>JAVLUX010000037.1:21202500-21782500 GCA_032164185.1 Moxostoma hubbsi | reverse complement strand
ATGCCATACCCAGTGGACAGCGCTTGATTGGAGCCAATTTCATCCTACAACAGGACAATGACCCTAAACACACCTCCAAATTGTGCAAGAACTATTTAGAGCAGAAGCAGGCAGGTGGTATTCTATCGGTAATGGAGTGGCCAGCGCAGTCACCAGATCTGAACCCCATTGAGCTGTTGTGGGAGCAGCTTGACCGTATGGTACGCAAGAAGTGCCCATCCAACCAATCCAACTTGTGGGAGCTGCTTCTGGAAGCGTGGGGTGCAATTTCTCCAGATTACCTCAACAAATTAACAGCTAGAATGCCAAAGGTCTGCAATGCTGTAATTGCTGCAAATGGAGGATTCTTTGACGAAAGCAAAGTTTGATGTAAAAAAAATCTTATTTCAAATACAAATCATTATTTCTAACCTTGTCAATGTCTTGACTCTATTTTCTATTCATTTCACAACGTATGGTGGTGAATAAGTGTGACTTTTCAGGAAAACCCAAAATTGTTTGGGTGACCCCAAACTTTTGAACGGTAGTGTATGTGTATATATATATATATATATATATATATATATATATATATATATATATATATATATATAAAAAAAATATACACTTTTTGTTTCTGTGCAGTAGATATTCCTGGAACGAGCTCTATCTGACTATCTGAGACTGACTGTTCCTACAAGCAGCTCCAACTGTTCATTCCTGATAAACACAGGGGCCAAACCACTCACTCACACTTTTAATATGGCAAAAAGTGTCTTGAGCTTGGATTAAATATATTAGCATTTTACAGCATTTTGCCTGGAGGAGATGACCTATTATTGAAGTGTTTGCCACTGCTGTGGTTGGCGTGGACCTGATGTCCACAGTGATGGCTACAAATATTTTGCCGGACAGAAGAGCGGTTCTACGGGCATCACGGAATAGATGGAGCAGGACAGATAATTCTGAGATTGATCAGATTATCAATTCTAATAAAAGTACGTATGATTACACTCATCTGAGATGTTTGCGTATTATATGTCCATGGTTAATGATGTTATTTTGGTCTATAATCTTATACAGTGGATTGCAATATACTTTTGCCTATATTATTTTGCCAGTCAACCCAAGTAGTCTCTGTGTTTAGTGTAGACCATTTGAGTCCTAACCAGGTGTACATACTTAATTTTTTAAAATGTTTTATTAAGAAAACACATACTAAAATAATGGGTTTAATCTGTGCATGTTTTATAATTGTGTGTGAATGACACATATAGCAGAATCTATATATTGAAATTAGTTTTAAATTTAACTCTTGGCTTTATTAATGGGCATTTAGAGGTAAATAAAAATATTTTGGGAAATATTGGTTTAGAGGAGACTGTAGCAATTAAACTCTTCTTTACTAAAGTGTACTTAGTTAACTGAATGGCAAGAAGACGGCATGAGCAGAGTGAAACTAGATCGAATATTTTAAAGATTGGCCTCATTTGTTTTGAACAGGGAACAGTGACGAAGACATTGTACAACGCTGGCTTACATCAATACCCAAGTAAGAGCTGCTTTCATGTCTCTTTTAGTTTGGCTTTATTTAAGATGGGAGTTTAAACACTTATGGCTCTACCATTGTGTTGCTGTCGTGTTTTTGCATTTCTTTCGACATTGTTTTCTGAAAAGCTTTTCCTCCCAGTGATGTGGTCATTAATAGAGCTCGACTTCCTTGTTTAGGGACGATGCAAAACCAGAGGTTGCCCTGGAGACGGCAAGTAAGAAAACCACTGCTAAAAACAGAGCTCATATGTGATTGCCATGGATTATACAGTACAGTATATAAAATATATATGCATTTATAATTGTTTTCGAATACACCATTTATTGAACATATGTACTGTTTCCTAACTAAAACTCCATACTATTGTGTAAGAAATATTTTTTTTAATAATCTGTTGTTATAAAGTGGTTTAATTCAGAATCTGAGATATTATATTCAATATTGGAACAAAAGCGTTATATTTATATGAATAAATGAGAAAACGAGCTATAAAACAATAAATAAATTCAGTACAATGTAGCTTGATTAATGTGGTCTTCAAATAACATGCAAATCAATTTTGTGAATGCTCATTTAACCCTGTAGCTCGGTGTTAATGCGCCACCTGGTTTAGTGTTGTGTACTGGATTATGCTGTTGACATACTAATATGATTATACAAATATACTTTACAGTATCATTTTATCTGATTTGTCACTTTAAAAAGCTGTCCTATTAGCAATTGAACTGAGGGTTTGAATTAGTTCCTTTTGAATTTCATTATATAAGACTGTTTTGTAAATACTGTATTTTAATCTTTTGCTTTGCTTACAGTGAAGCCTATAAGGAGAAACAGGAGTGCAGAAGATGATCTGGCACTGGGAGTGGAAGGTAAACATTCCCTTGTTGTATTGCTCTGTTCAGTTAAACCAAATACTTGGCTGATAAAGGACTGTGTTTTGAACAGACAAGCAATTCATCAAAGATATGTCCAGAGGTGGTGCTGACTAATAATTGATGGATATATTGATGTATGGTGATTATTCAGCTGATATTTGGTCATTTTAAGGTTCTCACGTTAGTTATAACCATAACAGTGTCCACTTACCTTATAAACTTGATGCATCAGTTCCAAACTCCACCTTTTTCAATAGAGAACAAACCATTTCTCTCTTCAAATTTTTTTTTTTGTGTATGTGAATATTGGGTAAATGTCCCCCATCAGATTTTTTTGCATCAATTCTTATGTATTTACCTTTTTCTGTTGTGCTATTGATGGCGTGTTGCACAAACAGCCTCAGATACACCTGTAGTCCCATGGAAACCAGGAAATAAACACATTCACATAATCAATGATGAAGGCCATTTGGCTGGCCTGGGTAGCTCAGCTTGTAAAGATGCCTGGAGTCGCGAGTTTGAATCCAGGGCGTTCTGAGCGACACCAGCCAGGTCTCCTAAGCAACCAAATTGGCCCAGTTGCTAGGGAGGGTAGAGTCACATGGGGTAACCCACTCGTGGTCTCTATAATGTGGATCTCGCTCTCGGTGGGGCGCTTGGTGAGTTGTGTGTCGATGCCGCGGAGAATAGCACGAAGCCTCCACGTGTGCTACGTCTCCTCGGTAATGCACTCAACAAGCCACGTAATAAGATGCACGGATTGACGGTCACGGACGTGGAGGGAACTGATATTTGTCCTCCTCCACCCAGATTGAGGCGAGTCACTACGCCACCACAAGGACTTCGAGCGCATTGGGAATTGGGCTTTCCATATTGTGGAGGAAAAAAAAAAGAATTAAAAGAGTGTCATTTGAAGGGTGCATTTCCCCTCCTGAAGATTACATTTTTATTCCACTGTCGATTAGGGTTGGGGTTTGGGTTAGGGCACAGGGTTAATAAAATATGCATGTCTGTATGACTGTATTTCATCAATTACAACAAAAAAAAAAAAAAAATTTTACAACTTGCTTTTGGCGCCACTTGAGCTCACACATGCCTATACATTCAACAATGGTTCCAGCATTGGCTACTGGGGAGCAGTGGTTTGAATTTCGGTAAGCACAGACCGATTTCAGCTAAATAACTTTCGTCCTGCTGTTGCCAATTTCACAGTGAGATCAGTCGGGTAAAATAATTGCTAATTTTATTTTGGCAATCTCATTTGCTTTCATTTTGTATGCACATATCTGTATTATACTGGCAATCGGTCACCCTTGTCTCTATATATCGGTATTGGAATCACTATTAGTCACCGGTGCTAACAATGTTTGGTAAATCATTGTACTGAGGTTGTGGATTCTGTATTTAAGTATTTGTAATAGTCAAGTCATTTTTATTTGTATAGCGCCTTTCACAACACACATCGTTTCAAAACAGCTTCATAGAAGATCAGGCATTAACAGAAAATAAAACTGTAATATCTATAATGTCTTAGAGTCATCATTGTGTAGTTTGATAAAATATGGTTGTGAATTGTGTTTAAAAATAAGCAATTAAATAATAATTGTATTTATAACTCCAGTGAGCATGCCGAAGGCGACTATGGCAAGGAACACAAAACTCCATTTGATGTTGATTAATGGAGAAAAATAACCTTGGGAGAAACTAGGCTCACTGTGGGGGCCAGTTCCCCTCTGGCTAACATCATGAATATAATGTCAATATTACTTATGTATAGTTAAAGTCATGGTTTAAATGTATTACTCTAAGTAAGTGTTAAGGGTCAGTGTTTAAACAATAATTTTGTGTGAACTGTAAGTTTAATGACTGATGTCTTTTGAAGTCCATCCTGGATTAACTGCAGAAGTTCACATAGATGCCAACAAAAGCCTTCATCAGCCAATTAACAAGGACAATTGCAATTCATTGATAGTCCATTTATTCCATTTCAAGAATGATTATCCATCATTAGACCAATGGGATGCAGGCTGAGATTAGTTAGGTGCATCGCAGTTCAACCTGGCCGGTAATTTCGGTGAGGTCTATACTAAATCCAAGGTTCAGGCAATGGCATATGATATATCCCATGTTTTATGGTTGGAGTTGGCATCAGTTTTATCCTCTGAAGTCCATCATAATAGACTGAAGTGATGTTTGGCTAGCACCGGCTGCTATTAGTCATCATCACACAGCGACATGTAGCAGTGGAGTCCAACATGAAGCAGGAATAGATCTGGATCCAGCCGGTTCAGGTGACCTCAGGATAGGAGTCCCGAGGTTGAGGTTTCAAATAATATTAGCATAGATGCCATTCAAATTATTAGTTATAGATCACGATCAATGTTTCTGGGTTCTGGCTCCGGCAGACCAAACTAAAACAGCCTAATTGTGAGTTGATGGATAAATGCCTGGCTAAATAGATGAGTCTTTAGTCTAGACTTAAACTGAGTGAGTGTGTCTGCATCTTGAACAGTGTTAGGGAGACTGTTTCATAGCTTAGGGGCCATATGAAAAGGATCTACCTCCTTTTTTGGATTTAGATTTTCAAGGAACTATTAACAGGCCAGAATTTTTAGAGTGAAGGTGTTTTTGGTTGCAGTCATATGTGTGCATATATTGGATATTTTACAACGGCTTTGAATGTGGCTCATCCAATTTAGAATAGTGTCCCATCAATATAGGGTTTTCAATGACCCATTTTACATATAGTCCCCCAATGTTGAAAATTGGGTTACATCCTTGGGGTTAGTTTTATGGAAAGTCCACTAACTGTATGACGTGAGTGTTGTTCCAGGTTCATCAAAGGATGTCGATCTAAGTACACATCCTAATTTGCGATATTATATTGTGCATGCTTATATTTTGCCTTTTTGTTTTTGATGTTCTTGTTCTCTGATAAACAACTCTATAAAGATTTTGCCATGTTGTCATGGACATACTGGGCCTTGATGTCTTCATTTAAGGGGATCCTGATCCATTGAGGCTAGCTTATTTTGCCAAACCAACATCTTGTTTGGGAATTTTGCCTGATTATTCATTCATTCATTAATACCTGGGCAATTATATCTACAGTATCACAAATGCCCAAATAGTGAAAAATATAGTGAGCTGGGTGTTTCTTCAACTTCAGGCACTTTCACGTCTTTGCATTGAATTGATTTTTGTTTTCCTTCTGTTTGTTTTGTTTTTTGAGCCTAACCCTAACTCGGCTGACTTCAACTTTCTTTTTCTTTTTGTTATATGAAGGTTACAATGAAACTGAATTGGAAAAGTTTTACCATGCCTTCATTTATTTTTTATACTTTTCAAAAGCCTTATGAACATATTTGACTTTTAGCCAGACATTCAATATTAAAATATGAAAATCCATTATTAAAATAAAAATTATTACAGGTTTAAATTAAGATAATCTAAACATAGGGTGAAACAAACAAACCATTTCAATATTTATTGTGTGAAAATGATTTCTATCAATTAAAAAATATGTTTTGACATCATTTCCACCACTTTTTCAAAAGTTATTGTATCAACAAAAGTGTCTGTGAGGAACATTCTTGAGATGAAATTTAAGATGATTGAAGAATTGAAGGTACATTTCACTTAGGAATCTTTTTATTGCGTGTCATGTTGCCAAATTAATCAAAAATTGTGATTTAATTTTGTGTATTAACAGCCCGACGGGTCGTGTGCGGGCCCGGTCGACTATTGCGCAATACCTTTGCAATATGCAAAAACTCAAAAATTAAAAGATAAGCATATCTTACATCGTTGGAAAGCTGAGACTCTTGTGATTCGAACGATGTAAACCATTTTAATATACACTTAACACAGCGGGTACAATCGGTGTATTTCTCAGACCACTTACAGCAAAATAAACGAATCTATAATGGTAGAAACTCACTTATAATGCTCATCTTACTCTACTGATCCACTTCATTCCATCAAAAATGGTTTAGTTACACTGTAAAGGGTCCATACAATCCAATTCAACAAAGTATTTGGTCCATAACACATTTATATATCAATAAACACCCACGAAGTATAGACGTAGCATTTCGAGCTAACCGACAGAGCTGACACAACTTTGCATTCTTTGATGAAGCTACCTTGAACATGTAAACATTACAGATATTTTTATGTCAAAATGTCCGCTGACCCCTGGACTTTAGATGGACAGGTCATTTGAGCCAGTCGGTGCATGATAGAGGTGTGGCCAGGTATCAATATCCTTGAAGCCTATACATACACTTGGATAAACATGTGTAAAACACTCATTTTCTAATGTATTGTTATCAAATTTTAAATTGGGTTTGGTAAGGCTTCATGCTGTGATCTAATTGTGTTTTCCAGCTAAATCCTCCCAGCTGTAGTTATCTGCAGGCATCTTTTTACAAAAAAAAAATGTAGGCGGAGTTTATTTCCCCTTTTTGAGTGTGTTCAAAGTTCTATTACTCAATACAAGTAAGACTTACAGTGATTCTGACTATTCAGGAACAAACCTCAAAGTCTCCCCTTTCAAAAGAGACCAAAAGCATGCATATACTCCAAAGGGTTCAAGAACAGCATGCATTTTAATTTGGGTAGGCCTTTTTTAGGCGTTTTTGGCAAATATTGCAGGATGTTTAAGGATAAATAAAATGTTAGCTGTAAAATTAGCCTTAACAAGGAAAATGAGGCATCCGTTTGTTTAGAAAAAAGTATACATTTTATATTAGTGTCATTTCCACAAAATAATTCTGTTAGACACAATACAGAATGTGAGAAATGTGGTGGAAGTTACACTGGTGGGAATTTTCATGACTTTTAGAAAAAAATAACAAATGACATGACTCTCCTAAGGTACATTTACATATAATGCTATACATTGTTAGTAGACAAATTAAAAATTTGAGAGTGTGTATAATGTTTTAAAGACACATTCCTTTCTAGAAATTCACATAGTTAAAAGTGCCCAAGAAATTCAAAAGCCAGTTCCATTTAAATGTTTTATTTGTTTCTTAAGTAGGCCCAAAACCCCTGTTTACATGTATGCTAATCACAGTGGTTTCTGAAAAACAGCAATTCACTGTGTTTTGTTCTTTCCATTGACATTGTGGCACACAGGCTGTAGGGAAATGTACAGAAGTTAGCCTTGAGCTGACGTTTCACTTTGAAGACCAGGACCATTTTTTGTATCGAGTATTTTGCAGAAGAGGACCGCTTTTGCCTTCTTCCCATCCACCTTTTTTATTTTGTCTATCTGCTTTGCATGCTGTCTTTGTCGACAGGATTCTGTCTTGCTTAGAGTCCTGTTTTCTGTCCAGGGCTCAATCTTTATGTCCTGGCTTCTGTCGGTCTGTTTCAAGGTGCTCACTGGATTCCCTTTAAATTAGAGTCTTAAGCTTCTTGCTGTCGACTCTGACTTAAACTCTTTGTGAGAGTTTAAGTTGCTTGCCTCCTCTAAATCTCTGATTCACATTCTGTCAGCCATTTGCCCTCAGTCAGACACACCCCGGCTAACAAATGTGGTGCTTTGGTTTCATAACACAGTGGCAATAGAAGGTTGACAGAACGGAATGGATTGTTACACTTCGGAATCGCTGTGATTAAGATGTTGGTTTGGCAACGCAAGTTGGGCTCATTGGATCAGGATGTACTTATAAGACAACATCAAGTCCCAGCTAGACATTTTTTCCCTGACAACATGCCAAAGTATTCTGTTGAAATTGTTTATGAGAGGACTAGATCATCAAAACAACGAGGACGAATATTGACCTAATATAGCTACTCTACTGGAGGTGTTTAATTGAAAACAAAGCTGTTTTCCATCTTTAAATGACCTCTATGTTTTTTCTGTGTCTGACGCAGCATCTTTATATAGTAAACTCTCCATCAGGACAGTACAGAGCTTTCAGAGGTAAGAACACGTCTGCTTTTATCTTTTCTGTGGTAATTAGATTTATGCTTAAAACAAGTATAAAAAAAACAAAGTGAGGTTTATTTCATAAAACAAGAAAAAAAAGGTCTTAGACCAATGGGGTATGAACAATAACCTTTTTAAGATTAAACTTCAAGATATATACTCTAAAAGCAATTTTTTTAAGATAATACATGTTTTCAAAGGAAATGCTGTTTGAAAGATGTTTTGATATTTTTACTGTAAAACAAGACTAAAATACTTATTTGGAAAATATTTATATATATTTTTTGCAATATTCTTATTGGACTTTTGCTGTTTTACACAGTACTTTATAATTGTAACTTGCAGAACTTTACTTAATAAACTAGCTTATGTAAGTGTCTAGCCAATTACAAAAAAAATAGTGATTATTAAGAATACCAAAGTACAACCCCCCCCCCCCCCATATTTATACCATGTTCAGTGTAAACATGTAAATGCTTCACAGAGCAACCCCCCATGATCAAGCCAAATCTACTCCCATATGTGGTACTGTACATAATTGTATAACAATTTTCCATATCCCAAACAATCCATGATGTAACATGAATAAACAAAGTGTGTGTGTGTGTGTGTGTGTGGAATCTATGCCCCTGGGCATGTGTATATACTATATATCAGCCCCACCAGTGTGTAAATGTGTATATGGGTGTAAGGTCTCATGTAGCCTCGTTCAGACACCTGCCAAACTTGAGTCATATTTCCCATGCAAATGCTGATGCGGTTGTGCTGACCTGCCACCACATGGGCTGGTTTGCATGAGGTGGAATGTCACTGATGAGAGAATGAGGCAGGAGAAGAACTTTTCTGACCCGTGAAACTGGTCAGAAAACTGGAGATGAACTGGAGGAACTTGGAAGTTGGAGTGGATTGTAGGGGCAGGACAACAGTATTTGGGAACATTTCTTGAATCTTTTGCCTGATTTTACAACCGTTATTTTGATGTCATCCACATACAGGTCATCTGTAGACCCTCCTTCTCTGTCTAGGTTAAACAGTCTTGCATCGGGTTTCTCGATACAATCTGGAGCCAGGTAAGACCCAAACTTTGCAACTTGAGTGTCAATTACTGTAACTCACAAGGAATTCACTTGAGACTTGACTTGTATTCTGAAATATACACTTTTGAGTCTTTGAGTTAATTTCCTACTTTTTCTCCCCCTAGCAAAAGTTTTTTCCCTCTATATATTCGGGGGCAGTGTTCAAAATGTTTTGATGTCAACAATTTAGTTTCTCTACAATAAAATGAGAACTAGATTCTTGACAAAAGACAAAGCGACTGGTCAGACCAATTGAGTTCTTATACTAAAAAGCTAGAAAGTATAGAACAGAACGCAGGTGTATTGAGACGTGTTTTTAAAAGTCAAAGTTGTTTTTAACTTGACATAGTGTCTAAAAAAACGTGGTGCTACTGCCCAAGATGCTGATGAAACCCGAGGCGCTCCGCAATGTTCAAAAACGTCCATCTGTAGCACATGTTTACATAATTATACAGCTGAAAAACAGCAAGGATGGAGGCAAAAAGTGTTTCCAGCCCTTAAGACCTGAGACTTGACTTGGATTGTGACAAAGACTCGACACTTGTGAACATGTATCTCTCAGTGGTTTGTTAACATTTATTCTTGCGTTGTTTTTTTTCACAGTGTGATGGATGTGTTAAATATGTTACAAGATGACCCTGAAGAACTGCTGCTGGATTTGGGTTTCGGCATCGATGAGCCCGACATCACTGAGAGAATCCCGGTCCGATTCCTCAGTTATCAGTCCCGTGCTCGAGGCATGAGTCTTCAGCTCTGTCTGGAAGCTCAGCAGAGCCGAATGGACATTGAAAACCCAGATGTCAGGAGTGAGTACCATGCCAGCAGGAGCTAGTCTTTCAATTTCTGATCTTCATATACATACACGGTTGTCATAAGCTGCATTTACACCTTCAACCTTTTTTTCCCCCAGTTTTTGTTGCATGTGTTTGTTGCAATTGATTTTTGGCATCTGATTTTGGGCCATTTTCAAATATGGTTGTAAATCAGATATGTGTCTAACATCTGGTCATCTTGACCTACATTTAAACACTTTGTCATGATGACCATTCTTCAGTGGAATACAAAAGTAGAATATTTTTTTAAACTGTGCTGGTCACTTTTTCCATTGTATTACATTGAATTTAAACTGAAGGCTTCAGAAGACTTGGAATATAGTGCACAAATTGCATGGACCACTTTTATGATACATTTATGGTGCTTTGAGACCTTTTTAAAGCAAATCATTCCAGTTGTATAGAAAAGAGCCATAAATTGTGTTCCATGGAAGAAAGGGAGTCATATGAGTTTGGAACTAAATTGGTTAATGATGACAGAATTTGCATTTTTGGTTGAACTATTGATGTCTACAGTATATGTAAACAGGTTGGACACATCTGATATGTTTTACTGTAAAATAAAAGTTGACTCATTTCCTGAACAGGAAATTTCCTGCAATGTGTTGATAGTCTGAATAAGAAGAACTGTTTTCTACTAGTCATGAAATGACTATATCTGTCTTCCTCTCTTTTCTCAGATCGATTTCGACAGCTTGAGGTTCTTCAGCAGGTCACCACAACCTTCTCCTCTCTGGTTGGCTCCTCCTCTCCGGTTGTGGATGCAGCTTCAGCTTCCCAAATGTCTTCGGAGGCACGGGAAAGGAGGAAACGCATGGCTATGATTCTGCGTAGAGCATCCAAGAAAAGTCTCAGCCAGGCCCAGAACCAGCAAGCACTCCCTCCAGAGAACTCCGGCCAGTCTGGCATGGAATCCTCTGGAACTCCAACAGCAGATAATAGAATCCCACCCAAACTGTCTCGGCAAAGTTTATCTGACAACAACGGCCTCTTTCCCTTACAAGAGGAACAGAGTTTTAATATAGAATCAACTGAGCCCATTTTAATCAGCCATACAACAAGAGGAACATCAGACCCCCTAAAACCTGCACCCAATCCCTTGTCCACCGATGGGAGCACACAGCAACCTGTGGAATCTTTCGAGCTAGAGGAGGTGACTTATTACGTATTATGTCTGTACTTGCCGCACAGATTTTTTGTGATGAGGGACTAAAGTTATCTAAACAGGAGTTTCAATAAATGCTCTTTTTTTGTTGTTTACGTTCTGGTATGTTATCGCAGGCAATCAAGATAAAAGATAAAGTAAAAATCCTTATTATATGACACATTTGCATTTTATGTGAACCATTTGAGCCACCACTTCATTTTCAACTTTATTTTTCCCTGTAGGGAAATACATTTTTCTGCTGTGGCGAAAAACAAGACAACTAAAATAAATAAAAACATGTAATAAAGACACGTAGAACTATTGAATAAATTAATTGCTTTATTAAATAAATAAATATATGCATAAATGCTTAGAAATTGAATTGATGGTTCCTAATGGGGAAAAAATGCAGCCTAAAATTACTGAGAAGGCTAAATAGATTTGTTGTAATTGTGTGAACGTTACCTTAATTGAATTGTAGGGGGTGGGGAAAAAAATCCATTATAATCCGGGACTGGGTAGGAAATGGGATCAAACATTTCCTGTGTAACTTGCTTCATTTCGTCTCTCAGATCCAGAGCTTTGATGAGGGCAGTGTTTCTGGGATCTGCAGTGGCCCGGTGGATCGTGGAGGTGTGTTTGCTCTTCTGATTTTTGAACACAAATTTGCTATTTTAATTGCAATAGATTGTGTTATGAAGCACTGGTGAGTTTAAGTAACATTAATTTAACATTATACTTAAATGGATTGTTCCAATAATCCAAATGTCATAAATGATTTACTCTTATGTTGTTCCAAAAAGAAAGTCATATTGGTTTGAAAAGGATAAATGATGACAGAATTTAAATGTTTGGGAGAATTATCCCTTTAAGTTTCCATTTTAAACTTTTTGGTTTGTTTTTTTTTTTTTTTAAATATCAAAAACCATTTTTTTTTAATAAAACAGAAGCTCTCTTGGGAGCTTCCTGAAAATTGAAACTGTGTATTCAAATAATTTACATGGAACAATTTCCATCTCTGATATTATGCAAATGGACCATGAGATTGTTCAGACATTTTCATGTGTGCTTTGGTGCATGCATTCAGGGTTTCTATTACTGTCCAGAATAAATGCAAAAACTTGTTTATTTAGACTGAACAATAAGCTTTAGTGTTCTGCTGCTGCCTTGTGATATGAAGGCACATGTTTATGGCTCTTGGTTTCGTGTAGGTGAACGTTTAGGATCTAATGTGACACGGACAAACAGTTTTCAATCAGACAGCAGTGGCTTCCTCGAGGAACCGTTCATACCTGCGCTCTCTCAGCAGAACAGCCCGGCATCTGAGCTCATGAAGGTAAGTTATGATACAAAATTTCATCTCTACACATTACAGAATGTTCATTAGTAATATGTAAGTGATAATGTACAGTCAGCCGGTTGTTATCGCAAAATAAACCCAGACAGGGTGATACAAGGCTGATCACCCTGTCTGGGCTTATTTTGATATAAAATCCAGCTGACTGTACATTATCCCACTTATTGCATGGCTATTAACAAAATCAACAAATTAATGGACATAGAAGATTGATTTGAGTGAAAATAAAGTAATCATGTGAGAAGAAATATATCGCTGAACAGCTGAAATCCGCCATTTTAAAGGAATATTCCAGGTTCAATACAAGTAAAGCTCAATTGACAGCATTTGTGGCATAATGTGATTACCACAAAAATGTATTTCAACGCGTTCCTCCATTTCTTAAGGTTACAGTAAGGCACTTACAATGGAAGTGAATAGGGCTAATCTGTAAATGTTAAAATGGATACTGTTTGAAAAGTTTAGCCACAAGACGTAAACAATATGCGTGTTAACATGATTTTTAGTGTGATAGCAACACTTGCTAACCTTTTCTTGTTAGTTGTACCGCATCTAACTTTACAACATTGTTGTCATAACAACATAATGCTGTAAACAATAAAATAATCAAATAATACACGTACTTTAATCAAATTCTAAACTTCACATTTCTGCCTTTGAAACATAGTGGGGTAAAAGCTACAGTGAGGCACTTACAATAGAAGTGAATGGGGCTAATTTCTGGACGGTTTAAAAGCATAACATTGTACTGTTTACTCCACTACATTTTAGAAAATAAAAACAAGGCATTTCTAATTTTTGGTGTGGATATACAAAAGTAACTTGATTCATGATGTTAAATTATTAGTCTTTTGAGATGATTCTTTTTAATTCGCTGAGACCAGTCGCAAAACATACTGAGTTGTTTTGCGATTTTGCGAAGAGGTTTTCGAGTGAACAACTCGCTGGTTTAATGTGGCCAGTGCAGGTCTCTCAATTTCCATGATATTATCATCTGATACCATTATATTGCTACAGTACTTTTTTTGTTTTTAAACATTGACTTTCATGGTAAAATGTCACACTGTAACAGTAATGAATACCATTTAACACTGATTTAGTTGTGCATGTAAATATTTGATTGATTTCTTGTGCTTTTCTGGATTTTGCAGATGCTGCATGCAAAATCACAAGATAGTACAGAGAGTCAACAGAGGAGTCCAGAACAGCAAAACACCGAGAGGTCCACTGCAGATAAACAGAACTTTGGGACTCAATTTGGCCATACATTAAACTCTAGAAACACTGTTCTGAGAACAGAAGACTCTGGAAGTATTAACAACACAGTGGACTCTCATACTGTTCTGAGAAAAGTGGAATCAAGGACTGACTCTACACAGATGAGCAAAACACTGACTGAAAAAGCTCATTCAAATTCTTTGTCACCAGACATTAGTCAAATTAATGGGAATGGTGTTTGTGCTTTAGTGTACTCTGTTCAGATGGATCCTATTTGTTATCCACCTCAAATCTTTGACAAATTGCACAGTCTAAATCAACGTGTTGGTAAGCAACAGATGTCCTTGTTTGACGAACTGAAATCTGCGGAGACAATCTCAAGTTATAGACCTACAGATCTTGGAACAGGTGTTGTGGAAAAGGAGGCGACCATCTTTGCAGATCCCCATGAGGTGGCTGAGAAAGATCAGACCTCCGGACATTCAGATCAGATCTGCGATTTTCTGGCCTCAAACCAGGACAAAAATGTGACCTCTAATACTGCATTTGGGCGCGATTCCCCAACTGCGCTCAAACGCAGAAGGGAGTCGTTTTCCAAGAAGTTCAGGTCTGATGTGTTTACTGATAATGACTCCGGCACAGCACAAACACCCACCACAAATACACCATTCACGTCTGTGGAGACTTGTTCAGCTGACATGTGGAACTCTATGGAATGTACTAGAGGTCTTGGACGTTTCCGGACGAGATCGATGTCTCTGGACACGGCGTTGTCATACGAGGAGGAGGATCACAGATGGGAGGGCGTGTTGTGGGCGGGATCACGGCGATGCTTCCATTGCGGATCTCAGATCGGCTACGACAACAGGGCGAAACCTCAACCTGATCTGTCCTCAAATCTGCCTGTGAGTAATGCACACTGCCAAAGACAGTTCCACCAGGAGATTGCGATACATAGTCGCATACTTTACTGTGGGAATGTTTCTGTAGTAGGGAAACAAAATGGACTACATACTGTACATTGTTTTTTATCTGTCAGAATGACAGACTGCATTTAAACTAGAAAAGGGAAAACACTTGCAAAACGATCTGTAATGATGGCATGACAAGTCTTTCAAAAAGTTTCACACGGTAATAAAGCCTTGATGTTTGAAGGTAATTTTAGCCATTTGTAGTTTCAACAATTGAATTGAGACTTTATTTTGAATTGCTAGTTATGAAAGAAAAGTCTGACTGGTTAGAATAATTAAGCATACTTAGTTAGAATGGTCTGAAGATCTGTGCCAAGTTTGATGTAGGTAGATTGAAAGCTCTAGCAGAAATTACAGGTACAAATTTGTTTATGGAAGTCTATGGGATATTTGATTGTCAGCTATGGGAAAGTGTAAGTCTGATTAGTTCCGCCTGATCTCATGAAATTTATGCAAACTTTTATTATGTAGTTCCTTGCACATATAGTGGAAGCTCTGAGATGAAATGTCCACTGTGTGGTGCTAAAGCTTGTTACATTTTCTTTAAGGTTATTGTTCTATTGATCAACAAAAGAGATTAAAAAATTGACACCCTAAAAAGCTTCTTGATTTTAAAAAGCAAATGTGAGATTAAAGCACAATTGCTCATCAACCACATCATTTCGGGAAGCTTTAGACATTTTCACCTCACGTGTCGACGAACGTACTCTTCGAGACTCATACCCCGTTCCTTTTGTACACAAGTGCAGTGCTTTGTCAGTTGAGCTACTGCACAATTGTATTGGTCTCAAACAAGTTTGCGAGTAAATGTACTTGGTTAAGTCATGCGAAATAATTGAAGTGTTTTGATGTCATAGATTAGTATTGTGTAAGGAACAGGCTAAAAAGTGTTTATGAACTGATAATTAAAATTTTTGGAAGCTGACATTTGTGGCCTCTGGTTAGGGATTTTGTAAAAACCTATTTTAATAGATAGACTATCAGATCTGAAAGTCTATCTATGAACATTGATAGTTATTTTGGATCCGTAAGTCTATCTGTACTATGGATAATGTTAGATTAGTGATTTAGGATCTGATAGTCTATCCAAAATGTGGATAATGTTAAATTACATTCAGAATAAAAAAAATTATTAAAAAAAACAAATAATAATAAAAACAGGTTTGTAATTAAATGTAAAAATCCAGTCTTTGGTGTTTTGGTCAGTTTGGATGTCGCCAAAAAAAAAAAAAACATTTCTATTTTAGCTTGAGTGATTTCTATGACAATTTAACCCTAAAGTCTATGCCCTGACGCTTCCCTAATTTTGTACTTTTTAATAAAAAAAGTATATGCATTATCATTGGATACAGTTAATAAGTAGACTATCGAATCCAAAAGTACTATCCAAAGTTCATAGATAGATTTTTGGATCCTGTAGGCAGTTAGTTATTTACATTTACGCATTTGGCAGACGCTTTTATCCAAAGCGACTTACAGTGCACTTATTACAATTAGGGACAATCACCCCGGAGCAATCTGGAGTTAACTGCCTTGCTCAAGGACACAATGGTGGTGACCGTGGGGATCGAACCAGTGACCTTCTGATTAACAGATATGTGCTGTAGCCCACTACACCACCACCACTCACCATTATGGATGCAATAGTAAAATATAGACTTTTGGATCCAAAATTGTTCAGATAGGGCTTTGATCCCTAAGTCTACTACCCCCCCCCCCCCCCAGTTACATCAGTTACATCAGCATCAGTTACTACTGATCACAAATATTTAGGTTGCATATTCCATTTCCCTGATTATTAAGACTCCCAGATACACATTTTGGCCAAGATATGCCTTTTGGATCCATAAGTGTTTTCTAAACCCCAGTAAATCCCTAAAACAGTATGTTGGCTTTGTTTTTAGCCTTTGCTGTAATTTGTAATGAGACAGTCTCATATTGGTGTATCTGAGATGATGTATTCTGTTACATCCATTCTGAGTACCATATATGGAGTTCTGTGGGTTGTAGACAAATACTGTTGTAGATCTTTGCACTTTAGATTAAACATTTATATTCTTGGTGGGAAAAAACTCTCCTACCCTCTTCTTTACAACGTCTGAGATGAAAAGCACAATGTGCTGTTTATGCTTAATAAGGTTCATTTGAATTTGTATAGTTAATTTGCATGTGTAATGGAAAATAGTAGTGCGCAAACCACTTCAGAATCTTCACAAGCTTTAAACACGTACGCACTTGCAAAATCCTCTTTACTCACATCCTCACTTTAAAACACTCTACTGTAGCTCCATGGATTTGGAGGTCAGAGGTCATGAACTTAAATACAATGCTTCTAACTCCTGCTTGTTGGAAAATCCAGTTTAAACTGGCTTCATGGTACAGTAGCTGGTTTTACATGGTGTGTAACTGGTTGAAACTTGCCATTAATTGGCCCAAGCTAGTTTAGGTGGTTAATGAGTTGGACTACCAGTTTGTGGGGCTAAATTTGGCATTGTATATGCGTTTGGAGTGTAAACCACTTTAGTTAAAATGGCCACCTTAAAGTAGTATGTCTGTAAGATTATGGAATACAACTTCTAGTGTTGCTTTAAGTTCCCAATTGACATAGTGAAGTAAAAGTAATGATACATTTATGGAAATTGACTAAAGTAAAAGTAGCTCATGAGAAAAATACTTAAGCACAAGTATTAAAATAACTGAATTTAAATGTAGTTAAAGGTTATTTTTTTCCCCCTCATTAAAAATGTTTCTCTGCTAAGAAATTAATTGCAATTTTGTATGTATAAAACCATTAGCACTGAGCATGGGATGAAGACTCCAGTCTTCATATATATAAGTGACCTAATATGTGTTGTTTTAATCTACATGGAGAGGGTCCCCTAATTGGGGCTGCCATGTTGGAATCACATGACCAGCTAAATACTACTTGTTTAATCTCAGTAACTGCCCTGTTATTGCACGCTTTCACTTATGAATTAGATGAATCATGTCTGACTGTGAATAGTGTAATTCTACAATGGCATTGGTATCTGAAAACAACTGCATTTGAATAATGCGGCATCCATGCCCCTAGGTGTCTGTGTTAGTCTAGGATGACTTACTGAGCGTACCTTTAAGTTTCAGGTTAAATGAGTTTGCAAATGTTATTGTTAGAGATTTTAATGAGCACATTTGGTCATTATTGATTCATACACATGGTATCTAAGTGTACCTTAAATGTAAGTGGTAACTGCATTTTATTGACCTTCAAACTGCTAAACATTACACATATGTACAGATCTCAGGGAAAGGCGGGACGTAAACCAATCTTATTTCAAATAACATCAGTATTTCACAATGTTCATAATGTTTATGGCAAAAATGTATACATTTATTTATAGCCAAAAACGCAAATAAAACTTGCAAAACAAGTTTCTTCTCTTCAGATTCTGAAGTGGAGAGACAACATGCATTGTACAGGGTCCTCTTCGTGATTTTGATTCAGATTCGCAAATCGATTCACTAATCAAATCTTTTAGTCTGCTTTTGAAATTGTTTGAACGATTTAAAAAAATTAGAATTGATCTAAAGATTCGACTCAAGTGATTCTTTCGCAAATGGAACATTACTATTATTATTTGCAGTGCTCAGTCGCAAAAGTAATGAAAAATGTATAAGGAAATTTCTGTTCAAAATTAAGTTAAGTCAATGTGAAGGTCAACAGAAATATTTAAAATAGAGTATTGTAGAAATTATTCAAAAACTGGACATAAGCACGAAACAAAGTATTTGTACTTCATTACTGTACACCTCTGATATCTTCTAACATTCACTACAGGTTAAAAGTTTGGACACGCCTACTTTATTGTTATTCTAAAATGTGGAAAATAATCAATAATAATGAAGCCATCAAAACTCTGAAATAACACAAAAGGAAGTATGGGATTTATGTAGTGACAAAAACAGATCTTCAAAGTTGCCTAAACAGTATTGAAGGAGTTCCCACGTATGCTGGAAACTTGTTGGCTGCTCATCCTTCACTATCCAGTCCAACTCAACTGACATCTATACATTTTTGTTAGAAATGAAAGAAATAGATCTGTATACACAACTTATATTCATCTAAAACACTAATTTCAATCATTTTAAGCATAAAGCTGCGTTCACACTGCCAGCTACTTTGTCGCTGCATGTCACCAGTGGCTGGCGGTTAGGTCGCTAGTGGTATGGAGAGTCTAAACAGCACTGTTTCTTTACAGTTAATATTATTATTAAAATATTAGGATCACTTGAGCTCTACCAGCTTGTCTCGTATTGTCTGTCGCTTCTGAAAGTTGCTCTTCATTTGAATAAATTTAAACATTTCTTAACTTTGCCATGTCGCTGGACACGCCCACATCCGGTCGCCATCGTTCGTGTTGCTGGAAGTCGCCAGCTCTCATTGAAAATGAATGAGATGAGGTCATTTTGTCGCTGCATGTCGCTGGCAGTGTGAACATAGCTTAAGCATTCAGATGAGAAACATAAATTCATTAAATTGTGTCCAAACTTCTTTTCAGTACTCTCTGGATGAGCTGGAGGAGATGATGAGGTGCATGAGAAAGTTCCGGACTGTTCTGACAGAAATTGAAGCGAGATTAGAGGAGGAACAAGCATCTGTACTCTGCTCGCTTTCAGAGTCCCACAGGTGAAATTTAATAGTGCTCTTCAAAAGTAGCAAGTTTTTTTGTGTGTGTGATTTGTAGTGTTGTCTAGTGTTTAAAGTTGCTTTTGTGTCTTAGAGAGGAAGTGGAGGATGTTTTGCGGCTACGAGAAGCTGTTAAACAGGAAGCCGGGATGCTCGAACAGCAACTGTCCGATTTGGTACACCACTATGATGACGGCATCAAAATGGTAATATCTATAAAAACTCTACATATAACCTCTGTTTAATATATGGGCCACATGCAGTTTTAATGTTTTGTGCAGTGAATTGTGTCCTAAAGCAAAACCAGTATAAAACCCACTGATGCCTTTTTTATCAAAAGACAAATTTCAGTAGACAAATTGCAATACAAGTCCTAGTTGGGGTTGTCTTGTTCATACATTGAACCCAGAACCTTGGTTCTAGTCAACCTCCTTAGCTATCAGACAGCCACCAGCCTAGCAATGAAATATATTTCATAGACCACAGTATTGCATTTGTTTTATGCCTGTTCTATTGTGTTTGTAGAAGCTGAACCGGCTCTTGGATGAACAGTCAGAGCTATGCTCTCAGCTGCGGATCACCCCATCTGAAATGCCCAGTCCTGAACTGCCCTTGACTAGGACCGTGGGCACTCAGTGCTGCCTGCTGCCTGCTACATCCAGCCCTCAGAGATGTGTTCACCATCACTGTACCTGTCATCAGAGAGCACCATGGCATGATCCACACAGATATCAAACCCAGTGGGAGCCCAACTACAAGCCAGACAAGCTAGACTTTGTAGCTTTTATTAAAAGTGTGAGAAACGCCTTGAATCCTAACTAGGGTTTGGGATTGAGAAAGAAATTTTGAACTGAATGATTTTTATTAAATTCTGTTATTGTCACTCTGTCAATGTGAATGATGGGAGTGCTGTACTAAAATGCTCTGAAAGGACTTTAGTCCTTCACATCTGAGATTGCATGAGGGTGATTAAATAATGAGAGAATTTTCATTTTTTGGCGATCTATACATTTAACTCTGGTATTCTGGCCAAAATGTTGAATGTGCATAAATTGGCCTTTTCATTTTCAATTGTGACAAATGAACTGGAAAAAGTAATTTCACCACATTAATCACACTAAATATGTGTACTTTGTGCCTTGAAGAAATTATTCTGTACAAAAATGATCACTTTTTTTTTCCCGTAAATAGTGTTGAGCTTGACAATGTCAATACCTTTGTTTGAATGATGAGGGCAAAAAGACATTGCTGATGCATTTAAAGAAGAATTCTGGGTTTAATACAAGTAAAGCTAAACCGGCAGCATTTGTGGCTGTTGATAAACATAAAAAGTTAATGAAGTCCTAAAAACAGACCTAAAAATCAGTGAGACACTTACCATGGAAGTGAATGGAGCCAATTCGAAAACATTCAAATACTCACTGTTCTTTAAGATGTAAACAATATGCATTTTAACATGATTTAGTGAGATAAAATCACTTGCTAACCTTTTCTGTGTAAAGTTATATCCAATATTTCCTGATGACTTAACGGCATAAACCCTGTAATCCCGAAAAAATTACAATTTAAACAACATTACAGCTCAGATAACGACAAGTTTTAGAACAATTAATGTTAGTCGTTTCATAAAATTAAAAGCTTTGGTTGGGGCTTCGTTCAGAAATAGGTTTGATTATTTATTAGCAGTAATAATTATCAAAGATAATTATTAATTAATAAAATCAATAGAACATTAATTAGAATCAATAAGCTTAGTAATCCTTAAAATCAACAATCATCAAAGATAACAGTCCATTATCAAAATCAATAGAATATTAATAAGAATTAATATGAATGGGGCACCACCCTTGAATCAGGGACTAATAACCAGACAGTATAGCAGTCTCTTTTGTCAATATGTCCATATTGCTTTTGTTCATAGTGTGTATATTTGTGTTGTCTACACTTTAGCCTGTGTCTGATTTTATTTTATTATTATGTTATAGTATTTTTGTATGAGTAAGCACATCGTGAGCAATGTACAATCCTGAGTCAAATTCCTTGTATGTGTACACATACCTGGCAATAAAGCTGATTCTGATTCAATATAGGATTGTTCTCTTTGGAAAGTCGACTTCTGGAGAACATTGACATACAAAAGGTAAACAATGAAGGCTTGAATCCAGCCCTTGACATAGGTGCATGCAGAACAATACCAAAACACTTCTCTTTGAAGTATAACAAAGTTTATTGATGCTGTAATATCAATTAATAATCAATACAATGCAGTTGATACACTTTCAAATTTCAACTACAAACTAAACCATAACATGATTTGATATGGTAACAGTTAAGCCTATAATATATGAGAGGAGTGTAGAGGTGTGTGTGTGTGTGTGAATGGGTGTATGTGTGTGTGTGTGTGTGTGTGTAAGGAGAGAAGAAGTGCCCAAATTAGTGGGTGAGGCTCTCGCAAGATATCTGGCCAGAGAATGTGGGCGGAGTGACTGGTTAATGGCGTCTGCCCGTTTAACACGTGTCTCCGCTGGTACGATAACTTAGGGACAAAGCTGGGCTCTATCGGCAATTTATCTGTTTGCCAAATGAGAGCGTGTGTATGTTTGTGAGGGGTTGTGTTTGTGAGGGGTTGTGTGTGTGTGTGTGTGTGTGTGTGTGTGTGTGTGTGTGTGTGGTTAGTACGAAATCGAGAGAACAGGGTGATGGTACTGAAGCCAGTTCTCTATCATGGGAGAGATGGCAACCGTTAGATTTATCACTCAGAGATGCGGTGAACGGTTCGTAATCCGTCCACCGCAGTCGTTGGTTCTTTAATGGATAAACTGTGTGCCATTCTCACCTGAAATAGCGGAAATGCACAAACAGCCCAACGTGGTTGGACGACAACACAGCTAATCTCATTCGTGGTAACAGTAAGTTACAATAATACCGCGAGTATTATTAGCAGCAATGAGTGGACTATCTCTGCCCAGACGTAAACCTCTAATTTGAGTTATGTGAGGATGCAGGTAGAATGTGTGTTCGTCCGTCATTTGACTCCCGACTTAGTTCCTTGAAGCTTGGGTGATGACTGGAGGCCGTTTCCTCGCTCTGTCGGCGGACGGTATGGCGGCTGATTCTTGGCAGGTTGGCAGAGAAATCGCCGAAGTCGACTCGGTTGAAGAAGGAAGAGAAATCTTCTTTCTTCACTTCTGCAGGCAAAAGTGTAAGACGCGGATTGCTCAGTGGTCTCCTTCGGATCCGTTAGTGTGCTCGGTGAAACACGGAGAATCTCAGCTTGTCCAGCGAGGTTGAGATTCTATGGCCAAAGTTCAGGTACGTATGTTACTTCCGTGGCTGCAACTAGATGTGGCGAATACCGTTGGACGCAAGCTTAGGAGTAATCTCCAGGGTTTTATACTCTCGATGACTTCATGGTTGAGGGATGTGTTCTGTCATGCATTTCATCCAATAGGAGTTGAGCGTTCGATCCTTCTGAATTTCACACCTAGGTGTAAAGTGAGCAAGGCTTAATGGGATCTGTTGTCTGTTTGGACTCCCTTTGTTTGATTTTGGAGTGGTTTGTGTTATCAGACTTTGAGTGTTCCTACAGGCCCCAGTCAGGCTTTATGACTGCGTGTAGACATGCCTTTGTCCCCTATATGAGCACAACATTTCTACTTTTAAGCCCTCCAAATATTGGCCCCATTCACTTCCATTTTAAGTGCCTCACTGTAACCTCCATTTTGCCTTTTTTATGGAAAGGAGGGACAAGTCTAAATTAATGTTCGTGGTAATCAATATTATGCCACAAATGCCATCGATTGAGCTTAGCTTGCATTGAACCTGAATATTTCATTAAAAAATGCATTCTATTACACACACACAAACACACACAAGAGTTAAATCTATTAAAAAGATGTGGCAAAGTTCAGTATCTGCAATATTTTTCTGATAATTACTGTATATCTTATATTTATTGTTTTATGCTTCTTTACCAGTCATTTGGCTGGCATGTGAATATTTTTTAAACATACTGTCTTCTGATAAGCAGAGCAGTTCAATGGATGAAAAATAATCAAAACCACTCCACACACACTCAACATGGGTGGAGGAAATGCCATTCACATCACAGGAGAATAAACAGACATCAAAGCCTCCCATCAAACAATATGTCCACATTGTTTTCCATTACAAATAATTATAATTCACTTCCTTTCGTTCACGCTGTCCATTGTGCTGTTAAAGAGTTCTGTGGATGGGTTGTAAATTACTGAAATAGGTCATTGTTAACTCAAAAATGTTCTGACGTGCAAGGCCTAACTTTGTAATTAATTTTAGATGGACACGTGAAACAGAATTTTAGATGCAGAATTTTAGTCTGCAAATTATTGTTTGATCCACCACATGTAAGTGAATCAATATCACTCACTGGGAATTATTGCATTTAGAACATTGTATAATTTGTTTAGGATTAGTCCAAGGGTCTTCAACTGGGTCTGCGGTGGTACCGCAGGTAGTCTGCAAATTATTGTTTGATCGACCACTAGCCAGAGCTGTAGCTAGTGGGGTGAAAGGTGGTAGCGATATAGAGTCCCAAATGTCCAGCGGAGGCCACAACGAATTCAAAACTGCATTATTTTAATTGGAAAGGGGCTCAGGACATTATGTAGTGAGGGGGCCCCAGAATTTCCGATTACGGCCCTGCCATTAGCATTTGCAAGAATTACTTACTTGCACATGAGCGACAGCAAGAGACAGGAGTATGAATTATCGACATGAAGTCCTTCACAGCTGCCAAACCCTTCACACGACCACTGATGATCACGAGCCGCTCAAAGCAGGACACACATCAGGTTCAGCAGAGCTGCAGTAGAGGGCCGTGTGAGTAAACGCATCTGCTTTGCGTTGGTCATGCTGTGCGGTTGAGCAGATGACAGCCTGCTTTCAAAACAATAGCGTACTTGCCTGGTGTAAATAAAAAGTTACCACTGAGATTATCAAGCTGGCATACAGGGTCCTTGACGTTCCACACACACAAGTTGGTGTCTCTCAAATCAACATCATTCAAGATGCACTCATGGTCATTGTTTTCCTTGTTACACATTTTTACTCAACGAAATCAACAGTAATTTTAAAATATATTTGTAAATTTGATCACTCACATGAGATGAAGACTCCATTTTACTAACCTTGTAAAAGTTGTTTTATTCTGCATGGACAGGGTCTGTCTGTTTTTCTGTCTGTCTACCTGTCTGTCTTTTTCTTTCTTTTTGGTGGAAGTTAGGCACAGGGATTTACAGCAGAATTTTAAAATGTCGCAAAGCCCTGCTGCACATCCCTGCTGAAAAGACAAGCTAAAACCAACTTAAGATTGCTGGCTGGTTTTAGCTGGTTTCAGAGGGGGTTTGAACACTTTTTAGATGGTCAGGCTGGAAGACCATCTAATACCACCCTTACCAGCTAAGACCAGCCTGAGCAACTAAGACCAAACTGACCAGCTAAAAAAGGGTTCAAAATCCCTTTAAATCCAGCCTGACCAACTATGAGCAGGCTGGGCAACCAGCTAAAACCAGCCAACCAGCTTATGCTGATTTTAGCTGGTCTTTTCAGCAGGGCTACTGCTAACTATTATTTCAATGGTTTTGTAATGTAAACATCATGCAGTATATATAGAATAATATGGTAGCCTACCATCTACATTTTTACAGGCATAAAATGCAACACTTAATTTTATACAATATGTCACGGGGGTCACAGTTCCATCTTTCTACCCACCAAGGGGTCCTTGGCCTGAAAAAGACCCCTGAATCTAACCCCAGCTTCATCCTTTCTGAGTTTTAATCTATGCTAAATTTGTTGAAGTTGGTTCATTTAACCTCCATGACCTGCGCTTACGGAAGCTGGAATGATTGACACATCACAAGGGTGTCTATCACTGTGACAACAGGCTCTATTTGAGACTGAATTGAAGGAAGCTCCTCCTTCTTGACTAAATAACCACTCTCTTATATCTGGCCTTCACTCTCACTCTCTCTCTGCAACACTGAGGTAAGGCCTTCTCCATTTCTTTATCTGTGTTAATTCACTTCTACATCAGTTATTTTGTGAATTGAAACTTAATACTACAACACATTTTTGAATGAGGCACATTTAAAATTTCAATCTATCTATCTAGTCTGTTTTTTAGTGGGTATTTATTTAATATCCTGCAGGTTCAAGCAACATAAGCACAACATAAGCACATTGAATGTTTAGTATTTATATATATATATATATATATATATGCTAAATTTAATAGCTCTGAAGTGAGTAGCTACTTATGTTTAGGGGTTTTAGTGCCCTACTCAGGGCCAATATTTGCTTTCCAGTAAATATGATTTACCCTAGCCATTGTTATGTGTGTGTGTGTGTGTGTGTGTGTGTGTGTGTGTGTGTGTGTGTGATTGTGTGTACACAAGCTGTTATCTGATACCTGAACAGACTGCCATGCGGAGCATGTCTACTGAATGTGTGAGGTCACTCTCAGACAAAGCCGAGCACACATTCACCATGCATGAGCATCTCTGTGAGTACTGCAGTGTGTGTTTGCCTGTGTTTTTATATGTGCATGTGTGTATTTCACAGAAAGGACAAGAGAAATACTGTAAATAATAATAATTAGGAGGCTAAAAATTGGGGGAACCGTTGTGATTAACAAAGGCAGTTACAGATGGCGACAGTCAGACTGATACACACACACACACACACACCACTACTTGTGTCTGTTTGTGAATCCGGTTCTGAAGTGTTGTGGTGTTTTTCTGCAGATGGGCATGCAGAAATGGACAAGCAGAAGCACAATTCTGAAGAACATCAGCCAGACAAATTGGGACAGAAGAAACCTCGGAGGAAAGACACTCCTGTACTCAACAGCCCTCCGCTCATACCAGGCAAGACTTTCTCATTCACGAACACTACAAAAACCTTATTTTAATAAGTATTTTTGTCTTGTTTTCCAGTTAAAATATCTAAACATCTTTTCTTGAGAAGCAAAATTGCATATTAAAACTTGTTTTCAGAGAATATATCTTTAATAAATTTTTTTTGTCTTTTTTTTTAAACAGAAAATTCATAAAACCCATAAATTCAATGATTGAAGCAATGAGAAACCATTTGCCAATGGGTTGCTAAGAAAAATAAACCAAAATTAAAGATATATTCAGGGTTGCTTTTGAAATGTATTGTAGGAGCAGTGGTGGCGTAGTGGGCTAAAGCATATAACTGGTAATCAGAAGGTTGCTGGTTCAATACCCACAGCCTCCACTATTGTGTCCTTGAGCAAGACACTTAACTCCAGGTTGCTCCGAGGAGATTGTCCCCGTAATAAATGCACTTTTATAGAAATTATGATCCAACGTGAATTTTCTTGATGAAAAATATGATCGTGCCTGGTAACGTGTGCATGTTATATGGCTAGAAATAGCATTTTTTCTATTTCTTCTGCTCCAAACTTACTTCAAATGTACTTCTCTGTCTGCTCGTATGAATGTAACACATCATAAGAAAGTGTTTCACCGCTGTACAAATGCACTTTGGGATCACATCATTTATATGTGTAAATATTTTCCATCTGAAAAGACTAAATATAAAATTAAACAAATGACAATAAAATGCTAAGTAATCTCTTCAGTAATCAAATTACTTTTTGAATATAACTGTATTCTAAATACCAATTATTTAAATTCCTGTTACATGTAGTCCGTTACTCCCCAACACTGGCTATATTTTCATATTAGCTTACACAATTTTGCTTCTCAAGTATGAATACTAAAGGATGTTTAGTCATTTTCACTGGACAAAATACTGAGTAAGAAAAATGTTTGCACTCTTGCTTTCTCACTGTCTCTCTGTCTCTCTGTCTCTCTGTCTCTCTCTCTCTCTCTCTCTCTCTCTCTCTCGATGAGTTTCTGATTTCTATGTGATTCTCTTTCGCAGGTGTGAGACTGATTAAAACAGAGGCTCAAATGATTCACCAAGAGGATGACGAGAAGGAGATGAAGAAATAGATGTGTTTTAAGTCTCAAAAGCTTTGGTTTTCATTGTTTTATTTGGGACTGTTCACTGAGCCTTCATTAAATATTGGTTTTGCAGATATTGTTTTGCACGGTCATGTCGTCATTTGAGGGTTACACTGTAGAAACACAACTTGCAGTGAAGGGACTTCCTTATAATTAAAACATGATCATTGCAAAGTAAATGTAATGTACGTTAGTGCATGTATTTGACAATCCATATATTATATAGACAGCAAAGACAATTTAGCCTTAATTAACATGCAAATCTATTGAGCCTAATCCTGGAAGCATTGTGTCTGCGTGTGATATGTAAGATATGAAACTTGTCCAGGTCATATTTGACCCCAAAGTCACAATATATAACAAATTATATTTTACTTAAAGAAAATAGGATCTATGGAACAACTGACATTTTTTACATTGTGATATTATTTTCATGACAGTTCAGCACATTTAGCCCATTAATTCTTATTACCATCATGCAAACATTAATACATGGTAGTATTCATTGTACTTTATATTTAATTTATGCTGGAAAAAAGTAAAATTGACCATTTAAAAGAGACACTATTGAGAATAATAGAAATTCAAAACACAAATTATTAAATACCTAAATAAAAACGGCCAGACACATTATATTTATTTATATATATATATATATATATATATTTTATTTATTTATTTATATTTTTGCCATTTAGGTATCTCATAACCATAATGCTAAGAAATGACTTCTCATCATTCTCATCATAATGCAAAAAGGTTGTAATGTGGTAAAAACATTTACACATCATGGTAGTATACAGTATGTTGTACTGCCTGTAATTTTTGCAGATGTTTTTTTTATTACAGTAATTTTTTTCTGGAATACAGTAAAATTCCCATATTACAGTAAGGAGAATCTAGCCAGAATAACCCCTCAAAATTAATTAAATAATATATACATATACACAGTCTATATACTGTATAATATATATATATATATATATATATATATATATATATATATATATATATATATATATATATATATATACACATATATATACATATACACATATATATACATATACATATATATATACATATACATATATATTATACAGTATATAGACTGTGTATATGTATATATTATTTAATTAATTTTGAGGGGTTATTCTTATATTATATATATATATAATTAAATGATTACCAACTTCAAAATGATTCCATTTACGAAGAAATGACTAAAAACAAAAGGACAAATTACAGTAATGAGAATTGGTGAATAAAACTGACATGAAAATACTGCCACAATGCAAAAACAGTTTTTACAGTCCTAAAAAGAGGCTTTATTTTCTTAATGTAATATTTTGAAATCGGGACATGTTTTCATGAGTTTTTAACTATATGCAGACCAGACCTGAGATTGTGTGTAACTGAAACACAAGTGTGTGTAGTGCTGAGGTGAGGTCACCTCCCCCGTCTCAAAGAGATGCTCTGTAGATGTCTGGCTTTGCTGCGAGGGTCTGTAGGTTTTTTGTCTTCTCTCTGTGGCCGGGAGGGCAAGTAGGAGTTTGCACAGTAACTGGGTTTCTTAGTGTATCGCACCAGGTGGTACTTGCGACGGGTAGGACCTGCAAAAAACAGAGAACAATCTGAATGATGGATCCTTGATATATATATATATATATATATATATATATATATATATATATATATATATATATATGTATGAATAGACTTATATTAGACATGAATCTGGTCAGATACACCAAATAAAGACTCCAACTCATCATCTGAGCCCTTTGAGTAAAGATTTATTGTCACAAAAGTGCAATTATGGAGCATCAAAACAAGCATGATCACACCTGCCTTCTGATGATTGTTTTTCCCCTTAAAAATAATTAAAAAAAACAAATCAACAGATATTAATATTGGGTGGAGGAAACAACAAAAATATTTGTTTTGGAAAACATCTGGCAGCTTCAGTGTATGTACTTGACTGCAGTACATTAGACACCCAACAGATGGAAGCACAACACTAGAAATCAAATGTTACTCATCCACTGCTTGTACTGAGTACATAATAATAGAAGTATCCATTTGCTTTACTAATGGAGCCGTTTGTTGTGTTAGCGAAATAATAATAAAAATATAAAAAATGACAAAAAATATAGTTGTTGCCAGGCAGACATAAACATGAGCTGAACAAGAGTTACAAAGCCGAACTATAAAACGACTCATTAAGTCAGTATCTCACTGTGCCATATTTACTCTTCATTTTCTATAAATGTACAGCATTTCATTTCTCACAGTCCAAACAAGCTAAAGATGAGACTGAAAGAGGATTTTGCAGAACTCTCAAGGTATCAGTGGCAAAACATGTCAGAAATCAAAATCAGTTATAACCACAATGAACGTGAGTAAACTTTGCATGTATTGATTTCATTCAGTGAGGAGTGCATCCCTGTCAGCAACTCTCTAATCTGCTGGTGTCAAACACAATTAAACACAAATTTATATCATTGTAACACATGTACTATTTTATAACAGCACAGCATCAACCAAAGGAGCATTGCAAAGTTCGCAAATTTGGGCAAAGCATCCTGCAGACATTCACATATGAATGAATTTGAGCTTTTGCAGTAATTTAAGAATGAAATGTCAATGAGATGTTTCATATATATATATATATATATATATATATATATATATATATATATATATATATATATATATATATATACACTGTATATATATACTGGTTGCCAAAAGTTTGGAATAATGTACAGATTTTGCTCTAATGGAAGGAAATTGGTACTTTTATTCACCAAAGTGGCATTCAACTGATCACAATGTATAGTCGGGACATTAATAATGTGAACAATTACTATTACAATTTGAAATTACAATCTTAAACTACTTCAAAGAGAACTACTTCATCAAAAAATCCTCCACATGCAACAATGACAGTTTTGCTGATCCTTTGCATTCTAGCTGTCAGTTTGTCCAGATACTCAGGTGACATTTCACCCCACACTTCCTGTAGCACTTGCCATAGATGTGACTGTCTTTTCGGGCACTTCTCACGCACCTTACAGTCTAGCTGATCCCACAAAAGCTCAATGGGGTTAAGATCCATAACACTCTTTTCCAATTATCTGTTGTCCAATGTCTGTGTTTTTGTTTGCCCACTCAAACCTTTTCTTTTTGTTTTTCTGTTTCAAAAGTGGCTTTTTCTTTGCAATTCTTCCTATAAGACCTGCACCCCTGAGTCTTCTCTTTACTGTTGTACATGAAACTGGTGTTGAGCGGGTAGAATTCAATGAAGCTGTCAGCGGAGGACATGTGAGGCATCTATATCTCAAATTAGAGACTCTGATGTACGTATCCTCTTGTTTAGTTGTACATCTGGTCTTCCACATCTCTTTCTGTCCTTGTTAGAGACAGTTGTGCTTTGCTTTGAAGACTGTAGTGTACAAATTTTTATGAAATCTTCAGGTTTTTTTTGGGCAATTTCAAGCATTGTATAGCCTTCATTCCTCAAAACAATGATTGACTGATGAGTTTCTAGAGAAACGTTTTTTTGTCATTTTTGACCTAATATTGACCTTAAGACATGCCAGTCTATTGCAAACTGTAGCAACTCAAAAACAAACAAAGACAATGTTAAGCTTCATTTAATAATCCAAATAGCTTTCAACTGTGTTCGATATAATTGCAAGAAATGTTCTAGTTCCAAATTCACAATTTAGCATGATTACTCAAGGATAAGGTGTTGGAGTGATGGCTGGAAATGGGGCCTGTCTAGATTTGATAAAAAATGACTTTTTTCTGTTTTTTACATCAGTAATATCCCGACTATACTTTTTGATCAGTTGAACGCCACTTTGGTGAATTAAAGTAACAATTTCTTTCCGAAACAGAAAAATCTGTACATTATTCCAAACCATTTGCCACCAGTGTAAAAAAAATAAAAAACAACAATTAACTTTTACACTACCACATAGAAAACAAAACAAATTAAAAATTTGTGTCGTGACCCATAACAGAGTCAGGGAAGGACAAACTAAACATTGACAGAAGATCAACACAAATATTCAAGGAATATTCTCTTAGAGCGGCATGAATGAGGGACGTTAGAAATAATTCACAAGATCATGAATTAATAATAGGTTTAAGGCAACAATGCATTATTCTTTCTTTCTTTTTTCTATCTGTCTGTCTTAAAAAACGATGACTCACGAAGCATGCGTGTTTGATGGCTTAGGATGACCTCCATTTAAAAGATACAGACATTATAATCATCTTTGGTTGAAGCAACAAACGTTTCAACAAGGATTTTGTTGGCTATTTATGACAGCCTATATACACGTAGGCCTAGTTTTGAACTTTTTTTTTATTTTTTTACTTGATTTCTATTTTTCTGTTTATGCATTAACACAGTTAAATAGAAACTGATTTTGAATATAGTGTGTTTTTGAAACGCTTCATTTTCGGTGGAGGGAAACGCTGTACTTGGCCAAATCCACACTAATACATTTCCTTTGAAAATGCATTCATTTTGCTAAGTTTGCAGCTCTCATCCTCCACTGAAAATGTATTGTTTCAGAAACTCTCTCCATTACTGTATACTTTGGAAAACGCTGACGTCAGGAAACTGAAAACAGAGTTGTCAAACAAAGACGCATTAGAGTGGATTTGGCTCAAGTGTGGATGAAAAGCGCACACTAGACGTAGTGAAATCAGCGTCTTCAGAAGCGTTTTCGAATCAAAACATATTAGCGTCTACATGGCCTAAAATGTAAGTTTCTCAATATTATCTCCTTGTCTATAAACTTTTGTATAAAAGCAAAAATCCCACTCAATCGTGTAGTGGTACTGAATTCTTCACGGCTGTGACTCGGCTGAGATATTCAGTATAACAGCACTCTTGCATGTATGATATTTCTTAATTGGCAAAGGATGTTGGCAAAAGCTTACGGGTCATTAAACTAACATTGAAACCCTCTATAACATACAAGGTTTGTTTCACATCAGCATATGTACAGAGAACGGACACTCTGGAAGCTGTACAGTATCATACACATACAGTAACAAAAATCAGGACGACTGCAACATCAGTATCACTACTAATAAACAGTTAATAACAAATAATGAGTGCGATTACATGCACAATATTACACCAATTATGCTTAATAAGCCGGCAACGTTTAAGGTCATGTAAATGTCTTAAACGATTTTCCTTTATCAGGGTAAGGTCATAAACTTTCCATGTAAAAACCGATTGGCACACACAGATTTTTGCCCATTACTCCCATTTCTTGTGGCTGCCTTTACCGATGTTCTTACCGGTTTATCCAATGTGCACAAGTGTTGTGCAAGTCACATTTTGATGTCAAAAACATACCATGATCGGATGATTTCAAGTCTTATGTTAGCACAGTTTTCTTGTGTTGTCATAGTTTTTAAATGAACTAATGTTTGATAGTTATCAGCATATCGGTGTGCATGTAAACGCACTCATTGATAAAAAAATTAAGGTAAACAAACAGCAATTCTGCAGACATTCTTTGGACGATGTAATCAGGGCCCGTTGAAGGCTGTGGCCTGGTTTCATGGGACTGAAGCTCTTTGAGGTTCTCTTTCTGCTGTCTGGAGGTTTGGTGCTTGAGCGGCTGGTAGATGTTGTGGTGTCCCTGGGGAGGAGATCAGCTGGGGTTGCCTACATTAACGCACACATTTAATTTCCGTGTGGTTTTTGGTTCCAACAGTTCCTGAAAACCACCATGAAATATCATGAATTCGGCCCACGTGGCATAAACAAGACAAAGTCTCGGATTGTTTTGTGTATCTCCGACTCAAAACCAGGTTTGCATGTGAGGCCATGCATCTTTAAAGTCAGGTTTGAATAAAAGAAAGAAGAAAAAACATGAGGCAGGTCCATCAGAGATAGAAAATCGTCCAAATGTCCTTCAAAAAAGAAATGAGATGAGTAATAAAAGAATGTAACCACCAGGTGACAGCACAGAACAGGGTTTGGAGTCTGTTAGTTTGTATCAGGCGCAGAGGCTGCACTGTCTGCCAGTGACGAGGGGCTGTTCCCACAGTTACTGTGCTCCTCTTCTGAGTCTGCAGAGGAGAGCAGATATTTGGCACATTTAGAGCGTGTGTTTCACAGCTCTGACTGAGGTCTGACACGGGAATGACATGCTACGACCACTGACATGCGATGGAATAGTTCACGCAAAAATACAAATTCTGTCATAATTTACACACACTAAACCCAAAGACATCTTCCATGGAACACAAAAGGAGGTGTATGCAAAATGTTAGCCTCATTCATCAAAGAAAGTCAAAGGAGTTTGAACAGCACAGGGGTGAGTAAATTATGACAGAATTGGTCATTCATTTTTGGGTGAACTATCTCTTTAAGAGGAAATGAAGGGAAATGAGAACAAAATATCTAATTTTGAATGAACCAGAGTGCAAATTACGGGGTGTTTGGTGGGGGGGGGGGGGGGGGGGGGTTGGGGGGTTGCTTAAATATATAAACTTAATGTATAGATATATACATTTCAACAGTGGTGTTGAAGTCAGAAAACCACAAAAGTTAAACAGATGCTTGTAAACCAAAAATATATACTTGTAAAGTAGCCAAAGTAACACTTTAGGAAAATTTTTAGACGAAAAATGACAAAACATACCATTAATATGAAATATTGACATTATATATATATCACTTCTTTTTAATGTGCATATCAAAATCATGTCACAAAAGTTTTACTTTTTATTTTTGTTGTGAAAATGTAAAAACGTCCCTAAATAAACTTAACCTCCATTAAAGTTGTTGAACAATTGTGGGGAATTGATTAAAGGCATTTAATAATTGCACACTGGGACGAACCGACATTTGCTCACACATAGAGTAGATGTCCATATTTTTGTCTGTCAAATTATACAGCAAAAATGCAGAAAAAGCCTGAGAACACTGAACATGGATTTGAAAGGTGATGCGTGCAAATGACAAAAACAACAACACAGCTTTGTGATTTTAAAGTGACTTGGTGAAGCTCTCCGGCTGATAGTGGCTGAATCCCAAATCGTACATTATCTATTGCAAAATTCTAATTAGTGCATCCCAAATATCTGTACATTGAAAACAGTATGCCAGAGGTGCCCGAATGGTGTACTATTTCAAGTGGATTTTCAAAGAATGTATCTGTGCATGATTTTTGCCCTAACTTGTAGTTTTGTAGTAGCTAGTCCCAAAAGTATGTAGACTGAACAGATTGTGTCCAAATCAGGTTTCACAAGACTATAAAAACTACATATTACAGTATCTGTTCCATGTTGAGCTGAGTTTTTGACACATTTTTGGGTTGTTACCAACACCAGCGCAGTACATACTTTTAACAGACAATGTAGTAGTAGTAGTAGTAGTAGTAGTAGTAGTAGTAGTAGTAGTAGTAGTAGTAGTAGTAGTATGCGAATAGGGTTTCAGCCACTGTGTGATGCTAGTAGCAGTTTAGGAAGATGATGCCGTTACCATCTGACATTTTGTTTTCACTGTCGCCACCATCACTGTGTGAAGGTGAATTCAGTTCCTCGTTCCCTGACAGTTAGATAAGACACTGGTCACTAACTGAGCTCGCTTAAAGGAACAGTATCCAAAAAACAAATAGACGAACAAACAAAAAGACAGACCCTTTCCTCTGTAAGCTAAAATGTGCCTCCCTACATTATAATGACTTTGCTGCAATTGTATTATCAAACAAACCAATTAAAAGTCAAACTGTTTTCTCTGGTCAGTCCTATAACCACTTGAAGGGAAAGTTCACCCAAAAATGAAAATTCTCCCATCATTTACCCTCATGCCATCCCAGATGTGTATGACTTCTTCTGCAGAACACAAATGCTTTTAGAAAAATATCTGAACTCTGTAGGTCTTTAAAGTGCATGTGAATGGTGAACAAAACGTTGAAGCTCCAAAAGCACATAAAGGCAGCATACAAGTAATCCATACGACTCCAGTGGTTTAATCCATGTCTTCTGAAGTCATCCAATCAGTTTATGGGTGAGAACAGACCAAAATGTAACAAATTTTTTTTTTAATGCACATCTTGCCATTGCAGTCTCAAGGCACGATCATGATCTCAAGTTCTATTACACTTCCTAGCACTTGACGCATACACAGAGCACTAGATGGCACTAGGGAGTGTAATCGAGCTTAAAATCATGATAGCCAAGAAGACTGCTGATGTCAAGATTTATAGAGAAAAAGGAGTTATATTTTGGTCTGTTCTCACCGAAAACCGAAGATCTCTTCAGAAGACATGATTAAACCACTGGAGTCTTATGGATTACTTTTATGCTGCCTTTATGGGCTTTTGGAGCTTCAAAGTTTGAATCACCATTCACTTGCATTGTATGAACTTACAATATATGTAATATATTTACTGAGGTATTCTTTTAAAAATCTTCGGTTATGTTCAGCCGAAGAAAGAAAGTTATACACATCTTGGATGGCATGACGGTGAGCAAATTTTTGCATTTTTGGGTGAAATATTCCTTCAATATACTGACTGTGCAATCCGTTTGGCACTACATGACTTTGCTTTAGTACTGCACGTATTTACTTAGCTACGCATTTTAGTAGTCATAACAAACACAATATTTTCTGTAAAATGAACATGTCTTGCAAGGAAATATATGTATATACACTACAGAGATCAGCATAATGTAGCACACAGCACATACAAACCACAATATAGGCCCCAAAACAGAGTACAGAACTAGAAAGTAGTGTACATTAGTAAGTACACTAGTTTGTGAACATGATACACTTACATTGCACGTTATACACTACACAGCACACTATAAATTATTGAGCATAGTATACACTATAAAGCACACTACACACTATACAACATAGATAAGACTATATAACACTAGATAAGTGTACTACAAACTATTTAGAAATAGGTTAATAAAACAACAATGGTAACGTAATTAAATAGTGTTTAAGCCATAATAGTATTGTTTTTCGGAGTACTTTATTGTTTATTGTAGCTATTATACTATAGTTTATCGTATAGTTTATAACTTTGCCAACATGCATCATCATTAAATAGTTTTACATATATTGAGTAATTGCACATACTTTCAGGACACTCACCGTTTTGTGCTTGTTGACTGTTGTCCGTGTCACTGCCGGTCTCAGGATCTTTGGCATCAGATGCTGGCATTTGTGCCCCATTTAACCCCCCTGGGTCTTTATTGCCCTCTTCCTCTCTGGGCTGCTGCTCCGTGGGTTCTTTGTTATCTACCGTAGCTTTTCTCGAGTCCTCTTGAGCTTTTGAATCTTTCTCCTTGGCGTCATTCTCTTGTCTTGCTTCTTTTTTCCCTTTGTCTTGCGATTTCACAGGTGAGTCCGTGTTGACTTTGTCTTTGTCAGGTGTTTTAGTATTATCGTCTTTATTTGTTGTGCTGTCGTTGTTCTTCATATCTGTGGCACCTTCGCTTTTCTTCTCATGCTCTTCCTGTTTGGTCTTCTCTTCTAAATCTAACACACAAATTCAGAGATTGGAACTACCATCACTGTAATGACAGAGTGCAACTGTCTGGTTCCGGAAGTAACATTCCCATTACTTTTTTCCACAGACAAATTGATTTTCAAAGATAACATATAACCTTTTAAGACAGACCTACTCTGTGGTTGTTCATCGATGGTATATGACTTTGTTGAAACCATCAGTCTGCATTTTTCCCTCTTCATTTTTAAAAATCATGTTTAAGACTTCCTAGTGAACTATCACACTACCCCTGGTCCAGCAGAGAAAGATCCACCAATCAGAGAATCACGGCAAACAAAGCCTACCAAAAAAGTCCAGCAGTGACTGCCCACTTCCATGACGCACTGTGATTGATACAGTCCGGTCGGCCTCCCTACACCCTAAAACTACATATTCTGTATATTTGTATATCGGATTATTTTGCATTAAATTTATTGCTTCTATATTTATAATCCCAAAAAGTAGAAACAAAGGAGACGCACACCAAAAACTAAATTCCCATCAACAGGATTAGTAACTTTTTGAGCATCCCACTCTTCATCAGACAGGAAGAGCGGGATGTTGATGATGAAGAGTGAGTTGCTCGAAATGTTACCACTATAAAATAAATAGTTATATATATATATATATTTCCATCGTTTGTTATTCGATTACATCACTCGCAATGCTTGTATTTCATACAACTCCTTTATGAAGGATTTTATGAAAAGCTTATGCAAAAAAAAAAAAAAATGGGAAAAAGTCTTCCGGAACCCAGACGGCTGAAAAAGTGGGCGGGAACTATTGCACTCTATTGCAAGACAACATTTCTTTATGTACAAAATTTGTGCCAAATAGGAGTTACGTTACAACGATTTATATTTGTTTATCTGTGTGTGTGTGTGTGTGTGTGTGTGTTTATACGTATACCTTTGGCTGCTTGCGCTTTCCATTTCTCTCGGTTTTTGTGCACTTCCTCGTTCCAGGTGCCCTTGAAGGACTTATAATCGACAGTGTGTATGGAGCAGTTAAAAGAGGTGCTGCTCTCTGAACCTGTGCTTCTCGCATTAGACCGTTTACCATCTGTCGGGATGTTATTCAGGCTGCATAAACACACAGAAAGAGAGGGTTTATTTAGCATCCACTTAATGTTTGGCTTCGGTTAATATGACAAAACATCAGTTTTAAGAGTAATGTCTTTAGTTTTTAAGTTGAAGGACCCAAAAAGACTATGAGAGTTTCCATAACAAGACTTGGGATGTGTGTGCTTGCGTTCCAGAAAGAAATACCAGGTCACCTGAATTATAAGGACACTCTGGTATATGTAGTAGGTTCATACATTATGAAAACTGGCCAGTGCACGTATGATGAACATTTGTGTTAGCATAAATGTGTACAGATGGAGGTTATCTGTAGTATACTGCCAATTACAACAAAAATAGTTGTAACTCGCATCTCAGTTTGTAAAAACAAGGAAAACTCATATCTACAGAAATGTAATTACAATGGAAGTCTATGGGAGAAGACATTCCAATGGGTTTAATAGCAGAAAAGCGCATCTTCTATTTTCGATAAAGCTCTTATATTAAGTCCTCCGTACAAAAATGTATGCTTTTTGATCAGTAAAGTTGTTAAAATAGTATTTAATTAGTGGGAATACTTTTCCTTCTAGATTAACTTCGATTATGTGCAAGTGATTTTACAGTGGCTTTCTGGTATTCTTGCACATGTTATGTGAAATTTACCATGTTTATTGGCTTTACATAGTCATGACCTGAGTTGAAAGATTGGAATAACTTTGCAAGGTCTGTAAGAGAGTTTATCACACAAGTCTCATGTCAACACATATAATGCATATCTATATACATATAATGTATGGGCCTATCCAAGGCATATTTTAAATACAGAAGCTATAGCCTAAATGTAAGAGAGTTACATTTTAACTCAGTTTTGATGCACGTCCGGTTTAAACAACGCCCACATCCGGTTCTTTCCGAATACAGGTACAGAAAATGTTGTTATAGTAACAGATACAGATACAGATAATGGCTTTGCTACACACTCCTAAACAGCATGCTATAGAGCTGTTTAGGGGTGTTTTACCAAACACACACCATATCTCATCTAGAGCGTGTTAAATTTAATAACTTGTTCATCAGCTTTTTGAACATGAGTTTTAATCATTTAATAGAACAGTGCCATTGCCGCCCATTCAGTTGTGCTTACCTGGATCGTCTGAATCCAGCCAGGCCAGTGTGCGAGGCCTCTTCAACTAGCGGAGAAACGATTTTCTCGATCATGTCCGTGAGGACGGTGAAGGTAGGCTCCACGATGAAATCAATGAAACCTGTGTTTGAGAAGTGAAAGAAACATATTGACACAGATGTAGATATACTATTTCATGCTTTACTCGCACATGCTTGATCACTCACCGATCTGAGACTGGGCCACCATGGTAGACTTGCGGTCACAGAGGGGAGAGAAAGGCAATCCAAGCTCCGCCTCCTTATCTCCCTGTAAAACACACCAGACAGGCTGAAACTCAAACAAACACACTAGCATCCAATCAGCTCGTCACATTCATTCATGTTTTCGTTTCGCGGCAAAGACATATTTGCGTCATATTTTTAGTTTTTCATGAACATCTTGCACAGTTTTTACTGCTGTGCCTTAAAGACTACTATGTAAACACCATAAAATAAGATTCAGCGATTTGCTGCGCTTACACCCAGGATGCGGGTTTGCTGTCGGCTCCAATATAATTAGCACAACACTATCCTTTAATGACCTCTTTGAAAAGCTTGAACGTTTAGACTTTTTAAAATTTAATTCAGACCTAAATGACCATGGACTTTGATAAAAATAACCTTGAAATACGTGCAATTTTTAAGGAATTATGTTTAGGACTAATAGAATCTGTCGTGATTAAGCACCGCTGATGTGTCAGTCTAGATTCCTCATACATTTTAATACAACTGAAATGTCAGGTTCATTCTCTGTGTCCCTAATAATTCCTCTGAAGTCCATAACACTTAATTCGCAAATATCACAGTTAATCCTGTGGAACAACAGGTGTAATTATCTTTGCTGTGATGATGTTCTGTCTTTTTGCTGGGTAATAAAACTGTGACCTCTAAAGAAAATACTAGACTACTAAACGAATGACTTCAGTTCTACATGAGAGAGTTTGCTGATCAAAATCCCTGGGGAATGATGTTTCATTTGTGCTCCTGCTATTACAATGATAATGTCTGGAGCTGCCTTACCTGGTGATGAACTGATCAGATTGAAGTTAAAATGCCAATATATCAAAGTTTCAATTTCAGTCTGTCAGTTACACCAGTGTGATTTAAAATCTGACTATCTGATAATTAGTTTGGCTCTACAGGAGAGATTGTCATCTTTTAAATTCACACCATGATATGATAAGAAATAGACGATTTTCATTAAGGAAACTGAGCTGTACGAAATTATTTATTCAATCAAAGAAGAAAAAAAAAAACATGGTTTAGAGCCAGAGTCAGACGTTAACTTGTTTATAAGGGATATTTTTCCATTTATTAAAATGGAAAATGTGTTGCCTATTGAAATCAAAGATTCCCATTCTCAATCTGAACAATTGTAGCTATAACCTTCAAAATAAAATCAACATCAAATACACAAGTATTTGGTGTTTTACAGTTTCAAGTTGTATTTTCTTCATGCTATAGGCACTAAACCCATAACTAGATACTGTAAGCCTAATCAAATATTATGAAACACAAAGTGTGAGATCGCAGATAAAAGGTTAGGTATTTTCAAAATCTGGGGCATTTTAAATCACTTTCGTTAGCATTTTTTCATCAAAGTCCAAGTTAATATTTGCTATTCTGAATGACTTTGAATATGACTTCATGGAAATGCAAAAGCCGTAGAATAAAGTAAACCAGCCGGGATTCAAATGTTGAGGTTGCTGGAAATGGAAGTTTAGAGGAGATTAATGGGATTTTTACAGTGGACGTTACAAGCTTGGAATGCAAAACAGGATTAAGACTCAATTTGAGATTGAATCAGAGAGGAGATGACCATAGAATGGAAATATGGAAGAGGTCCCGAGAGAAAGCTCAATGTGAGATTTAGGAACCATAAAAATTGTTAAAGGACCAGCCTCAGCTTCAGACGGCAGGCATATTGGACACAAAAATGGCAAGTGCTCTCTCAAAACTGCAATCTCCAGTATGATTGCAAACATAACTTCTGGGAGTCAGAGTACACAGGAAACAATTTAAATTCAAACCAGCTATTTTGAGTTTTGTTTGTAGCACCGATTTAGTGAAAAGGAAATCCTTGATGACAACTGTATATTCTGCGTTGTTAGATTTAATAATTATTACTATTTACTATACTGGTCAATTAAAAGGAAAAATACGAAATTGTATTTTTCATAAAGAAAATAGACAATTTTGTTTGGATCATTAAGATTTTTTTCAATTTTTTTTATTATTATTATTATTATTATTATTATTATGACATTATTATACACTAAACATCTTGTAATATAAATCATCATTAATTAAATTCAATTAAATACATTTTTAAATGATGTATAAATAATTTACAATTATCCTTTTTCACATTATAGTAATGAAAATTAGAAATGTTTGCATTATGGTAGTGATAATTATCTTTATGGAAAAATATATTATATACAGTATATGACCTGGACAGGTTTTCAGAGATTTTCAGAGAAAGCCCACACAAATTTCCAGTTCATTTTTAGTGACATTCGTACAACAGTTTCACGTCAATCTATTATTGTAGCATAAGTGATTTCAGATTTTTTCACCCCTTATACATTTTACTTGTAGGTCAGACAGCTCCTTCCTGTCCAAGTGTGTGTTTTTTAGCCAAAATAAGCTCGAGAGTTGACCAGACTTTGCTGATAGTCAAACAGTCTGGCACTGCGAGACTAACAGGAACTGACCTGTCTGAAGAACTCCTCCAGCAGTGAGGTTGTCCAGCGATGGTGCATGTTCCAGTTTTTGGCAGGGTGGCTGATATCAGCCGTGTGCAGTAACAGGGATAAGGCCTTAGGTTTATCAATCCTGTAAAAGGACACAGAGTGGTTATAACAGCTTTGCAGAGCTGAACCTCTGTCAAACCTTTAAAGGAATAGTTCACCCAAAAATGAATATTCTCTCATCATTTCCTCACCCTCATGCCATCCCAGATGTGTTTGACTTTCTTTCTTCTGCTGAACACAACCAAAGATTTAGGAAAAATATATCAGCTCTGTAGGTCCATATAATGCAGGTTAATTGTGACCAGAGCTTTGAAGCACCACAAAGCACACAAAGGCAGCATCAAATAATCAAAAAGTCTCCAGTGGTTTAATTCATGTCTTGTGAAGCGATCCAATCCATTTTGGGTGAGAACAGACCAAAATGTAACTCCTTTTGCACTGTATATCTTGCCATTGTAGTCTCTAGCTCACGATTTCAAGGGTCACACTGTATATTAGGTGGCCTTAAATACATTCACTATGTAACTACATGTTGTTCTGAAAAATATCCACATTTGTTGCTACTGAGGTTAATGTATGTTTAGGAGTAAGGCTAGAATAAGGGTTGGCTTAGTGGTGAAGTTAACTACAAATGTGATTAAATACAGGTACTTTAAATGTAATTACAACAACATGTATGTATATAATAAGTACATTGTATAAAATGGTTAACTACATATTAATTAAGGCGACCTAATGTAAAGTGGGTCCTTTTAAACTCTATTATACTTCTAGATGCTAGATGGCACTAGGAAGTGTAATCAAGCTTGAAATCATGATTGCCTAGGAAAGTGCTAATGTCAAGGTTTGTAGTGAAAAATTGGTAACATCTTGGTCTGTTCTCACCCAAAATCTACTGGATCGCTTCAGAAGACATTAATTAAACCACTTGAGTCTTATGGATTATATTTATGCTGCCTTTATTTGCTTTTTGAAGCTTCAAAGTTTTGGTCACTTTTCACTGGCATTGTAAGGACCTACAGAGCTGAGGTATTCTTTTAAAAATCGTTGTTTGTGTTGTGCAGAGGAAAGAAGGTCATACTCATCTGGGATGGCCTGAGGGTGAGTACATGATGAGAGAATTTTCATTTTGGGCAAACATTTCTTTTAACTATGGATATGAATATTTTTCGATGCACAAATGTACTTGCATCAGCAGTGTGTGATAAATTAAACATCTCATAACCCTGATGTGTACGACACAACTCACGCTTCAGGCTGCTGGAGGAAGTTCTTCATGGCTTTAATCTGCTGGAAGTGGCAGGACATGTCCGTGGCCAGGACCATCTCAATCACCAGAGTCCGAAATTCCCTGGGAAAAAAAAAACAAAAAACATTTTCGGTATTTACATTTCACTTTTAAAAATAAGTTCTTTAATGGTTTTGTTTAGCATCTTAGGTTCTCAAGAACCCTCTTCACGAGAATATTTAGGGTTCTTAAGTCCGCTATATGACTCTCCGGAGATTAAAAAAGTTCTTGATTATAGGTTCAGCTTCAATTCAGCATATTGGTTTCTAGGTTCTTTAAATCACCAGCACATATAGCTTTGAAACGGTGTTTATTTTTTTACAATCCTGGAGCGTCGCATTCACTTCAATGGTAAGGGCCTTGCTGAAACCACAATTCTGGCTCTTTATTTATTTTTTTAAACAAACAAGGGACGAGTCAAAATCATTGCCTGACTGCATGTTTCTAACCTCCAGTCATCTTTAGACAAATTGTAGAGGATGTTCATCTCATCGTCATCATGCAGTAGGCGATATGCAGTGCTCACATGGTGGTTTTCCTGTACGGCACGGTCGTTGTACAGTATAGCTGAATCTGATCTGTAAAATGTACATCAGTACTATTCATGGACACTGATGTATTCGATAATATAGAGTCAAGTGAGAAAGATGTTTGAGCACAATGGTACCTGGTCTGTATGTGGAAGTTGTTGGTGGTGCCGGTATGTTCGTAATCGTGCACAGCTGCGGCAAACAGCATTGCAAAGATTTCTAACTCAGTCAACCAGTGCTAATAGAAGGGCAATGAAGAGAAAAAAAGAGTGCTGTAGAGACAAATGGTTTTGTTATTGACATTTAAACTTTTTTACAAGAGCGAAACAACCTATTTTATGATCTCCAGCTTAGCTGCACTTAAATTCTTAAAGGCACAAGAACACAATATTTAGTGGTGCTTGTTAATGTAGAAAATGTCAAAATGTAGTTTCATTTTGTCTGGTCTTAAAAGTGCAATATTGTTGCAAAAATTTAAATCAACACCTTATTATTCAATAAATAGCAATACCATTCTCCTGAACTGAAGATAAGCATAAAGGAAATTAAATTGTATTGGTTCCTCTAAATTAAAATGCATGACTTTTTTTTTAATCTTAGCACTAAATCCCAAAAGTGCCGGCATGCCAAAGAGAAATCATTCATGGTTCATTGTTGTAAATGCTTAGGGGAAAATAATTTATCAGACGTGTGGTGTGATGTCCACCCATCACAGAGAGGTTAATGAGCCTGCGGTGCGAGTGACAGGAGAGTTTTTGGAGATGTCGAGGGAGATTAACTTGCTATTGATTGGTATACGAGCAGCATCGTGAGTCGAGTGCAGACCACTGCACCTAATTCCATTCCGATGACTCCAACCACAATAAATACCACAAGTTCAGTGTCAGGCTCAATAAAACACATTTCAACGTCCCAGTTCAGTAATAATAATAATCAACCCAGGGGACTCAATGTACTGTACTATTTGTTCCATTTTTAGAGAATTACGACTGTCCCACAGATGTGTTGTCATTTCCACCACACCAAATAATCTAGTCCCTTATAAAAAGTTGTTTTCAAACGTAAGTATACTTGCTAACTAAGTTGAGAAATGTGACCGTGATGAGCATGCTACAAAAGAAATATGAGACAAGTAATGTTTGAAGAAATCAAAGAAAAATTCAGGTAGATATCACTTACGAACATACTGTATCATTTACAATCAAACTGCAATTTTGCCGCATTATGGGTTAGGGTTAGGGGTTGATGTTAGGGTTAATATTGTGTGTATTCAGGATACATAAATGTTAGCATTTGAAAAATGTCTTAGCAAGACAAAGGAGTCAGTCGTATAAGTATTATGACGATAAAAATGTAATTTCCATCACTGTAAGTTTCACCACAGTACTGAACTACAATAGGGTGAAATAGGAACAAAGCCATATGTGCTTTGAAGGGTTCTAGGTTTGTGACTCTAGCACAGATCTGGACTTACCACCATGCCAGTCTTGAGCAGAAGGTAATGCACTGTCTGGGTGACGTCTGCAGCGTGGATTAGATTGTGGTAAGGGTTTTTGTGTTTGCTGTAGCCCACCTCCAATGCCTCCACAAAAGACACCAGTGCAGAGACAGGGATCTATAGACAAACAGGACATAAAGCTAAAATATGATCCCACTGTGTTGAATAACCACTCGGAATATGACTTTATAGATCATTTGGGTGTTGGTAAGTGTCACTCTATAAGCAAATGTCATTATGACAGCTGGTTGAGTCAAAACACACAGTATATATATCAGTATATAATTAAAAGTATATAAAGAGAGCATCTAACCTTGAAGCGATTGATTAAGTCATATCTGGTGAGAAGTTCGTAAAAAATAAATTTTAGTGCATGATCTCCGCTGGCATCGTTCAGTGTGAAGACATCAAAGGACCAAGTATCCACATGCTAGACCAAAAACGCAAACAGATCAGTTAGTGCATCATACTCATTAATATTAATATAATATAAACTTACATAATTATCAAACAACTTTCAACAACTATCATAATCCTGTGAAAAACAAACAAACATTATCTTATGTTTTATAGGCATAGCATCTTAAATAATACTTGGTACCACTTTACGATAAGGTTCTATTAGTTAACATTAGTTAATGCGTAAAATATCATTAACTAATAATGAACAATGTTTTTTACAGCATGTGTTAATATTTTTTAGTTCATAGTGCATTAACTAATGTGAACATATATCACTTTTGATTTTAAAAAAAATGGCTAATTTACTTTTCTGTATAACATAAAAATTACAGTCATAAAAATACTTTTAGAAATAATGCAAGAGATTTGGTCCACATCAAGTGGTGGGTTATTCATTGAACAGCCTTCTATATTTCTCTCCCCTTTTCAGTTTAGAGCCTTTACTTTCTCATCGCTTTAGAAAAAAGTTCTCTGAGGGTTTGATTAGTTGGTTGCAATGAACATTTCGAAAATGCTACATTAAATATTCAGACTCTCAAATTGGAAGGTTTGTCCTGCACTTTGTCTCAGTCAAGGCTGCGAGCTTTGAATAGCCTCAGGCTCTGAGATTTATATGCGGATTGACTGACTGCTGCCTAAATCCGGCTGTGAAGCAGACTGAACTGTTAGCGGGCACACAGTACAAACCTGGGGCCTTTATAAAATGCACTTACAATCAGAGATGATCCTAAATTACACTGATTTGATCCAACATTATGGATACATCCACACAAATACATTTTCATGTGAAACTGTGTTGATTTTGCTACGTTCCTCCACAATGGAAGGATGTTTTCCTTCAACGAAAACTTGAGACTTTCGAAAATGCTATTCGTATCTGCATCATTTGGAAAACAAAGGAGTTTAGTGTGGATATGGTTAAAAGCGCCAAACAAACTAAATTTACAAAGTAAAAAATTGACATACAAATGTGAAAAGAAAGCATTTATATGTTTTGAATTTTTACATTTAAATAGTATAGATTTTTGGTAAATTTTTGCAATATGAAGTGAGTCAAGGACTACATTTTTTTAAAACCACTGACCATGTCTATATGCACAATACATAATATTTGATACAATTCTGATTATGTCTGCATTAAGTAAATGCCTTATTTGGATATTCTCTATTTTCATTTATAATATCTGTGCATAATATATTTCTATTTAGTAGCGTAAGTCCATTCAAAGTAATTCTGAGACCTACAAGATAACAGGCAGTTTGTGATGATTTATGATCAATAAAGTGTCATGGATTTAGACCATTTTTTTCCACTTGCACAGATGTTTTATAAATTATTTATAGGCATATTTAACAAATTAACATGCATTCACATTTATGCTGATTCTTTGTAAATGAGGCCCCTAGCCTATGCAAGTGCCAGTCACCATTTACTTTCATAAATGCTGCCTAAAATGTTTTTGTTCCACAGACAACAACATTAGGGTGAGTACATTATGACACACTTTTAATTTTTGGCTGAGCTATCATTTAAAAACAATTATATATATATATATATATATTCAAATAAAATGCAGCTCACATACAAAACACAAAACAATTACTCATTATTTTTAATTGATTACCCTCTTCATTCTCTATTAAGATTGCACAGATTTAAGTGGACCCAGCCAGCAAATAACTGCTATTAGTGGAGAACAATAACATTGGTATTAGTATTCTGTTACTTGTTCTTGTCACTTAGCTCACACTTTATATATTTATTGGCAGATAAAGCAATCTAAGTGTGCCTTGTGCTCAAGAGCATAAGAGGTAAAGTGGACTGCAGGAGATCCAGTTGGTCTCCCCAACAAGGTTTATACCTCTGCCCTTTGTGATATCAGCCTAGAGGCTTAACCACTAGGATACCACATTATTCTGTCCATTTGACTTTCATTCACAGAACAGAGAAAAAAAAAAAAATATCAAGCGTTATGTCTGGAATTTATATCGGTTTGGATGTTTATAAAACCCGAATGCTCTCCTGTTTAAACCAAGTTTATATACAGTAGTCTTGAGATACTACCATAGAGTCAAGTCATGCAGCCCCAATGTTATTTACATTACTATGTATTACTATTAGTACTTATATATATATATATATATATTTTTTATGTTGCTCTTATGTTTTGCATGTGCATGGTAACTGTATTTTGGAACATAATCTTCCTGCTATCTACATGAATGTATTAGCTTTCCGTAAGTGCATTGACCTGTATATAATATCACACATTTCCAATGCAATTCTTTCCACAGCAAGAGGCACATACAGTGTGTGTATCTGTGTATTTAAATGCATTTATGTGTGTGTGAGTGCATCATAAAACTTCAGCTGGGAATGAAATCTGTGTCGTGCACATACACCGATCAGCCACAACATTAAAACCACCTGCCTAATATTGTGTAGGTTCCCCTCGTGCTGCCAAACCATAACCAACCCGATTCTCAATAGCATTCTGAGATTATATTTTTCTCACAACAATTGTGCAGAGTGGTTATCTGAGTTACCGAGCAACAGAGAATGGCCAGACTGAACTGACAAAGTCTACGGTAACTCAGATAACCACTTTGTACAATTGTGGTGAGAAGAATATCATCTCAGAATTCTATTCTGAAATGCAGGTTGGCGTTGTTTTGGTGGCATGAGAGGGACCTACACAATATTAGGCAGGTGGTTTTAATGTTGTGGCTGATCGATGTATTCTGCATCCTATAAGACAAGTGTGCGACTTAACTAACCACAGGCTAAACTCTCTGCCCTGTTCAATCCTGTGTGTGTGTGCGTGTGCGTGTGCATGTGTGTGTGTGTGTGCCAGGTAACCCAGCTGGCCGAGGAAAAGATCAATTCTGCACTTTGGTTGATTAAACAGGCCTGTTTTCCAGGCAGAGAGTTTGATTTGCCAACTGTCCCTCGTTATGTTTCACATGCATTTAAACGTGCATTTAAAAAATAATTGTCATCGTGTTGTGACAAGATTGACCAGATTTCTCTAACATTGTGTGTGTGTTTATGTATGTATTGGGGATTCTGAAATTAGTGGCACTTTTGACTACTTAAAATGTCTGGATGTGAGAAAAGCTAAAAATCGTAAAATTCTGGCCACATTACAGAAACCAAGAGGAGGTTACCCCATGTGAATCTACCCCCCAGCAACCGGGACAATTTGGTTGCTTAGGAGACATGGCTGGAGTCACTCAGCACACCCTGGATTTGAACTCACGACTTCAGGGGTGGGACTAAGACATTTTTAACATTAATATATCTATAAATTGATTTTAAAAAACAGGACTAAAACCAAACTGTATTTTTTTGCTCCGGTTCAGAAGTTTCAGAGACTCATTTCCAAATCGTTACCGGTTAGAACAAAATAAAAGAACGGTTAATAACATTCTTTTATAAAATGACAGTATTCTGCACTAACGGTTAGGGGAATATACAGATTGATATTTTGTCAGATCTCGCAACAGAAACAAGAGACCTGGTCTGGAAAAACAAGCCCAAAATAAGCCACCTGACCAGCAAAAATGATCTGCTTCTCAATCAAAACCCAGCAGCATCAAATCTGTATTAATGTATATCTAATCATATCTGAAAATAATTCCTTAAAGACTTGGAAAAAGTACTTTTTACACCTAATAATGTTTTCCTTGTATCTGGATAAGCCATGCATGTATACTGTATGTAGTATTTTTACATAGTTGTTAAAAATGTCTTCATTCACAGAATGCAACATCTACAATGGGCAATTAGGCAAAGAAATGCAGCATTTTTCTTCAGGATCAAAGCACGTTTGATTTTTTCGGGTATCATGTAGATCCAAAAATGTACTGTGATAAACCCTTTGGCTTTTGGTTTCATGAAAAAATTATTGGAACAAAATTAACCGGTTATAACCTATTACCAGCATTTAAAAATTATGTTTACACTCCGGAAATATTGAAAATCACTTTGTTCCAGTTTTCGGTTGTGTTCTGATAATTTCATCCGTTTTTAGTTCCTGTTAAAACCAATCGGACGATTAATCAGTTATCAGCGTTTTGCACCCTTTTAGTTATCAGTTTCAGCAAAATCCACAATCCACCACCTCTAAAGTGGATACTGCCCCACTTTAATGTTAAAAAAAGCTAGAACTTGCATCGTTTAGCTCTGAATCAATGCAAGTTCTTACTTGAACACACAAACCACCATAAACAAGCTTCTCTCATTGCGCTCATAAACGTACAATGTCAAGATTTTGCTGAAAAATTACTTAAATTCTGGGTTGTTTCACACCAAAACCTAGAGTATGCCTTCAGAAGACTTGAAATAAGATGCACGAGTTGCATGGACTAAGTTTATGATACTTTTGGGTCCTTCTTAAGCTTTAAAATGAGGCATTATCCATTGCTATTGTACTCAACAGACGAAAAGCAAAACATCTCTGCATAAGAAAGTAAGTCATATGGGTTTGGAACAACACGAGGGAGAGTAAATTATGACAAATAAATGATGCTAATTAATTTTCATCTTTGGGTGAACATTGCAACATTCTTAAAAATGAGGAAAAAGTATTAAAGATACTTTACAAAAAGTTTCAAGATATAATAATCTATCTATCTATATAAAACCAGAATGCTTTTTAAAGCATATTTTCTTCAAAAACATCATACGGGACATAAAATTGTTCTAACTGAAGAATCTGCAATAGGTGTTTGAGGTCACTAGTCTGATGAGCCAAGCTGATTGGCTGTTTACCTTCAAGGCAGTGATCACACTGGGTGGATAGCTCAGTCCAACCATGTTGGAGGTCCGTCGGTACATCCTGTCAGAGAGAGATAACACACTCCTGTCAATGTGAGAGAGATTCTGGAAGCAGAAAATGTGAGGGAATCCCGTGTTTTGGTCGAGATGGCCTTTAACGGTTACATTTAAAGAGCATGCAAGACAGGGAAGAGGACATGGGACAGAAAATGCACAGCAGGGGACCTCAGTTCTGTCCTGACCAATCCATCATTGCTGCATGCCACCCATCATTCAGGCCCTGCTTGAAATATATCAGCTCAATATCAATACTTTGAAGGTTTCTATTTATTATCAGAGAGATGCTGAAGGTTTTAAGGGGCAAAAGGGCATTTTTTATAATTAGATTTTTTTTCTCACCCTTGGGTTTGCTTACAGTATAATGAAAGTCAAGCAGAGGTGGAAAGTAACAAATTACAACTACTCTCGTTACAGTACTTGAGTACATTTTTCAAAAGTAAAAATAAATAATAGTACTTTTACTTGAGTTGATTGAAAATATTTTTCACCATAATTACAAAGTACAAAAAAAACCCCAAAACATAATATTTCCAAATTTTTGGGAAGAAGAAAGTTATAATTGCTAAATCTGTTTATAAACTAAAACACGCTGAACGCAGCGCGACAGAAGCCCGCAGGGCACAGCATCATGTGCACAGCAGCAGCTTACATACACTGCCACTGGTGTCCTCTCTTCTCTAGCTTCTCCAAGACTTTCAGCCTTTTTCTGCATATTTTATTTGATTCCGGAAAGGAGCCGTTCATTCCGGTATGAGGGAACCATCTGAGCACATTGAACCACTGATCAAACTTCACTTGTTTTTAAGCTAGGCAATGTCTTAACTGTGTCAAACATTAAACAATGTAGTTTGACATATATGTACGGATATAAATACCTTTGAAAGATACGATGCCAATAGTGTCAGACATTAACGGGGATTCAAAAATGCAAAAGCAATTGACAAATATATCCCCTAAATTCAAAATACGGGGGCAATAAATGCCCATGCAAAGAGTTCCCGTGATTTATTAATAATATTTGATATAGTTACAATTACAAACATTGCGATCTTATTTTGACTTTTCACTGAACATAATTTTTTTCCCTGCCGTCCGGTTCCTCGCACCATCACGCGCACAGACGGGCTCTCCTGTCTAACAGACCGCATCATTTCGGTATTGTACTCCCGCTTTAAATTCCATAACGTTCGCCCCTCTTGTTCAAAATAAACTGTCCTAGCGGGGTAACACTCTCGCTCATGGTGCTGGACTGTACTTACCTGCCCTTCTCACCCGCTAGAGGCCAAAAGTGCACAAGTGATGGATGTTATATAAAGAAGGTATGAGAAATCACAAAACATAATGTAATCATACGCTACAATTTACGTAATAATAATAATATCTCAATATGTTAAATAACCATAATGCTAATTAAGACTTTATTATTACAACTGTAATGCAATTATACATATACAGAACAGCCACTTTTAGTGTTTGAATCAGTCATATATCTCACTAAACACTGTGTGAAATGTCTATTTTTGCCTTATTTTATTCAGTTGGCATGTAGGTGTTGATAACAATCTCACTCCATATCTGGATAATTGCAGCAATATCAAAAAAGGATGAATTTCCTCTATGGTATTTCATTATATTAGGTTTGTACAGTTTAGCATAGAATAAATAATAGACTAAACCTGAAATAGGAATGTGTTTGTCACAATGCACATTATGTAGTTTAGAGACGATTTAGAGACATTTAGAATGTTACAGATGTCTATTTCTATTGAAATAGATGTTGTATTATTAACATGATGTTGTATTATTAACATGTTCTGCGTGTTCGAGAATCCTCTTGCAGCAATGCAGGTCTTTGGCATCTAGAAGCTGCTAGTTTAGGACCTGTGAGGAGTTTGTTTCTCAAACTAGTGACTGTGATTTACTTGTCTTTTTTTTCTGCATCTGGACGTCCACTTCCCTCTCTATCCTGGTTGGAAATATTTTTTTTCAAAACAGTAATGCATGGAATAGCCTTCATGTCTCTACTTTAGAAGAAAATAGAATTTCAGGGGAAATGCGTTTCGCCTATTTTTAAAAACTAAATTTGACTTGACTCGCAAGTGTAACGAACTCAAAACCTCAGCAAATGGGGCTAAAAAAACACTTTAGCACAAGCAAAACCATTTTCAATTGTTCTAATAATTAGAAAATGTTCTTGAGTATCAAATTAACACTTTATAATGCTTTTGTAAGGAATAGGAGACACAGTATATGTTTGCCATCACGGGTAAAGAATAAATACAATAAATATCACTTAAAACTATTATATTAAACCATAATAATATTGGCAATTAATGAGAGCATTTTTTTATCAATTTAATGCATCCTTGGTGAAAGGAAGCATAAGTTTCTTTCAAGAACAAAAATGTCTTTGTGTTCTAAAAATACAAGTGTATATACTATATATAATATAATTTTCATAAAGTAATGTAATTACTTAAGTTATACTTAACTACTTATTCACTCTTACTTGAGTCATAATATTTCTTAGTACTTCTATTGTACTCAAGTGAATTATTTATTTAGAAGCATTTCTTTTACTTAAGTAAAAAAATAAAATAAATCTGTACACTTTCCACCACTAAAGTCAAGTCATAATTTAGTTTTCATTGAGTATTTTCCACCCTCTTTAAGCGGGTCCATTAAACGGTCCATTTCTGATAATATGCCTTCAATAGATGCCTCATTTGCATGTGATGTGAGCAAAAGCATTTTGCTGCGAGCTTGCTATCGTGTCAAATGTAGTTTTTAACTGTGCCTTCAATAACAGCCTCTTTGCGAAGCCTGTATCACTTTGTCACAAGTTTAAATAAACAGTCTGTGCTGAAATGTGCAGCTCAAAATGTTTAGATGATCATGTTAAACATAAAATTTAGCAGCGATTTCCTAATGTTAGGATTATTCAGAAGGATGTGCAAAGTGCTAGACACAGCCGGGAACGGCTTTTCCAGCATTTTACTCTGAACGTCAGAGCTGATTTTCAGGAATAATAGCATCTATCCTACTGCAAAGAAAATTGTACATCCTTTAAATTTGTTGACTTTATTCCGATGACCTTGGAAGAGCCCCGCACCCACCTTTCCACAAATATCCCAGCTTGCACCGCATGCACAATGCTGCGAAATCGCGGCTTCTCCTCAGACCGTCTCAACATCAGCCCCATCTGACGTGTGAAAGTTGACGCCAGCCAGTCACGCACTTCTGAGGGAACCGAGTCGGACTGGATGTCACTGAGCTCATCCTCTGTGTCCACCAACCGCCTGCAGGAACACACATACAAAGACGACACGATTGCTGAATGAAGGAACTTAAATGTGTAAGTCATGTCACTCTCAATCTAGTCAGATAGAATATCAGCCAGAACGCCTCAGAGCAAAATTGATAGAAAGAAACAGAGATAAAAATATATAATTCCACACCAAGATAAAAGATATGGATTATCGACAGAATGTTTTTTTTTTTTTTTTTTTTTTATGTCAAGATTGTAGGCTACAATGTATTGGAATGTGTACTGGAATTGTGTATTTTAGCTGTCTTTTTTGTTGCACAGTTTTTAAATCAACTTTTGCCTACACTAGTTTATTTTAAATGGCATTGCAGTGTGATAGATTCATTTTTAAAAATACAAATGTACCACATAATCTCTCAATTAATGGGGCCATAAAATCTACATGCACAATAATTATAACAGAGTTAGCTAAATGCTTTTAAACTCATTGTAGATGGATTATATCATGTCACACCGCAGGAAAGGTCATCTTCCCAAAAGTATTTGTTCTCATATCCATGTATTACCATTTCAAAATATTCCAAAATCACCTAAACATAATACTAAACATGTGTATGGTGGTCTGAGAAGTATATAATTTGATGGATGCCACACATATTTCTGAGCTGGTAGCAGACGTCTAGACATCCCTTTCATTTGTCCACACATCCAAATCAAAACAGTGTAAATGCAGGACTGCCTCCAGAAACAAGATAACTTGCAATCCCTCTTACATTTTTTCTTTATCTTAAATCAACCTAGCGGTTTTAGAGCAGCTTTAGGGATTACGCTATTTCAGGCACTCATAAAACAACATTTACCCCTGACCTTTGACAGTCCTGCTGATTTGATATTTGTTAAGAAAAAAGAGGCAAAGAAATTTACAATCTGCGTGAAGCGTGTTTTCATTACCTCGTCTCTTCAATGTAGACGGACTCCAAAACGGATGCAGCATATTCTAGGTTTTTTTTCAGGTCGACAACTGAAGCCTCACCTCTCTCCAACTGTTTCACCAAACATCTTAGCCTGAAATGAGAAGAAAAAAATTATAAAATCAAATTTATTCTGATAAATCAAGTGATTTCGCAATTTATTATGTCATTTTCATAATGGACAGGACAGGGAACAACTGGCAAGAAAGTAGAATTGGGTGTTGATGTAGAATTATTTGAACTTGTGTCCTGTGAGCACATGCATTATCCAGCGCACCACAACTGAGCCCTTTAAATGTGCTAGCAAGTTGTGGACATGAATTTGTAAATGCAATAAAAAAAAAAAACATTGCAGAGGCACACTCCAGATATCAAGGGCAAACTAGATTCACATTTATTAATTGAATGCAAGTAGACTGGCAAAGCAAAGCAAATTACAACATCATCGCTGCCAGATTTAATGTAAAATATTCTAAGTAAGTCAATTGAAGATTTTAAACTTACAGAACAAAAGAGATTGCACTCTAATGAAATTATCTACAAAACGAAGCTGAATTAAGTCTTTACATTGAGCAGGGCATTGCAGAATATTATGGAGAATAAAAGAGGAATTTCAATATATCGGTGCCTTTTGAGCATGGTAATAAATACAGACATATTGTTATATTGTTTAGCTGAGTAGCAAAGACTTAAAACTTCTGCCTGAAATTTGTTGTTTGCGGCTGCTAAATGCTTTACACAATGTGAAAAGATTCATCCATCATCTGTATTACTATGGTTGATATAAACACTCTTTGTTGCTGACCGGCACCAGATCCTTTTCACTGCCAAGAGCTAAAATGAAGCGTTCTCTGTAGATTTCGACAAAGTGTTCAGCTGTTAAAGTATACACATTTTACACCACTGAGTTTGCGTCACTATATTGTTTATTGAGCCATATTTAGCATATCCAAACTCTGATCTTCACTCATGTGGACATAGGGCCACATCATTAGGCCAACACTGATGTCCCATGTGTGTGCAGACAGACTTCAGTCTGTGTGGGCCTGGGTGATGAGGTGTGTGAGAGTGAATGGAGAACATAGGAAACAGGTTTGACCCAATTCCTGACCGAATTGCCTAGAACACGCTAGGCTGAGGAGTGTGCTTCGTTGAACTAGAGTGAAATGATGTAGTCAATTCACTGTGGATTTAAATTCACAGTCAGGTTTTAACATTTATGTGGCATGCCAGTGTGGCAGGATTCTAGATAAGCAAATTATATGTGTGCCCACAGATCAGTTAATTTAATGTGGCCATGGTACACAGTCTACACATTTATATATATACATACTGCCAAAGTGAATTTTTGTAAGTGCAGATGTTATAAACAGACATGTGTAATTCTTTTTTTTATTATTTATTCATTTGGGGAGATAAGTGTAGCATCTGGACCAATCAGACACACAATTATTCATTTTTAATGAATGAGCCAACAGATGTCTCAAGACTGTAACAAGCAGAGGTCCAAGTAGGCCCAAGCAGACTCTGTTATGTCTGCTCCCCCGCTGATCATTATCAAGCCTTTACACTGTCTTTGCTGACACTGGACCAGCAAATAGTGGACCTCCAGTGACATTCCAAGCGGGGGGAGTTTAGCTCCATGCCAGAGCAATCTTTCACCCATAAGAAATGGACTCAAAGCCCAGAACAACATACTTTTCTTCACTAAATTATAGACAAACTGTCTATAAATTCACATGTATATCCCCAGGACATGTGTATAGGATCATTACTGTCTTGTAAAGTGTTTTTGTACTGTATACAGTTTTATGCATGACTTATGACAGGACTAGCAGCTAATGTAAAATTATTTAGTATCATGTTTCCTACCAAATGAGTCCTTGTGTGACATCCTGCACAATGGTATACATATGATTCTGACAGCATGCATTGTATGCTTGTTATATTAATCAGAGCATAAAGGGGCATAAACTAACCCCAATCATGCAAATGTGTCAGCTTCCAAACAAAGGAACATTTCGCACTTGGAAATTGCACCTTTCTAATTGGTCAATTCAGACTCGAGAGGAGGGACCTCCAGCAGAAGTTAAAAGACACGTTCCTCCTCTTACTCTTACTTTTCCCCTGACTCTCTCTTCCCTCTGCTGCTGGTCGTGCTGACCACGAGGTGGCAGTCCAGCAGGCCTCAACACCTCAAGCCATGTGCAACTACCTTGACCATGGAGTCAATGAACACCACAGTTCATCATAATTTCTTCATTCAACATGGAAGAAATTGGTTGCAACTTCCACAACATCAACCCAAGGAATCATCAAGCATTTCTCCTGCGAATGCATCCGGGTGCTCTCTCAACAGTCAAGGCAATTGCAAGTATCGTACCAGTAACTAACTGAACATAGTTTTAGTGTAAGATGAAAACCCCTTTGCAAAAATGTGCTATAAAGAAACTAATGGTTCTCTCAGATGGTCAAATGATCTTTTCAGATCTTAATTTCCCCTATTCTGTTTCAGTTTAATTTAATTTCTTTTTTCCCCTTTTCTATGAATGAGTAATTTCTTATGTATGTTTTTGTTTAGATTAGTTATGTGTTTGTAATTTAGTTAAATAAAGCTTTTGTTTACATTGCAAGTTGATTGATGGTCTGCTTGTTAATCAATGTAAATGTAATGATTCGATCTCAGCTCCATGCTAAGAAAGAGATATTTTTGTGTAGCGACGAAAAATATACTTTCTGAGAATTGATAGACGATCAATACTGAGTGTTCGCTGGACGAACATATCAATTGATTATAATATTAATTCAGCTACCTCAAGTTAATTCTATTAGCTGATCCAAATGTTCATAATTAATTATAATGAGTTATGATTAATTATTCATGTTTCCCTTTTAATTATATTTTGACTGTGTTATATTTTGATATACAATCTCATCCCTGTTTCTAAAAGATTTTGCTTCAAAGATGTACCTATATGTGTAATATTATTGTCAATAAGCCATGAGAATAATATTACTTAAATTAGAGAATTAATCACAATTCTCTTATTAAAGCTAATTCCCTACAGTAGAAATTGTGAGCTGATGCAATGAGATGTTGTATTACGATTTTAATGGTGGAGAATTTTATTCTGACAAATAATCTATTTATTTGTCATTTATCTAAATTATAACGGTTGTCAAACGCGACTGATTCCATTATAAATTTCCTTACATAGTAATGTAGAAATAGGACCGTTTCATTTAATTCCTAGCTCACACATACTGTTTCCCTTACAAATAATGGTAATATACATGACCCTTTAACCAGTGCAGTGAACATTTATCATACCAAATTCGCTACATATATTGATGTGAGAATCTGGGCACTTTAACTGATTACTGTTTATTTGTGCATTGTGGAACACGCTGATGTTCATATGCATCGATGAAACTGTTTTCATTAGTGTTGACCCAGATCACAAATCAATGTGAATTCCTAAAGAGACACTTCCGGGGCAACTAACCACACATGCCACCCGACGCCATATTGTCAACATAGTACAACTAAGCTAATAGCATAAAACAGCACCACTAAACTAACCAGTTAGCGAACTTTCATTGAAACCTCTAAATATGTTACATAAGCATACAACAACATCCTTCCTCCACATAAATAAAAAAGATTAAATGAATAGCTCACCCAAAAATGTACATTCTCTCATCGTTTACTCACCCTTATGCCATCCCAGATGTGCATGACTTTCATCTGTGGAACTCAAATTAAGATTTTTTGAATAATTTCTCAGCTCTGTATGTAGGTCCATACAATGCCAATGAATGGATGAAAAAATTTGAAGCTCCAAAAATCACATAAATCAGCATAAAAGTAATCCATAAGAGTTTAGTGGTTAAATCAATGACTTCAGAAGTGATACTGATCAATATTTAAATCATATTTTACTATAAATTATATATTATATACTATACAGTGCCTTGCAAAAGAATTCAGACCTTTCAGAAAAGCTTTATTTTAAAACACTAAAACTCAAAATCAATTATTGTAAGGTGACATTGTTTTTTTGTTGGGAAATATTTTTCTGAAAAATACAAAAAAATTAAATATCTTGCTTGCAATAAGTATTAAACCCCCACACGTTAATATTTGGTCGAGCCACCTTTTGCTGCAATAACTGCCTTAAGTATTTTGGGGTACATATGTACCAGCTTTGCACACAGTGACAAAGTGATTTTGGTCCATTCTTCTCAGCAGATTTGCTCCAGGTTGTTCAGGTTGGTTGGGTGATGCTTGTCGACAGCAATTTTCAAATAGTGCCACAGATTCTCAGTAGGTTTGAGATCAGGACTTTGACTGGGCCACTGTAGGACATTTATCTTTTTGTTCTTGAGCCACTCCAATGTTGCTTTGGCCTTGTGCTCGGGATCATTGTTATGCTGAAAGGTGAATTTCCTCCCAAGCTTCAGTTTTTTAGCGTACTGAAGCAGGTTCTCTTGCAGTATTTTCCTATATTTTGCTCTGTCCATTCTTTCTTCAATTCTAACAAATGCCCAGTCCCTGCTGATGAGAAGCATCCCCACAGTATCATGCTGCCACCACTATATTTCTCTGTAGGGATGGTGTGTCTTGAGACATAGGAAGTGTCAGGTTTACACAAAACCTTCTCCCACATCGCAGCTGGGTCACTCACATGCTTTCTGGCAAACTCCAGATGTGCTAACAGATGTTACTTTTTGAGTAACAGCTTTTTTCTTGCCACCCAGTGTTATGCAGTGCTCTTGATATGGTTGACTGGTGCACCATTACTCCACTCCCAGCCACTGAACTCTGTAGCTCCTTCAAAGTGATTGTTGGCCTCTCTGTTGTGTCTCTCGCCAGTTTCTTTTTTGTTAGAGTGCTCAGTTTTGATGGACAGAGTTTTCTTGGCAGTGCCTGGGTGATATGGTGCAGCTTCCACTTCCTGATTATTGATACAACTGTGCTCACTGGGATATTCAAACATTTGGATATTATTTTGTACCCTTTCCATAATCTATGCATGTTTATTACTTTATCTCTAACTTCGGTGAAATGCTCTTTGGTATTCATTTTCTTTCAGATTCACAGCCTGAGCAATGATACTTCAACAATGGGTTTTTTTATCCAGAAAATGTGATTGCAACTTTAATGATTCACAGGTGGATGCCAATGGCAAAGTAATTGTGTCCTCATTAGGGCAATTTCTTTCATTGGTGTAGCCTGGCAGCTTCCACAGCACAGGGGTTGAATACTTACGCAAGCAAGATATTTAAGTTTTTTTTTTTTTTATTATTGTTTTCTTATATTTATAACATAAAATCAATGTCACCTACAATGATTGATTTTGAGTTCCAGTGTGTTAAAATAAAATATCAAACATCATGAAATTATATTGCACAATTTGTAATTCAGTAACATGAGATAATTGGTCAGGGGTCTGAATACTTTTGCAAGGCACTGTATATATATATATATATATATATATATATATATATATAGTCTTTATATGATTTTTGCAGCGTCAAAATTTTGGCACCCATTCACTTGATGAATGGGTGCTTCCACTGTGTGGACCTACAGAGCTGAAATATTCTTCTAAAAATCATATTTTTTTTTCTGCTGAAGAAAGTCATACACATCTGGGATGGCATGAGGGTGAGTAAATAATGAGAGAATTTTCATTTTTAGGTGACCTATCCCTTTAAGTGAATTAAATTAATAGTTCAGTAATATTACAATAATGCTAATCATAAATAAAAAAAAATAAACATTTAAAAATTATTAAATGCACAGAAGATACAGTATTATAGACTCATTATAGACTGTGAAAATGTGTATTTTAATGTTTATGGCTTGTCTCTTTCTCTTCCATTGTAAGTGCCTCACTGTAGACTTGATTTTTGCTGAATATTACATGAATATTCAAAAATAATTTTGAGCGATAATCAGCATTACATCAAAAATGCTGTTGATGGAGCTTAATTTGTAATGAACCCAAAACATTTATTTATATTTCATGTATATTAATGGTAGTAGCTGCTTGTTTAGTTTAAGTCAATTTCTACCCCAAAATAGCAACTTGTATGTTGTCTCAACAGCCTCTTGTCTTCTATCTTGAAGTACTCAGCAGCTCTGTTATTTGAATGAAGTGCTCTCGTTCAACTCAAAAGCGTGACGTCGGAAACAGGGTCCAGGACACGCTGTTTGAACAATGTTATCAAAACCGGCGAGGCAGAGCAGAAACATTCTGCTGGCATCCACAAGGAATCCCTTCCTTCAGACAAGTGCACAATCAATGCCGAAAGTCAATGCCATCCCATTAGAGTAGTATAACTTTCTAGATTCTGTCTGGAACAGAAATGATAAGAGCAAAAATTCTTTAGACATGCACACCCGCTCGGCCATGACCGCACAATGTATGACCTTTCTAATACAGAGAAAGAGCCGGATTGGATGCTTACGATTAGACCATTAGACCACGCCTTCTGTCTCAGAGTCTATTGTGACTGGATCAGGGACATCAGATTTAGAAAGCATGGTTAAAGAACTGTGGTACATAAACGTAGCATCTGTAAATAAGAAATATAGCTGCAGATGAATTCTATTTGCTTTTAATGCCAATCTAACAGACATGGGTCATTGGGGAACTGCATTTATTGATTGCTTTTCCCCACAAAACTGCAGTTGCTGATAAGAATGATTATGATGTCAGCATGCCCTAGGCACAGATGTCTCAAAAGATCCACCAGCACAACATTTTCTGTGCACTGTATGGTCCGTCAAACTGGATGTACAATGGCACTGTTATGTGACAAGGCAAAAACTGTGCAATGCACACTGATATTTTACTTTTAATGCAAAGTAAAACTAAAAAAAAATTGGGTGTTCCACACAATTACCCTGAAGACCTGTGCCTTAATCTGCCTATGGTTGGATGATGATTTTTCTAAGAAGTTCATTCATGCTGAAACATGCCAGCCAGAACATGCTTTATAAATGACCAACAATCTGAAAAATAACTGTACTCAAAATATACAGTACCATGCGCAAGTACATAAAACGCAGGCGCTTCTTGCTACGCAAGCTCGAATTCACATGACATTCGTGTCAGAGTGCGATTCATAACACAACGCAAGTGATGCATTGCATTCTCAGCAGTATATCAAGTAGGTATAGCTGCCTGCCGGAGACCTCCAAATCGAGACGGAATCTACAAAAGAGGGCGGGGTTACTCCACAAGGGGGTGGGGTTACTCCATAAAGGGGATTGCACCAACTCCAAAAGAGGGCGTCACTTTTGATCATGGTTAAGGTTAGGGAAAGGGTTGGGTAAGGGGCTCCATATTTGCCGTTTTTGGAGCAATGGCCACAGCTCCAGTATACCCTTTTCAAACCAGTGCTATTCAACTTCAGTTCTTATGGGCCACGTCCTGCAGAGTTTAGTTTCAACCCTAAACAAAAACACACCTGCCTGAAATTTTCAATTGATCTGACTAATAAATCTAAATAATAACATCTGATTTAATGGCACAGATATTTGAAGGTAACTTCATCACCCCTTGAGGTTTGTTTCCACCACAGTAATGCAAAAACGCAGCTGTTTTCGCTGTTCATTCACTGTCATATTTTGCCAGACAGATATTCAGATTCTCCAATGTACCAACAGACCACCATTGATATCACACACTGAGAATTTCCTGTTCATTAGCAGCTCCTAATGAGAATGTGTATCGATGACTCATCAAGACTGTTTTGCTTATGGAAACACCAAGATGTGAATAAAATCTCCAAAATGTGCATAAAAAATATCGTATAAACTTGCTTGATGTAGCTATATTTTTTTATTTGATAAGAAGAAATACTCAAAAACTGTGACAGAAGCACATTTACAGAATAAATTCCTAGTGAACTTATTAGGAATACAAGATGCACAAAAAAAAAAAGTTATGTGACTGAATAATTTGTTCATAACTGGACTAACCAGCGTACCAATCATCACATCTGTTGCTGTGGTCATCCTGAACTACTAGTGTCCTCAATATCCAAAGTCTGCATAGAGTTTGAGAAAGTAATTCGATTACAAACTACAAACTTCAGCTGTGCCAAGGAGCAGGTTTATTGACACTATTGAAAAGAACTTGGATGGAGGAACGTACACATATAGTGCTCCCAAAACTGTGTGACACGCTGTCGATCCCAGACATGAGACAAAGTTCTTTGTTAGTGTTTTGTCTGCAGGCTCTAGTCTAAACCGTGAGTATTTTATAATTAAATGGGTCACATTGGCTACAATTTCCCCAAATAGGAGGAGTATGTTCTTTTGAACACAAGGGATGGAAACACAACTTTATTTGCACATTGTTTTTATGATATTCTGATTTTTCACATGAAGTATATTTGCTACTTGGATGGAAACATAGCTATTGTAATAGTCCGTCCGCGCATTCACTGGCTTCATCTATCCTCTGCACTTTCGCGTTCGTCACTTCTCACCGGAGCTTACGCTACGCCTACGTCATACGCCAGAACTCGACTCTCTAGTGAATGCATGGAGGCCGTTACCGGAAGCCAGTGATTATTATTTATAAAGTTATAAATATGGATATTTTTCATACAAAAATGCACCGCTTCACTTCAGAAGGCCTTTATTAAACCCCTGGAGCCGTATGGATTACTATTTTGATAGATGGATGATACGCTTTTTTGGGATTCAAAATCTAAGGTACCATTCACTCCCATTATAAAGCTTGGAAGAGCCAAGACATTTTTTTTAAATAACTTCGATTGTGTTTGGCTGAAAGAAGAAAGTCATATACATCTAGGATGGCTTGAGGGTAAATTCTGGGATAATTTTCATTTTTGTGCGAAAAATGACTATCCTACTCAAATGCATGTGATATAAAATAAAATAGAATTAGATTGAATGTAATGCCAAATGAATCCAAAAATGATAAAAACAGATTACCCCAAAAATGTAATCTATGCGTTACTGATTACATTTTTTGTCATGTAATTTTTAATCAGTACCTGATTACCTTTCACAAGTAATCTACCCAGCACTGACTACTGTACAGTTATAAGCCACTGTAATAAGAGTAAAACTGACTAAAATTATTGAATATGACATGACAAACAGTGTAAAATGAGCACAGCATAGTTCAACTAGTCAAGCACCCTTTTTTAAAAAAAAGCAGCTATTGCAAATTTCAAACAAAAAGTAAAGCTGACTACAATAAAGCTGTGACAAAAATAGCAATGTAGAATTTTATCATGTAGCACCACAACTTGTTGGAAAAATGTGCCAGTTACTGGAAAGTGACATTATTTTAAAAATCAGCGACTGTCAAGGTACTGAATCATCACTATTTTTAGATGTCACTCCCTGACAGCGGAGACATCTTCCCTTGACTCTGTCACCATCAGAACTGCTTTATTTGCAGACTTGGAGGGGAATACTGTGTATATACATGTCCTGTAAGTGCTGAGGTCTGTGCTAGGGCTCCAGGGTTTCGAGGGCGTCCTGACCAGATTGCTCGATGGAGTCTCTGATACTACACAAACAGGGAAACGCCATTAAAACAGAGGCCTCTGGAGAGATACAAGGATGTGTGGGTTTCTGGTTCACCTCTGTGACAAGGTCACTTTTAATCCATCCTTTAATCTCTTCTCCCAGAATTTCCTTTCTCTTTTAATGTATTACACACACACACATTCAACAACACAAACTCCATCACAAATACACCCAAGCATGCATTAACTCAACACTAATTTCTTCCCAATACCCAACACAAGCCCTCTTCATTCAACCCTCCCAAACACAGAGATCTCCATCTCTTTCTCTCTTCAGAAGGTCAGTGGACTGTCAATTTTAAGGTCAGTTATTGAAGATCTGTGCCTTTATCACACTTTGCTGACCCCTAGAAATGCACAAAAGCTGCTGGAAGTCTGAGAACACAAGCTGTATGGAGTCTCCGGGCAGGACAGTGATGTCTTGAGGTTATGTACATTGTACTGGCAGACGTTTTCCCAGGGTAAGCATACTCTCTGGTTGGTTAGGCTGACAGTTTGGCTGTCCAAAACCGAGTGAACTGCCTTACTGTCTACTTGCCTCAAAAGGCAGGTGGCTTCAGTGGCAGCTCCCTAACTGAAGCTAACCTAATAAAAGATCAACATGCATCATGTGTGCAGCAATACCACATGCAACAGTTGCACAACCATTTAGTAAATTAATTCCTCAATTTTAATTATACATTTTATATTTTTTTTAATTGAAAATATTCTAAATATATTTGTATATATTTGTAATCAACATTTCTCTAGCTTAGCATGCCTGGAGTGGGCTATGAAGGGGCAAACTATTGATTTGATGAGCTTATTGAACAAATACGGCCCTTCACGTAATGAGTTGGTGATTTGAGTAATTGAAGTGGCACTGAAAGTGTTATGAACAAATGTCTTTTTTGCACTGAACAGATATCCTTTCCTGGAATCAACAATTGAATTCCAACTTGTAAAAATGCTAAATTTTGATATCAGTACATTTATTTCAGCATGTTAGATTTTGTACTTCAGATAGCTGAAAATGTATTTTGAATATCAATAAACTAATTAAAGGCATTTCTTACTTTAAAATAACATTAGAGATATTAGAAAGTAACATGACTTGGTCATGATCAAATCAATTTACTAAAATTGGTAAAAACCTTTACTAGTTGTAATCCAATCCATTATTAATACAAAAATGTATGATAATTTTTACTAGTATGAAATAGCTGATATGTAAAATACATTTTAGAACTCAATAACTGTGTTTTGTATAGTAGTGAATGGCATAGCATTGTGAAATTCTACTAGTGAAAATGCAATAATAGATATTAAGTGTAATAAATATAATTTTTACATCAAGAACATGCATTTCTATCAGGAAGACTTTCAGACTTGAGTGAGATTTAAGATGACATTTTTTTGATGAATATAAAACAGAAATGTAATGTCTCTCTTTGGCAAAGGCCCCGTCTGGCGGTCTGAAGAAGTTGTACTCGGAATATCCTGCCAGAGATAGAAGGCAGGGGTGAGGAGCCTACCCCAGTGCAGGACGGGACTCAACTGGTGGTGGTGGGGTGGTGGAGGTTTCCGTGTTAGCACACTGAAACTGCAATGTGATAGATTGTGAGCAGAAATATAAAGCAATGGCTTACATGTGATTGGCTGGGAATTATCCAGTTAATGGGGCAATGATGTACATCTGCTAGTCTTCCCGCTAGAACTACGCTGTGCTTACATTTCTCTGTATAAGTCTTTTTTGAAATCAAGAATTCATGTTTTTACTCGTAAAAATGTAATTAGCACTTAGCTAATTGCATTTGCATTGAAATTAGACTAGTAGTCTTTCCAAGTCTGATCTCAAGAATTTGCATTTTAACAAGTGATATTGTAATTGTTGATTGTTGACATGATTAAAATGTCAAAAGGGCTTGCGATATATACTGTGTGTCATACAAGGGACATTAGGTTGTTGATGTATGATTAATGGGGTTGCACTGCAATACTCATTGTTATATTTTTTTTTCCTCACGGTTCACTAAATGAATGTGTTTGTGCTGAGTGGACTGTTTATGGTAACCTTGACTCAGCTGGTAAAATCAAACTCTGTGATGCAGTAAACCACGTGGTTCCCCTTGAGTGCCGCTGAGATTGCTGTGGTGATATGTGATGCGTCAGTCGACTGGCAAATGTAGCCTGAAACATATGTGGGTTCCACTGGGGGGCCCAAATGCCTTCCTGCCTCATAGTGGGAGACGAGACCACAAGGACATGCTGGGAATCAGGTCCCAAACAACTTAAAGCTTAATCTCCAACCGTTTGTGGTTTCAGAAAGGAAGACCGGTCAGGACCCTGATTTCTCATTAGTTCTCAAAATCTGACTCACTACCGGAGGCCCGCAGGGAAAAAACAAATCCGGGCCAAAGGCACCGGAAACCATTTGGATTGAGAACAGTGACATAATAGTTTTCAGTGGCTTCTCCTTGACCTCCAAAGTCCAAACACAAAACACACAACTCATTCGTTTTAAATACTTTTCAAACCTGTTTGGTCTTGACTTGTCATGGCAAACACTCTGTAATTTATATAAAAATTTGCTACTTTCTTCATAGGTACAATAGAAAGAAAGGAAATGATGGGTAGAAGAAGGGGGAGTGTGTGTAGTAAATGTTGTGAGCCAGATTCAAACTTACATTGCCTACATGAGCACCATGGCTGTTTGGAGCATGTTTGGATGAATCTTACGAAAGATGTGTCCAGGTCATATTTCATGCCAAAAACATAAAACATTGGAGAAAATTTAGGACCATTCAGACTTTTTGCATTGAGACATTATTTCATGACAAATATACTCTTCATTATTGTAAAAACTATTCTTACATATTACTTTAATTTTTTTTATTTTTTTTTATTACAATAAGTTGATATTGCATTCAATAAAACAAATACTATCATGATTTATACTTGAAATTGTAATGTATAATATATCATTATTTCTCAGGCATTACAATAATAAGGATGTGATTGTTTTTGCAATACAGTAGGCTATGGAGAATTGGTCACAATGCAAATGAATCTTAATGTTCCTAGGGATAAGCTTAATTTTTTTATGCAAATATAATTTATTTTGTCGTTTGACTATGAGTTGAAATACGACCTGGACATTCTATAGAAGATGAAATGCTACATCATCGAAAAGCTGGGAAGTTCTGCTTTCCTATGACACCTAGATTGGGATTTTAAACAACTTATAAGCCAAGATATTCAACAAAACAATGTGGAAGCTCTCAGCACTTCAAAAAAAAAAAAGACTTGTTGTCAATGGGTGAGGGTTAAAATGCGTTAGAGCACCACCTACATTTCAGATCAGTATAATGTGATGGAAGGTGATAGAAGAAAAATATTTGTTCTAGTACTCGCTGCCATCCAGTGGAATAATACACAGAGGACACAGAACTGAAATGGAATGCTTTTAAAATTCAAAACAAAATAATTTCTTAAACTAGTGTTTTTTTTTATGAAATAAGTCCACTATATACAGTGTGAACAGGGAGCTTTTGAATTTGAATATGAAAAATGTCCGGTGGAGTATTAGTGTTAAATGATGATACCATGCTTCTGCCTAAGCTATACAATTAAAATAATTTCATTTGGTTTTGGTCATTTTACAATAGTGTAATAGACAATAGTCTATTTTTTAATTTTTTCATATTACATTCATGTTGTCTATAAACAGTGCACTGTCACTTTAAGCATGAGCAGTGTTGCAAACATAGACTTAGTACCAAAACTCCAGCTGCACAGCAACTTAAGCGGCACTCAAGCTATGATCTGAGGTGCTGGTGAAGTTTCCGATGTGAATGCTCTAATCTGTTAAAATGGGTGGCAAAAAAAAAATATGCTCTGCTCATTCCTTGCTCGTGCTATGATTTGAAATAGCCCTTATTTTCATGATCATACATTAATTATAATCGTTATGTCCAGACAGTTACTATAAGTATAAATTAAAATCAGTACAACAAATATATGGTGTACTTGCAACTGTACTGTATTCATTTTTTATTCTGCATTACAGTAGTGAGAATTAGATTTATTAGCATTACAGTAAAATACAAAAAATAATAATGGTCCTAAAATAAGTTTTTATTTTTTTCCCTTTTTTTCCCTTTTGATTTTGGGATGAAATAGAACTGTTTTTATGAGATTTGCCTGTGCTATAACCGCTACGCCACAGATTCGACACAACAGTAAACACTTTGTTAGCTGTACACACCTCTATAATCTCAGCAGCTTTATACTGTAGATAATCCTCAATCCACCAGACTAGAGATGCATCTGCACTTATCAGCAACAAGTTCAGTGTGTTAAGCCATTTCAGAAATGTTGGGCCGATCTTCTCAAGCTCAGGGTTTAATATTGTCTGTGAAGCACAACACTGTAAAAGCTCTATAAACCCATTAATCAGGTTAGGGAGAGTAGGACTAAGTGCGTCGTAATCCCTCTTAACTGCCTTCTAATTGGATTCTGGCTGAATTACCCATGTGCACATTCAGGACTGAAATTATGTTTTGGCTTTTACATCCACCACTAGCTGAACTTTGACAGATGTGTGAACTAGTGACCAAAAAGTGTCTGGCCTCACATTTTCTTGGATTAACCTTTTTTTTTTGGATTAAAAACAGGCCTCATAGTGTCATTGATTGATATATGAAATTCTGCCATATTAAAGTAGATGCTGAATATTAGATTTAGCCATCCACTGGCTGGGAAAAGCCATGTTTCTTAACGTATGAGGTCACAAAAACACTGGTTGGAGCTATTGGCACTGTATTAAATAAAAGCAGGAGGGTTACACCATCATCCCCCTTCACTAAATCACTCAGTCAGGGAGATAACACACTAATCAATGGAGTCAGAGAGGAGACCAGGCAGAGAAGTTCAAAAGAGAGAGGCAGAGAGGAAAAATATAGAATATTGTAATAGCTCTTAGATAAAGTGAACATAAACATACATTCAGGCATGGGCATGCATATATATATATATGTATGTATGTATGTATGTATGTATGTGTATGTGTGTGTGTGTGTGTGTGTGTGTGTGTGTGTTTTAAAAAACAGAAATAATTAAAAGAAAAGACAAAATCATCTATCCAAGCTTTGTTGTTGGTATAAAGCCTTCTCTGAAAATCACAAACATGGCTCAAACCTTTAATGTTATTTTGGCCTATATAGTTATACCCCTTATGTCAGTTCTGTAATGAATTGGCTCTTAACTCTAAACTGCACGAGGACAACCAACTTCAGCAGTCACAAACCTCCCAAGAGAAATGTCTAGCTTACGGTGCATTAACTCAAAGCATCGCAATACAGCACTTCACAGGGTTACCCTAATCCTCTTTAGTCACATGCAGAAACCACACACACACGCTCACATGCAAATTCAATATGCATTCGGTTTGTGCAGCAATGAGTTTAGAAATCGTAAATTCACTCCATCTGTCAGAAACTTTTCATACTGGTTGTAATATATTCAAACACTTTATGCCATTTATCTATTCATCTGAAGCAGTAAAACAGATTTATGTAATAAGAACAGATGATCTGAATGCATAAAATGACAAAGGAGGTGATAAAGAGACTTGATTACTTTCCGTCAGCAATCTGTTCACTTTGGAAATGGTAGTATGGAACATCAGCTTCAATTATTGTTAATAGACAGACCCAGAAAATAAAAACAAAGGAAGGAGAATGCAAAAAAGGATTTGATCAATAAAATTAATTAAAAAAAATGACACTGAGTTGCAGTCATGAGAGTATGTTAGTAAATGAGCAACAGAAGAGAAGAATTTGAGATATTGAAAGAGAAAGACAAAAAAAGAGAGCTCATTGGAAAAAAAAAAAAAAAAAACACATCTAAATGTTGACTTGCTAACATAGCTTTAGCTTTGAATAATCCAGAAAGGGGGGGGCGGGGGGGGGGGTTGAGCTAGACGACCACTTAAGACCGCTACCCAGCCTGTCAGGGAGGCGTCTGTCGTTAGCAAACTGCGATGGCAAGACGCACCTAGAGTGGGACCCAAAGTGAGGAACCAGGGTCTGAACCACATAGAAAGGGTACGTAGCACACGGCGCATAAACCTTATCAGCCTAGGGGATTGGCCCTTGGATGAAATCCCCTGGCTTTGAGCCACAACTGAAATGGTCTCATGTGCAAAAAGGCCCAAAGGGATCACCGAGGACGCAGTTGCCATGAGACCTAGTCGTCGTTGATACTGACGAACAGTGCAACCTTGGCCTAGCCTGACTTTGCTCAGGGTGTTCTGAATGGACTCTATTTGAACAGGAGACAATTGTGCCTGCATTGTGGTCGAATTCCATACGATCCCCAGATAGGTCGTTTTCTGAGCGTTGAGCCTCAACCCCAGAGAAACCAGATGAGCTAAGATGATATTCCTGTTCTGTAATGCCAGTTCTTATGACTGTGCTAGCATCAGCCAGTCGTCAATGTAATTCAGAATACGGATGCCCTGGAGTCGCAAAGGAGCCAGTGTTGCATCCATGCATTCCGTGAACGTGCGGGGTGATAAGGCTAGACCGAATGGAAGAACCCGATATTGGAAAGCTTCACCCCGAAGCGAACCTCAGCAACTTCCTGTGTTGTGGCAGACTATCTACATGAAAGTACACGTCCATGAGATCGATTGTGACCAACCAATCGTGATGTTGGATTTGAGACATGACCATCTTGACGGTTAGCATCTTGAACTTGAACGCCCTAGGAGCGATTCAAGCCTCGAAGGTCTAAAATTGGACTCAACCTCCCATCCTTCTGCTGTAGTAACCTGACTCTCTCTCTGGAAGGGGAACATGTTCTATGGCCCCTTTGACCAAGAGATTTGCAGTTCTTTCCACAGAAAACATGCTTGCTCCGGTTTCACGGTAGTAGGAACCATGCTGTATTAAATTCTGTAGCCTTTTTCTACTAGTCTTAGGACCTACATAGAAACACCTGGAAGTAGCTTCCACACTGCTAGGTTCTCTGAGATGGGTATCGATTCTGACACTTCCTGTTGAGGGGATGTCGAGTGTCCCGTGTCCTGGACTACGGCAGGACGTAACGGAACACCCACCATTTAGCTGGAAACCGCCAACTCCCGAAACACCAGAGGCGGTGGGAATGGAGTGGTTTCGTTGGGGTATCGGGTACAGGTGGATGTTTCACGTGACCCATCTCAAGGGGGGGCTACTCCCACAAGGCTGGGCGCAAAACCGTCAGGGTTTTTTTCCTTTTTAGAAATAACTGCCCTGAGGTCTTGCTTTGGGGGCTGCTGAGGGCGATGAACCGGCCTCCAGTCTTTACGAGGGGCAGCACGATTCCCCCGCTTTGTTTTTGAGCCTCCCATCTAGAAGGACTGGGGCGGGGCTGGGTGGCTGACGGCCATCTATGGGGAAGGCACGGTAGAGATTATGGTAGTTTGTATTTGCGTAACAGAGGATCAGAGTGGGACGTCCACTGCCATACAGCACCATTACAAACCATCAAATATGTTTTTAGTGCTAATTTTGCTAGTTCTCCTGTGAACACTCATAGCGCGCTCATGAACACCCAACAGATGCCAAGATTTTCACTGAAATATAAATCAAATTTTGAATTGTTTCCCACAGAAACATTTGAACTTGTTTGACTTGGAAAAGACACATGTGTTGCATGGATTACCTTTATGATACTTTTGCATCCTTTTTTTAAACTTAAAAGTGGGGCACTATCCACTGCCATTGCATTAAAATGATGGACTGAGATATTTATTAAAAATGATCCTTTTGTGCTTTGCAAAATAGAGAATGTCAGAGAGTTTTGAAACAACATAAGGGTGAGCAAATTACGAGATAATTTCATTTCTGGGTGATTTTTCTTTTCCTTTAATCTAATATATGCATGAAAAGTGCCATATTTATTTTAAGTGCCACATTTTTTCTGATATGCTGGTTGTAATTCATGTGCTCCTTTGATAGCCTCTGGCTCTCTTGTTTGTGCATGCATGAGCGCGCTCAGTGAGATGACATGATGTCACCACCCAAGGTTTAGTGTACAGTAGTCCTGAAAATTACATTGATACTAAAGCTCAGAGCATATCTAAGCCAGTTACTCTCTCATACCCTGCAATACTTGTATGAGCATGTGTCACTGTGTATGATGGCTGCACTTTCAAATTGATTTGACTGAGGCTTTATTAAACTTTTGATATTGATTATACCTGTGAACAGCATTGATGATTAACAGCAGGATTCAGAGGGATTTTTGAGCTGGCACTCAGAAAGAGAGACGACTTGGGCTGATTTGAATTGACCATCTGTGTCATAATGAAAATCATGTTTTTCAACTTTAAGCCTCTTCACGAAAAGCCTTTCTCCACACTGCAACGGGCATACGCAATGCGCTGGCAGCTTCAAAATCAAGTGCAGCTTGTTTACAAAGCAGATCCCAAGCATCAATCTGGAACACAATATCTCACAAATGTTGTTGCGTCATGAAGGTCATACAAAGCTTCAGGTTACATGGTGAGTTTAATTGCCTTCCTAACTCAGAGAAAGCAGATAGGTCATGACAGACAGACATACAGACAGACAGACAGAACGACCATCTGACCGACCGACCGACTGACATCTATCTGTCAATATAGACTGACCAACAGACCGTCTATCTGTCTTTCTAGACTGACCGACCGACAGACCATCCATCTCTCTATTTAGACTGCCCAACAGACCGTCTATCTGTCCATCTAGACTAGGGGTTTTAAAAGTCTTGGACAGTAATAATAATATAAAACCATATTTTGCATTGTTTTTATTAAAAATACTGTTGTCCTTGACAATGGAATTACTAAACAGTTTTACTAATCGTGACTTTGTGTGGTAACAGAAAACACCAGAAGCAACAGATGTTTAGTTGCAGTTTTATTTGCTCATGTCACTTACATCATCAGAGAGCATCAAAATAGCCTATCATTCTTGCTATACAAATGTAACCATGTATTATGCTGCATTTCCTAAAAAAACGTTGAGCCAAATGGCGAGTTGATTACTCAAACTCCGGTATCTTTTCTCCCTTGAAAGGCTATAGCACGTCTACACGGCCTCCCTAAGTGAGAGCAGAGAGATTTCATAGATCAGCGTACTCTAGATTTGAGAGCACGCATCCAATTTTTGTGTGAGAGCCAAGGACGTCCACGTGCGAGAAGAGAGATTCATGCTGCCGCAACCAGTACATGCATGTGCTCTCCCATGACATGCATGCATCTACGACATTAAATGTATTATAATATTATAATTATAGAGCTATGGTCTATTAAGCTGAACTATGGTCTATTAAGTCAATAAATTACATTTATCTTCACAATACATTTTTGTAATATTTATGTATTATTACAGACGAAGGTGGGCAAGGATGAGTCGGGAATGGGCTAAACAGTCAACATAAAGTTTATAAGAAACTCAACATAAAATAAACAGACAAGTACATGCCAACTGACTGTCTATCTGTCTATCAAGACTGACCGACCGTCTACGTATCTGTCCAGATTATGAAGACCGACCGACCGACCGGCCATATATCTAGACCAACCGTCTATCTGTCTAACTAGACTGACAGAGCGAATGACCGACCATCTATCTGTCCATCTTGACAGAACGACCGACCTTATATCTCAGACCGTCTATCTGTATCTAGACAGACTGAGACTGACCGACCGTCTATCTGTCTTTCTAGACAGACCGACCGACTGACCGCCTATCGGTCTATCTAGACCCCTCCCCCCCTACACACACACACACACACACACACACACACACTCTCTGCTCTCTGGTGATGACATGAAGGTCACACTGCTATACAAGTATGCAATCACTCACGATTGCAAGCACACACACACACACACACACACACACACACACACACACTCCACTGCACGCATCCTCTGAATGATGCTTTTGGGAGTTTTTCTAAGGATTTCGAATGTTCGAACACAGTGGTACATCAGCATGCCAGATTATTTAACTCACTTTATTACTCGCACACTCCATAAACAATTTCATTGTCAACAAATTTCCAGCTCCAAAAAAAAGAGCTTTAAAATACAACTTGGGTATTTGCATAGTGATTTTGACTGTACTGTGTGATATATATAGCCATATGCCAAACACAAATGAACAAACAGAGTTCCATACAGCTATGGATCAATAATCTTGTCATCTTGTCAATAATCTTATGACATGATCAACCGCCCCACCCCCACACACCTTGTCCCCCACTCACACACCTTCCATGTGAACCCAACTCGCACATCGGCCTTACCAAGATCTATGATTGTTATACATTCATACAGGATACAACAAAAGCGATTCACCTTAAGGAGACAGTAACATAATAAGTGCTGCAGTACAAAGCTTAAACAGAGATTAAAGTGCAAACAAGTATTTTATTATTTATTTATTTATTTGTGTAGGGTTATCACAGCAAATGCTTCAGTCTAAATACTGAACCTACCATTCAAGGCATTTGTATAATTTATAAGGATTCATCTCAGGTGCTTTCATTCAGGATTGATGACTGTACCTTAGGTACTTTAGATAATACACAAATGTAAAAATGTGTCGCTTAAGGGATAGTTCACCAAAAATGAAAATTCTCTCATGATTTACTCGGCCTCATGCCATCACAGATGTGTATGAATTTTTGTAGATTTTTAGAAGAATATATGAGCTCTGTAGGACCATATAATGTAAGTGAATGAGTGCTAGAATTTTGAAGCTCCAAAATCCACGTAAATGGATTATAAAAGTAATCCATAAGGCTCCAGTGGTTAAATTTGTGTGTTCAGACACAATATGATAGGTGTGGGTGAGAAATAGATCAATATTTAAGTATTTTTTTAATCATAAATTCTCCTCCCTGAACAGTAGGGGGCGATATGCACGAAGAATGTGAATCATCAAAAACAGAAGGTGAAAGTGAAGTAAAAAGGACTTAAATATTGATCTGTTTCTCACCCACACCTATCATATCGCTTCAGAAAATATTGATTTAACCACCAGATCGCCTGGAGTACTTTTATGTTGCCAGCTTAAATTTTGGCACCCATTCACTTGCATTGTGAGGACCTACAGAGCAGAGATATTTCTCTAAAAATCTTTTTTTGTGTTCAGCAGATGAAAGAAAGTCATACACATCTGAGATGGCATGAGGGTGAGAAAATTATGAGATAATTAAAAAATTTTAACAAATTATGCATTATAGCAAACGTTTTTTGATGTCATAACATAGCAATGTGTGGAAAATAAGTGTTTATAAAACACTGTTCATAATAAATAATTTTGCTAAATTGTAGTTATAGTTACATGATTCAATGAGACCAGATTGGATATGAGTCCTTATTTTCTACTGAAACTAACAGCAACTAATAATGATATTAGAGCCTAACTGTAATCGTTCCGACAACTCTAGATGAACTGAATGCCACCCTAACTTGTTTCACTCAGAAATATATTAGATCATCCTCACTGCATTATTCCATATAATGAATAACATTGTGATCCCCCCAAAGGAGACACAGAGAGTTATGGGAAAGGGGAAGATTTTCCTGTGAAAAACAACTCACATTTTGGTCTGTTCCTCATACAAAGCTGTCATAAGACTTGGAATATAGCACACAACTCTTATGGACTACTTTTATGGTGTCTGACATTTGCTGGTCACTATATGCTTCTGCTGTATGCAAAAGGGCAATGATTACAGAATTATTTTTAAGAAAATTATTCCTTTAAATATGCTGTTTCATCTTGTCTTTAAAAGGGTGCCAGGCTAAAGGACAAAGAAAGGAACAACCTGACTCACGACTTGAAAACATACCCAAAAAGCCACATGTCTACACTCACACACTAATGCAAGAGTACTGAAACTGTTGGACTGTGATGTGCTCTTGGCAGAAGTTACAGAGAATCAGTCCAGTCTGGGAGAAAGAGCCCTGTTTCTCTGTAACCGTGGAGACAGAAGCAGATGTGGTGCTTGGGGGTGTTGCCAATGATGATAACAGAGGGTGAAAAGTTTAATGGGCATAACAACACACCACTTACTTGCCATCACCATTAATTAAGACCAGAGCGAGTGGTGTGGAATTGGCCAGGGCGGGGAAACTTTAAATAGTCTCTCTGTTTATCAGCTGGGCGACTCAGTGCAGATCATTAACTGTCTCAGTGGCTGATGCTCTGGTGTGATGGCAATGAGAGGTTGAAGGCCAATGTGTTGACACAGTGTTTGCCAGAACTATCTGGAGTCTTTCTACAAAGGTCCAGACCTGCAGAATTGCTCATTGGGGATGGAACCAATGTCCAGTCTGACCCGACTCATTCTCTTGCAGCTTATGACAAGATTTGACAGAGATTTGACAGGATACACACTCAGTGACCACTTTATTAGATACATATATACACCTACTTATTCATGCGATTATCTAATCAGCCAATCGTGTGGCAGCAGTGCAATGCATACAATCATGCAGATACGGGCCTGGACCTTCAGTTAATTTTCACATCAACCATCAGAATGGAGAAAAAATTTGATCTCATTGATTTCGACCGTGGCATGGTTTTTGGTGCCAGATGGGCTAGTTTGAGTAGTTCTTTTATAAAATTATTTGCTTACATTTCTGTTTAAGCCCTCCAAAAATGTGCCCCACTCACTTCCATTGTATGTCTCATTGCCTCAACGCAACCTCGATTTTTGCTTATTTATTTTTTTAAGAAAAAGGAGGAACGAGCCGCAAATAATTTTTGTGCTAATCAATATTGCGCCACAAATGCTGTAGATTGAGCTTAAGTTGTACTGGACCCAGAACATCCTTACGGTATGAGCGGTAGAAGGCCAACAGTAGCTTTGTACACAGATGTTTTTTCTTTAGGACACGCAGGAAGTGCAGGTGCTGATATGCCTTTTTAACAGCAGCTGTCGTGTTTGTGGACCAGGAGAGACTGTCAGATATATGGATTCCCAGGAATTTAAAACTGCAAATTCTTTCCACACAGTCTCCATTTATAAAGATGGGAGGGGGGTCTACTCTGCACTTCCTGAAGTCCAAATTCTTTCGTTTTCTTTGTGATTAGCGACAGGTTGTTTTCAGAGCACCACAACATCAGTTTTCAGACCTCATCATGATAGGCAGACTCATCACCTCCAGAAATGAGTACAATCACTGTAGTGACATCTGTGAATTTTATAATGTGATAGGAGGAGTATGTGGAGATGCAGTCATATGTATAGAGATAATAGGGTAGTGGACTCAGCACACATCCCTGTGGGGAACCGATGCTGAGAGTGAGGGTGGTGGAGAGGTGGAGACCGAGCCTGACAGATTGAGGGCGGTTAGTAAGAAAATCCATAATCCAGATGCAGAGGTGCGGAGTTCAGGCTCAGGTTGAGGAGTTTCCTGATGAGTATGTCCGGTATAATAGAATTGAAAGCAGAACTATAATCAATGAAGTGCATCCGGACGTATGTCTCCCTGTGTTCCAGGTGCTCCAGAGCCTTGTGGAGGGCTGTGGCAATGGCATCCTCTGTAGACCTGTTGGCCCTGTAAGCAAATTGATGGGGGTGGAAAGTGTGAGGAAGGCTAGCTTTAATATGCCTCAATACTAGTCTCTCTAGACACTTTGTAGACAATACAAGTAAGGGAAATGGGTCTGTAGTCATTTAAACTGTCTACAGCAGGCTTCTTAGAGGCTGGGATGATAATGGAAGATTTGAGGTAGGGTGGGACGATGGCTTGTGACAGGGACAGATTGAAAATGTTTGTAAAGACAGCAGCAAATCACCTTGTGTTCCTCTACAGTCAGTGTCTTGGTACCTGCATCAGGAGGAGATGTATGTTATAGTGGAGGCTTCCTTTCAGAACGTGCAATGAAACAGTTTAGCTCCTCTGACAGTGATGCACTGGTGTTACAGCCAGTGGTGGTGCTGCCCTTGAAGTTTGTAATATGTTGCACTCCCTGCCACACCCGCCTTGTGTTATTTCCAGTTAATTTCTCTTTTATCTTCCTCTTATAGTCCAACTTAGCATCTTTAATGCCTCTTTTTAAGTTTGCTCTTACAGTCCTATAAAGAGCCCTGTCCACTGATTTGAAGGCCATATCATGAGCCCTGAGGAGAGAATAGACCTCTGAGTTTGTGTATATTCTGCCAGGTCCTGGTGTTTAAATAAGTCCCATTCATTTCTTGCAAAGCAATCTTGTTGTTAGAATAGTGCTCCCTCAGTCTAGGTTTTGATAGTTTTAGTGGTTGGCTTTATCAGTTTCCTGATGGGAGTATAGGCTGGGACAAGGAACAGTGAGACATGGTCACATAGACCCAGATGTGGGAGGGGCACAGCTCTATAGCCATGCTTGATATTTGAATGCACGTGATTAAGTGTATTACTTCCTCTGGTGGCACATTTCACATGTTGTAAGCATTTTGTTAGTACAGTCTTTAAACATGCCTGATTAGGGCAGCTGTGGCTCAGGTTGTAGAACGGGTCATCCACTAATTGCAAGGTTGGTGGTTCGATTCCTGGCCCACATGATTCCACATGCCGAAGTGTCCTTGGGCAAGACACTGTACCCCAAGTTGCTCCCAATGGTAGGCTAGCGTGTGTTTGTGAATGGATGAATGAAAACCGCTAAGGTTAAAAAAGCGCTATAGAAGTGCAGACCATTTACCATTAAAGTCACCAGCTATGATATGAACTCCATCAGGATAGGCCCTCTAATGTTTGCTAATAATACTGTGCAAGTAGATGAGAGCTGTGGTGATGTTAGCATCAGGTGGAATGTAAACAGAAGTAATAATAACTGCTGTTAGCACTCGTGGCAGGTAAAAGGGTCTGTATATGGATTTCAGAGTCTCTATATCAGGTGAACAATGGCTCTCTATGATGTGGCTTTGTAAGCACCAGTCATTGTGAACATACATGCAAAGTCCTCCACCTCTGCTCTTACTGGAATCTGTGGTGCTGTCCCTGCAGTATAGCGTGCGGCTTGCTAGCTGTACAGCAGAGTCAGGGATCCCCGGATGTAGCCAGTTCTCAGTTATTATAATCACACAACATGTAAGGAGTTGGCTAAATAAGTGTCAGAAATTAGCGCACAGATTATAAGACCGAGGAATCACGAAAACATGAGATGAAAATTGTCTGTTCGTGGAAGGGGAAGATTTATTCTCTAATACCACACACCATGACATTTCACCAGAGATTTAACAGGTTCAAAGCATATGCACCCGGATAAACATCCCTTTGTATTGCCTGATTATTGGCATCACTTCTCTCTGGGGGGGATGTGTGACAGGGACGGATGAACTGAAGCAACCTTCTACAAGCTCAGTGTCAGACCAGTATTAAAATAACTTGATTTTAATATTTCTGAAGAAAATGTGAGTGGTGCTTTTGCCTGTGCAAAACTTGCTTCCATAATGCTAGGGTAATGTAAGTATTTGCTAGGAGCTGCTATGTGGTTGCTAGGGTGTTCTGGGTTGTTGCTAGTGCATTAATACCATATTTTGGGAGGTTGTTTGTGGTTGCTTACTGGCCCAAGTCAAAAGGGCCCACCAGCCAAGACTCTACACTGTATTCCTGTCTTGCTTTTCAGTAAAAATGATCTAAACACCAATAAAACTAAATCAATTTACCTGGTAATCAAAATGAATGAGATATTAATATGTGCGAATATATCATTCTTTTGTATTTTTTATACTGGCAGATTTTTCCACCCGTTTATGCTTAATTTGTTGTTGCATTTTTAATTTAAGCCATTTTATTGTCCACCAGTCACAAAAGTAACAGCAGACCTCTTCTCAACAAACCGCATGACAGTGCTGGGCGGATTACTTGTGAATTGTAATCAGGTACTGCAATCAGTAACATAATATATTAGATTACATTTTCGAGGTAATATAATTAGATTACTTTTGGATTACTTTCAGAATAATTCTGCAAGATTTAATAGTTTAAGTGGTGTTTATGTCCACAAATTCAGAAAAAAATTATTGGAAATGTAAAATATGAAGGAAGATTTTATATTTTCATGTTTTCCCCTGTGATGCTGATGGAGAATCAAATAGGCATTTTTTTTTGGAGATTCTAAAATCATGGACAGGTTCCCTGAGCACATTAACACAAATGTGGTCACACATGTCAATCATGTGTCCAGTTATATTTGTGAATCAGCATCACAAAAATGTCTCAAAGTTATCACTACACCAAAAGTGCATTCATAAACATTTGTGTAGCTAACTACAAAAGCAATTTAAGAACCTAAAAGTAACTTTACACCACTCAATTGAATATGAAATGACGTGCATTTGTGCATTTAACAAATCCACAATGTCTTTCTTCCATTGTGGCACATGGTTATATTACACACTGATGATAATTCAAATAATAATTGGAAAAATGTGTTTGAGTTAGATTTGTGAAAAAAAAAAAAAACAACAACATGCAAACATACAGTTCCTCAATGCTTCTTTAAATTTTATGTAGAATCCTTTGTAGTTGGCTGGATATTAACTTTTGGAAGGAAGAGTGTACATTGCACAGTGATGTTTTTGCCCCATGTCTCCTTAAAAATGAAATGATCTCTATAGATCCAGTGGTAAAATGCAGAGGTAGACCACACCATCTTCACCTGGCTGGCTACTAGCAAGTATCAGTTCTGTACCCTCCCCATCTCTTCCAAAATCACTCGAAGTCTTACCAAACCTATATAAGCAGTGTGCTGATATTGAAAAAAAGAGAATAATTAGGATGATCAATTAATTATTAACAACTTAGTGCTGTTGCCTTGTTAATATGTAATCATGTAATCCATAAAAAAGTAACTTTCTTATGATTACGAGTGTTTTAAAATGTAATTTAATCTAATTACAAGAACTTGATTTTTGTAATCTGATTACGAAATCCATATTACATGTTAAACGATTTGAGATAGCATTCATGTCCATACACACAACATTTTTAGATTTAGGTTTAGGGTGTGTTCAAAACCCTAACCACAAGTATGAGCAACAGTAATTGTGATGTTGTCAGAGCAATTTGTGAAACATGAGGGATTACCTATAGTATAAAATAGATTGAGAATATACCTGAGTATGCATATTCCACAGCTGCAAAGGCCAACAAATCCTCTGTTTTGTGCATCATCAACCAGAGCTGAGAATATCAGCTTTAGAGCAAAGCTCTCCCAACATCACAGTGAAACACTTCAGATCTCCTCATGACTGAGTGCCATTTCCAACTAAAGGTCTCTGCCAGAAAGAGAGATAATAAAGATGACATTCCCCTCTATGACAGATAGATACTCCTGTGGCCTAGAAAAAGAGCAGCATAATGCTTCTAAAACAGATCAGCTCATCAGTTTGATGTGTCTTAGACCTGAATATCTGACCTGTGTGAGAACAGAACAGGCACTTATGATATGCACCATATGTACACACTTTGATCATTATATTTTCAAGTCATGCTAGGATGTACAAACTCGCCATAAAGTCCCTTGCATACTTTCTACGAAATCGAAGAGCGAACGGGCATGACATAATTTAGAGCAAAATCTGTAATAAGTGTTTTTGAGTTCGTTTCAGTGGTTTGTACAGCTTGCCATGGCAAACTTTCAGGAAAACCTCTTCCCAGCAGCTAAACACTTTCTTTCTGCCATTGGTCCACGTTATTGGTCCACCCAAGCCTTTGTGGATGGCTCCTAAGGGGTTACATACTAGTCAAAAAAGCCCACCTTTAAAGGCTTGTTTCAAACTTCCGGTGGCGATGAAATTACCCAAAACCATTTTCAACTGGAGTTTGAGTTTGGTGAATGTTGTTACACACATGCTTAACATCTGCCCAGACCTTCAAACTCCATTTGGTGATTCTAGTGGCACAGAAATTACACACTTCCCCTTTAAAATGCACTAAAAATTGCATAAAAATTCTGGACGGAATATGGCGGAAGTGATTACAGCTTCATGAAGCTGGTTGCTCATAGCACAAAGTACTCATATAAATAATGTTTTTTAGCATCTGTCTTGTTCTGCTCCCACGACCCGGGCCCTCAAGGAGCCACATTGTGCATAATAGGTCAGCTGCAGCCAAAGTCATCACAGCTGTACTGATTTTATAGCGCTGAAGAGCTTCATGAGCACAGGCCAAGGCCAGTTCTGTCTCCTCCAGGAGAAAACACTGTTTATCCCCACAACCGTATTATGCAGGGTTTAATCAGTATATCTTACAGCCATATGCAGTGGAATGAAAAGCAAGGTCAGATGTCACTGGTACAGTGAATCCCTCATCTAATAATAATTACCAGGAGCACAGTATTAAAGAGAGTGTTGTAGGGCGGCTTCTGTGTTTAAGCTTGCCAGAGAAGTCCAAACTACCATTACTTCCAAAACATCCATAAATCCATTTGATAAACACAGCTGAAGTCACAAGGTCACAGATTTCCATCACACTTCTATGGCCTCTGTCCATGCAAGATATTTTTCTGCAAGACCAGCGTTTGTACAACCTAAATACACTCAACTCAGCTTGCTAGACTGCTTAGCATTGCTTATTCTTATTCTTCTCTCTGATTAACTCAAGCCCTTATTTCTCATGAAGGAAGACTTTGAGATTCTGTTTCTTGCATTTTATCATCTCAACAGAAATAGAGCAGGGCATCTCATGTTATTAACACGGTGTGAATAAACCCATTATGACCACAGACATTTGCATGGCCATGAATGAAATGAAACTGGAGCGCTTTGCGTTCACAAATTAATACGTTTATACATTGTTTATATATTCTCGGGAGTTTGGCGCAAGCATGCACATCAGATCGCTTGAGAAGTGGTTCATCTTCACACACTCTCAAGAGAGCTGCTCTTGTGACGTCCACGGTGTGGTTCCCCGAGATGCTCGGAGATCAACTGAATGAGACACAAGTGCTTTTTCCTGCGTGCTCATGAGACAGAATTCAGGGAAAGAAGAGGCTGAATCCAGCATCTTAATCAACTGCTTTTTATTCAGTAAAAGGGCTTCAGTGCTTCGACAAGACACAACTCTATCACTGGCGAGTGAAATGTTATTTACTTGCTAATGGCTAATAACAGAGGTTTTTGGTCACATAGTGCAAAATTTACTCGCATATGCAAATTATTTACTCGCAATGTAGAGGGCTGTAGCTCCACGGTACTTAAGAGATTTTCTGACATGCTACATCACGTTCAAATTCTGGCTTGTTAATAGTTCCTTGAATATGAAACTCCACAAAAGGGGGTAGATCCTTTTCCTATATGGCTCCTAATCTATGGAATAGTCTCCCTAACACAGTTCGGGACACAGACACACTCACTCAGTTTAAATCTAGACTAAAGACTCATCTATTTAGCTAGGCATACACCTAATTTATCCATCAACTCACAATTAGGCTCCTTTAGTTAGGTCTGCCGAAACTAGAAACATCTTTCACGGTCATGATCTATAACTCTGCATAAAACTGAATGGCATCTATGCTAATATTATCTTATTTTTAACCCAAGGTTACTAGAGCCAGCCAGATTCAGCTCCGTTCCTGCTTGGTGTCGGACTCCACTGCTATTTGACTCTGAGTGATGACGACTAAATGCAGCTGGTGCTAGCCAGACATCACTTCAGTCTTTTAGGATGGACTTCAGAGGATGAACTGATGCCAGCATCAACTGTAAGACATTGGATACTTTATATGCCATTGCCTGAACCTTGGACTTAGGAAAGACCTCACCGAATCTCACTGAAATGACCAGACGGTTGAACTGCAATGCACCACATTGATTTCTTCCTGCATCACATTTGTCAATAGATGGGCTACACTCTTGAAATGGAATATATAGACTATCATTTACTTGCCAACAAAAGCCTTCATCAGCCAAGTAACAAAGGACAATTCATCTATGTGAAGTTCTACAGTTATTCCAGGATGGACTTCAAAGACTTTAGTCATTAATCTTAAAGTTCATAAAAAATATTATTTTAAACACTGGACCTTAACACTGACTTAGCTTACACATTTTAAACGTCCACCACACACAAATAACTAATATTGGCATTATGTTCATGATGTTAGCCAGAGGGGAACTGGCCCCCACAGTGAGTCTGGTTTCTCCCAAGGTTATTTTTCTCCATTAATCAACATCTTATGAGTTTTGTGTTCCTTGCCACAGTCACCTTCAGCTCACTAACAGGGGCTCTAAATACAATTATTATTACATGTTTTTTTTTTTTTTTGGTTAATGCCAATTTTTTGGTAAATGCCAAGCTGCTTTGAAAAGATATATGTTGTGAAAAGTGAAATACAAATAATAATTACTTCAACTGACACAAGGAAAGCAAGTAGACAAAAAAATGATTTAAGTCGTGGTTGATTTAATAGCACACAGACAATGTGTGCTACTAATTTAATTTAATCAGCATTTTGCGTTTTTAATAATCACAAATGAATATATCATGATTTTGATGTTAATTAATTGTGCAGCCCTAAAAAGCATCGTGAAATTAGTCTAATGTTGTTCTTTTTAGAAAATCAAGTAGTCAAATAAAAAGAGCATTAAAAACATGAACTATTTTTTTAGAAATAAATCACTTCACCCCTCGCTCACCTCACAGTGCTCGTCTACTTGAGGAGCGAGAGAGACACAGATGCATGTTCTCATCCTGTATATCTTGCTCCAAAGATTTTAAACATTAAACACAGCCATTTCAAAAAGTGGAAAATATGTTTGATGTAGGAGCTTAGTTAATGTTACTCTTGACAAGCTCCGATTTCTGAGACATGCACAATAAACTGCCAACTGATGCCCATTTTCATTCAAAAGGTTTATACTCCAGTCATATTGGTTTCACTCACCACTGCACTGTAATTTTAGATACCACAAATATATGCTAACCTTCACCCATTACCTGTTTTTTTTTTTGTTTGTTTTTTTTTTTAGAGTGGAGAACGAGGGTTCATAAGGGCCCTGGAGGGTGGAACGGGGTTGCTTGCTGCTCTGAGAGATAAAACCAGACCCATTTCTGTTTTGCATCTATCGGCTGGCAAATTGAAGGACAGATCAGAGAACAACCTCCCCACAATCAGCACTGCTCTCTCTCACAGAATGGCACATTTAACCCCCGCAAACTCCTTATAGGCACAGGACTCTTCAAGAGTAAGGAATAGGATGATGAATAGAGATCCTACACAAGGTCTATCGAGAATTAGAGAAAGGCATACAGATTGATTAAACCATTAGTTCTCAACTTGCAAGTCAGTTTTGATTGCAGGTATAAGGGATAAAACAATGCTAAATGCAAATAATAAAATTCAACTGACCATATAATCGTGCATATTTAGGACAGCAAAATTAATAGACTTATGAACTTTTACAACATAGGAAGAAATGCTCCCATATCTTTTGTTGTTGGCATAACAGGCTATGCTTCCAATGAAACTACTGTGGGGCAAATTTGTCACTTGGTAGAAGCTATATCAGGTAGATGCCAACATGGACAAGTTCATTACATCCTCAAAAATCATGAACAAATCTATGCAAAAGTTAAAGAAAACACGACCCAGAGTACATTAAATACAATAAAGGATCCCATTAAATCACACTTCTGGTGTTGTTTAGCCTATGCCTTTACAAAAATGTTGATTTTCCTATTCAACCAGTTAAAAGTTAATAAGTTTGTATATTATTGGGCCGTTGCTATTTATAGCATTTGCTTTTACAAAATTCACTGTTTAATTTTAAAGGATTTAATTTTGACTTTTGTAAGCTAGTTAATTTTGGTACTGTATTGGACTTGATTTCTGATGTAAAACCTGGGTCCTGAAGCAAAGCCAGTTGTGAACTATATTATTAAACGACACCAACTAAGGACTCCAAATGACAATAGCATCCATTTTTATCACCCTTTTTGTATTAAATTCAAAAAATACACCAGCGATGGCAGCTCTTGGGGAGGAGCATTGGTGTTGGTGCTCTTGGGGAGGTGAAATCGCTTGTTGAATATGTCAGTTTTTGACTGAGGTAATTATCTTGTTAATTATCAGGTGCGGGGGTTGCGATTCAATGGCTGTGAAGCGATCCATTAACAAGCTGAAATCAGTGAGCGGAGGCATGACGAGACAAGACCACTGAGAGCCGTGTGCATCCAGCTCGTGCAGAAAACTCACGACTGCCAAAATACAGCACTGGATCACTGACTGACTCAATCTTTCGAGATGTTATTGTATAAAAGTCTAAACACTCCAGTGCGAAAGAGAATTTTCATCTGTCAGTGGTCTCTAAATATTTATCTCCGCTTCATTCTAACTTGGCATGGCTAATCAACTTCACATGTAGCTTATCAGATAAGTTCAGAAACAATATCAAACTAGGTTGAAAAAGATAAGCTTGGGGTTCAAATTAGGGGGGTTGGGGGGGGGGGGTAATTTCAAGGAACCATAATTTTCAATCAAACAGCTAAAGCCAGTGAAAGGTCAGCAAATATAGTCCAATAGTAATAAATAGCAATATGTACCTATATATTTCAAACATTTTATTATTTGAAAAATTGCCATCATTTCTGAGTGATAACGCAAATAAATCCTTGAACCAGAGCTTGGAATTGGTTCACGAAAAAGAATCCAACTTATATACAAAATGTAACTACACTAATGCATTTTCAGTTTCCTAACATCATTGTTTTCCAAAGTATGCGCTAATGGTGAGTGTTTTAAAAATGCTCAATTTCCATTGGAGGAAACGTCTCGGGTTACATGTGTAACCCTTGTTCCCTGAAAAAAGCAGAACGAGATGCTGCGCTTTGCTAAGTGCTATGGGGAACAATCTTATTGTGAGCAGCTTTGAATATGTGTGTAACACATCAATGAAAATTGACTGGAATTTATAGCCTCGGCTGGTGAGATCATTGAATGCACCTGTGACTAGGCTATAAATAGAGGCGTCACCAGAGTGTCGTCAGATATTTTTCTGAAGAGCAGTCCTGGGACTTCCCAGTGCGGCAAAGAAGCGCAGCATCTCATTCCGCTTTTTTCAGGGAACAAGGGTTACACATGTAACCCGAGACGTTCCCTTTACAAAAAGCTTCACTATGATGCTGCGCTTTGCTAAGCGCTATGGGGAACGGAATACCCACGCCGCCGCACTGGGGCTGTCCGGACCCCTACGGTTGAGAAGTGTGCTCACAAAAAACACGAGAGGTCTAAGACATGAGCTTGAGATGTTGACTCAAGGGCGGAAGAGCCCGGAGTAGCTAAAACATCTAAACCAAAAAAATTTGATGAATGTGTGCGGAAAGGACCAGCCTGCCGCATCACAAACATGTCCAGGCATAAGGATCTAAATCGTAAGATTTAGGAATGTGTACGAAAAGGACCCGCCTGCCGTACACAAACCTTCTTAGACTTGAGATCATAAAGGAACACAAGGGAATCCAGATATGGGGCCTGAAGAATGTGTGCGAGAAGGACCAGCCTGCCACATCACAAACTTGTTCAGGCATGAATCGTAAGATTTTAGGAATGTGTACGGAAAGGACCAGCCTGCCGTACACAGACCATCTTAAACTTGAGATCAGAAATGAACTCAGGGGCATGAGAGCCCAGACATGGGGCCTGAAGAATGTGTGCGGGAAGGACCAGCCTGCCACATCACAAACTTGTTCAGGCATGAATCGTAAGATTCTAGGAATGTGTACGGAAAGGACCAGCCTGCCGTACACAGACCATCTTAAACTTGAGATCAGAAATGCACTCTGGGGCATGGGAGCCCAGACATAGGGCCTGAAGAATGTGTGCGGAAAGGACCAGCCTGCCGCATCACAAACTTGTTCAGGCATAAAAAGAGTTTAGCCAATAAAGTCTAAGACTGTGCGCGGAAAGGAACTAGCCTGCCGCAACAAACCCAACTGAAACTCCTACCCCCGGACCTAAGGGCCCGGGGTAGCTTGAACACCTAAACCATGAGAACACAGGAATGTGTGCGGAGAGGGCCAGCCTGCTGCATCACAAACTTGTAGAGGCATGGGGTTGAGATGTCGACTCGAGGATGTAAGAGCCTGGAGTAGCGTGAACATCTAAACTATAGAACTTGATGAATGTGTGCGGAAAGGACCAGCCTGCCGCATCACAAACTTGCTGCAGAGGGACACCTCTAGCCAAGGCTTTAGAGGAAGCGACACCTCTGGTGGAGTGAACCCTGATACCTACTGGCGAAGCTTGACTGAGCGCCTCGTAGTACAGGGCAATAGCATCCCTCACCCAATGTGACAGAGTCGGTTTGGTAGCGGCCGCAACCAAAACAGACAAACAACTGCCCTGACTTACGCCACTGGCTAGTGCGGTGGACATAAGTCTGAAGGGCACAGACAGGACAGAGTCGGTGAAGTCTCTCTTGCTCCGGCGTTAAAAACGGCGGGGAGCAGAAGGCTTCCAGAGTGACAGGATGTACTGTCGAAAAAGGCACCATGGGGAGATAGGGTAGCTTTTAGCTGTACCTGGGGCAAATTCTAAACAGGCCGGCAAAACAGACAGAGCCTGTAGATTCCCAACCCTCTTGAGAGAGATAACTGCCATAAGAAAGACCATCTTTAGAGTCAGAAGTCTGTCAGATGCTGACTCTAGAGGTTCAAAGGGGGGCTCTCAACTAGACCTTCCAGGACTATTGCCAAGTCCCAGGAAGGAGTCAGGGGGCCTCAACCGCATGGCTCCACGAATGAAGCGAGCGAGCAGAGGATGTCTCCCTACAGGCGCCCCATCGATCAAGGCGTGGCAAGCCGAAATGGCGGCCACATAGACCCTGAGAGTGGCGGGCATATGCCTGCTGACAGTTTTCCTTGCAGAAAACCCAGAACTGAAACAATTTGGCAGTTAACTGGATCTGCATCATGTGAACTGCACCACTTTTCAAAGACACCCCACTTATTGGCGTAAATTCTTCTAGTGGAAGGGGCCCTAGCACTAAGAATGGTCTCGATAACCTCAGGCGACAGCCCTGTGTTCCTCAGTTGGTACCCTTCAGGGCCAAACATGAAGAATCCACAGGTCGGGACGGGGATGAAGTATCAACCCCTGTGCCTGAGACAGAAGATCCTTCCTGATCGGAATCGCCCAAGGCGAGCCGTCGAGGAGGAGCATCAGTTCTGAGAACCAAGTCCTGTTCAGCCAATAAGGCGCTATCAGAAAGAGGCAAGACCCTTGGTGGCGAACTCTGGCTAAGGCCCCCGGGAGCAGAGAAACCGGGGAAATGCATACAGGCGCATTCTGGGCCATGTATGTGCCATTGCGTCCAGACCCAGGGGGGCTGGGTGACTCAGAGAGAAGTAGAGGGGACATTGCGCAGTCTCTTGAGGCGAAGAGGTCCACTTCTGCACTGTAAAATTTCTCCCAAATTTATTCCACTACCTCGGGTGGAATTTCCACTCGCTCGTCGGCAGGTTATGTCTGGACAGAAAATCTGCTCCCACGTTTAGGCGTCCAGGGACATAGATAGCCCTGAGTAACAGGAGCTTGCCCTGGGCCCAAAGGAGAATCCGACGCGTCAGAAGTACAGCTGACAAGAACGTGGATCTCCCTGATGATTTATTTAAGAGGCTACCGCTGCATTGTCCACCCGCACCAAGACATGGCAGCCTCAGGAGGTGGTATTTCAGGGCCAGAAATACAGCCATCAACCCAAGACAGTGACTGTGACAACTGAGCTGACGACCCTCCTATCCCCTTAAGCTGGACGACCACTTAAGGCTGCTACCCCGCCCATCAGGGAGGCGTCTGTTGTTAGCAACCTGTGACAACAAGATGCACCTAGTGTGGGACCCAAGGCAGAAAACCGGGGTCTGAACCACGTAGAAAGGGAACGAAGCCTGAGGCGCGTAACCCTTATTAGCCTAGGGGTTTTGGCCCTTGGAAGAAAAACCCCTGGCTTTTGAGCCACAACAACAACGGTCTCATGAGCAGAAGGTCCAGAGGGATCACCGAGGACGTGGTCACCCTGAGACCTGGAAATCGTTGATACTGATAACAGTGCAACCTTGGCCTAGCCTGACTTTGCTCAGGGTGATCTGAATGGAGTCAGTCCTAGCGGGAGACAGTTGTGCCCGCATTGTGATTGAACTCCATACGATGCCCCGATAGACAGTGTTCTGGGTGGGAGAGAGGACGCTTTTCTTGGCGTTGAGCCTCAACTCCAGCGAAACCGATGAGCTAAGACGATGTCCCTGTGCTGAACTGCCAGTTCCTGGAACTGCGCTAGGATCAGCCAGTCGTCTAGACAATTCAGAATGCAGATGCCCCGGAGTCACAAGGAGCCAGTGCTACATCATGCATTGTGAATGTGCGGGTAAAAAGGGCTAGGCCGAATGAAAGAACCTAACACTGGAAGACTTCGCCCCCGGAAGCGAACCTCAGGAACTTTCCATGTTGTGGCAGAACTTCTATCTGAAGTATAGAAGTGCGTCACAAGATCGATGGTGACCAGCCAAACGAGTTGTAGGGCTTGAGACATGACCGTCTTGATAGGCATCATCTAGGACTTGAACACCCATGGGCAGTTCAAGCTTTAGGATCTAAGCCAGACGCCACCCCTCACCTTCCATGGGAAACAGGAAGTATTTTGTGTAATAACCGAACTCTCTCTCTGGAAAGGGAACACATACCATGGCCCCTTTAACCAGGAGATTTGAGTTTTTATTTGCTATTCATAGCAGACATAAAAAGAAATCCGGTTTACGGTAGTGAGACCACGCTGTTGAAACACGGAAAGGCGGCGATTGAATTAAATCCTGACGCTCTTTTAAGACCCACAGCAAAGAAAAAAAATATCTGGCAGAAGTTTCCACGCTGCCAGGTTCTCTGAAATGGGAACTAATTTCAGCACTTCCTGTTGAGGGGGTGTTGAGTGTTCCGTGTCCTGGACTAAGGCAGGAAGCAACGGTACACCCAACTTTTGTCGGAAAACCCTGTCACCCGAAACACCAAGGGTGGCGGGAGTGAAGGGTTTTCTTGAGGGTATCGGGAGGGCCGAGGTGAATAAAACACGCGCCCCTTCCCGAAGGGAACTACCCCCAAAAGGTTCGGTACAAGACCGTCAGAGTTTTTTCCTTTTGGAAATTATAGCCCTGAGGTCTTGCTTAGGGGGCTGCTGAGGACAACGAACCTGTCCCCTATCTCTGCGAGGGGGAGCACGACTCGCCACGCTCCGTTTTTGAGCTTCCCTCCTAACAGCATCGGGGCGAGACCGGGTGGCCGACAGCCCCACCCCCTGAGTGCGGCGAGGAAGAAACTGCCCAAAGGCTTCCTTGTGGCTTTTTGCCTCCTGGAATCTGGAGATAACCGAATTCATGGCGTCTCAAAAGAGACCAGAAGGCGAGACCGGAGCATCGAGCAGGAACACGCGGTCCCTGTCTCTGATGCCCGAAAGGTTAAGCCATAAATGTCTCTCTGTGCTGACTAAAGCGGACATAGACCGGCCAATGGCGCGGGCTGACTGCTTGGTCGCACAGAGAGACAGATCTGTGGCTCAACGAAACTCTAAAAATGCTTCTTCATCGAGCGTTTTACCCGCACTCAGGTCTTTCAGCAGATCAGCCTGGTAAGCCTGCAACACAGCCATGGTGTGCAGTGCTGCACCAGCCTGACCTGCTGCTTGATAAGCCCTTCCCACTAGCATGGAGGTAGTCCTGCATGGCTTAGAGGGGAGGGCGGGGCTTTTTAGTGATGACGCCGAACCCGGCGAGAGATAGCCTGCAAGCGTCTCTTCAACCGGCGGCAACATCGAATAGCCTTTTGCGTCAGCGCCCACGATAGTCGAATATAAGGACGTCGAGGGCACGTGAACGCGCGAGGTATAAGGTTTTCTTCCAGGAACGAGCGAGCTCGTTGTGGAGATCATTAAAGAAGGGAAGGGACTGATGAGGCGTTCCCTTCCCTCGGCCACCAGACAGAAATCTGTCCTCTAATTTGGAGTGTTTGGGGGTTTCTTGGTCGCGTGGCCAGTCTAATTGAAGCCTGGCCACTGCACGAGAGATCACGTCGAGCAACTCCTCAGAAGATTTAAAATCGTGTTTGGAGTGCTCTGACGCGGATAGCTCACACTCTGAACCAAAAGATATGTTCTCCGCGTGAACCGAAGAAGCGCCGGAGCGCGCTTCGAGATCGCGTGAAGGACCGGCTGGATCTGGGGAGAGAGAGAGCGAAAGGGAAGAACCCGTCTCTCGCTCCTCAGCCAGATCCATGCGAGAGCCCCACGAATGAAGTGTGGGTGCTGGCTCGCGAAAGTAAGCGAGGCGAGCGCGCAGCATTCCGACCGAAAGTAGGTCACAATGCGCGCACCCGCCTTGCCCCAAAGCGAGAGCAGCGTGCTCTTCCCCAAACAAACAAAGCAAAACTCATGCGTGTCCTTGTCGGTCATAGACAGCTGGCAAGGAAACACGCAGCGTTTGCCTTGTTTCGCTGACATATTTGTCACTTCTCCTTATATATATATATATATTTATTCTTTTTTTTTTTTCTTTTTAAAAAGAACAGAGAAAGAAGGAAATTTCTGCGCACTGCCTAACAGTTTCTAACTCCTAACAAAGGAAGAAAGAGGTTTTAGCAGGTTTGAAGAAAAATCATCTGATGACACTCTGGTTTCTGGTCTATTTATAGCCTAGTCACAGGTGCATTCAATGATCTCACCAGCTGAGGCTATAAATTCCAGTCAATTGTCATTGACGTGTTACACACATATTCAAAGCTGCTCACAATAAGATTGTTCCCCATAGCGCTTAAGCGCAGCATCATAGTGAAGCTTTTTGTAAAGTGAACCAGCATTCTCGGTTGGATAAAAGGCATAAATATAATGAAATGAATGTGTTTTTAAATGAAAACTTTTTAGTGTGATGTAAGTTACTTTTCAATACGTTTATGCCTTTCATCCACACTAGAACGCCATATTCCTCCACTGAAAATGCTTTTTTTTAAAAAAATGCTCAACATTACAGCATACTTTGGAAAACGATGATGCTAGGAAGCTGAAAACGAAGTATTAAAAAAAAAAGATTAATGTGGATGTGGCCTAATGCCCTTTTTAGCAACTAAACACTATTAATACATCTCAGTCTCAACTCCCATACTCCAACCCTGTCTGACATTGGTCAAACAAAGAGATAGTCCTGCCCCCAACTCACGGCATTGGTTGAGCAATTCAAACAGAAGTTTTCAAAGTGCCACAGAAAGACAGTGTTCACAGTTTTCAAGAAAATCAACCTATAAATGGCTTACTAATTGTTGTATCTACGTATTTAGCTTGGAGAGGAGAACGTATTTTAACACAAAGTTTTAATGGCCAAATAAAATGCACATAAAAACACACACTTAATTTTATAACGCCAGCAAAAAAAAAGAAAAAAATTATATTGCAAATAAATTATATGAAAAATATTTGATCACCCAGCCTAATTCAATCCACATCAAAGCTAGTTTCCATTCCACAAAACATAAAAAGAAATGAAAGAGAGAACTTTAAAATAATGTGTAAACAAACCCCATCTGCACAGTGTTTGGCTGAGTTTGAATGCCCCAGCGTTCATTGCACCATGTGTGAGAAACAGATTGAAGTGCCGTCGGGCTGTGGGAATCTGTGATGGCTGTGAGCTGCCTCTGACTGGAGCGCCAACTCTAATTAGATCATCAGAATAGGCAATTATACCCTCTCTGGGCTCTTTCTCAATTGCTTGAATATTAGTTTGGGTCAAGACACAAATAGTGTACAAAACACTGGTGGCAATGCAACAAGAGAGAATGTAAACAAGCCCAGAGAAAGCAGAACCAATAAAAACAAAGCTTTGTCTGGAAGCCACCATACGGGTGACAAACAGATTATTTGCCCCTATAAAAATCTCTCTGAACAGTCAGCTCTGCAGCGGTTAATGGAATAGAAAAACTACTATACTTTTCCTCTTCTCAACCCAAAAGCCTGCTATAAACAGTGGGCGATAAATTAAACTACCTTATAAAATACATAGATTTGGCTAAAATCTAAGGGGCTGTTCGAACAAGGAACGTTATTGTATTCTGTCTACTGACATACATTTTTAATTGTGTCTATACATGCAGCAAATATTGGATGATTTGCAGTGCCTCACATAAGCGCCACATTGTTTAAGATGCTGTGCCAAGTCAATAGAATAGTTCACCTAAAAATTTAAATCCTGCCATAATTTAATCATTCTCATGTCGTTCCAAACAGACTATTTCTGAGATGTTTTAATGAAAATCTCATCTTTTCAATCCAATGTCAGTGGATAGTGCCTCATTTTAAAGCTTAAATAAAGGGCCAAAGAGTAGTATCATAAAAGTAGTCCATGCTCTTCCTGTGACATCTTCCAAGTCTTCTGAAAAGATAGGTTTTGGTAAATAACAATATCAACTGAATTTTTCTGCGAACATTTTTACGTCCGTTTTGCGTTCATAAGCGCTATGAGAGAAGCTCATTCACAGTCGCTTGTGTGTTCACACTGGAATTATTTTTAAATTAAACATTGCATATTTATTAACAAATCTAATTTTGGGGCAAAAAAAAAGTCAGGGTTTGGAAAAAACATGAGGGTAAGTAAATTATGACTAAATTTTAATTTTGGGGTGAGCTATTCCTATAAAAAATATTCTAATTTTGACAAGCTGAGCAACAAAACAATGCCAGTCGATTAGCCAATCAGATTAATCTGGGGGCGGGGTAAGCATTCTGTATGTGCATACTGACAAGTGAAATAAATGTTTATATTAATGACATTGTATGCCATCCATTGCTTTACAAATACCTCCAACATCTTCTCACTGACAATGCTGGATTCAACTAAACATCAAACATAGGCAACATGTATTCCAGTTTGTCTGAAGATATAGGTCAATAGTATCTCTATAGCCATAGCCAGAGGGAAATGCCAAGAACATCAACTACACATATTTAAGTTCTCTAACATGTCCACTCTTGCTATGAAAAACTTGGATTAACCTAATCATTTTTATCTTCAAAAACCCATCATCCAATCGCTTCAAAAGCACTGTGCACAGACCAAATATCTTCAGTTATATCTGAGAAGTTCAACAGCTTAATGGAGAACTAGACATAACCATAAAATCATATAACTAATTATATGTGGTCATCGTGGAGTGGTGGTGGTGTAGTGGTCTAATGCACATAACTGATAATCAGAAGATCGCTGGTTTGATCCCCACTTCCACCACCATTGTGTCCTTGAGCAAGGCACTTAACTCCAGGTTGCTCCGGGGGGATTGTCCCTGTAATAAGGGCTCTGTAAGTTGCTTTAGATAAAAGCGTCTGCCAAATGCATAAATGTAACTAGAGGGGACTAAAGTCCTCTTGTTTTCAATGAAAATGCTGGGTGTTAAATTAATTCTGAAAATCAGACTTCTGACTTTTTTAAGAGAGGTGACTTATTGACCAGACGTGCATATAATACAGTAAAACAGAGTGCGAAAATGTTAATAACATCTGAATAATAGACTTATAAATTTACAAAGAGCTAAAAAACTAGCAAGACGACAAGGCACAATTGTTACGAACATCTGTCTAGCGCATTTTACATAGAAACATAATTGAGAAACAGGGCAGACGGACTCAAAACTGTGCTCAGTGGCCGCGTTTACATGCATTTAAAAAACAGTTTATTCTAGGGTTTAGCAGAAAGCATCAGAAACATCATGTAAACAAGAACAATGATTTCCTAACACCATTTGAGGGATTAAGAGAAAGCGGTTAAACACCTAGGTTTCTCTCAGAGAACGAGGCTTATTGTGCTTATGTAAACACAAAAAACGGCTTTCTAATAGATGTTTGAAGAGTGTGGGTGCGTGGAACAGACCAGGAAAACAAACGCCAGGATGGTGCCCAACAATACCCTATATCCAATTATAATGCCAGACTGTACCCATTTATACACACAAATGTAAAATATTGACTGTCCCTAACGTCCGCTTATATGCAATCATACACTGGGGGAATCCCAGAGTTTTATGTAAGAGGGAAACCTCCACTACTGCATTGTGGTCAATTCAGCTGCAGGTCATGATTGTAAGTTAAGGAAACAAACACAGAAATAAAGTGAATCAAGAGAGTAAAATAGTGAAGTCTTTCTCGGATGCCATGTGTGTTTACACAAGCATTGCGGGAAAGTAACGTTGCTGTGGAGAAAGCTGCTTACTGATGGAGCCACGTGCATATGGGAATAAAGTGTACAACGCTTAAATGTGCATGCAAACGGGAACGCTGTTTTCTCGCAATAAACCGCTTTCTCGCAATAAGCTTCTTTCTGGTGTCCATGTAGTCACTGTGAATGAACACCGTAATCCTTTGTAGTCACACAGTCTGTTTTATTAAGTTATGAGCTTCATGGAAAACCAAACCATCCAAATATGGCAAGAAACTGTGCTACACAACTGAACAGTAAAGTGTGGATCAATTATCCTCAGTTTGGTTTCCCTAGAGCTGTGGCTGTCAACTGCAGGGTTGCAGCCCAAACAAGCAGCTCAAGGACAGTAGATTATAAAATAGTTAATTGCAAATAATAATATGCAATTGACCATAAAATTGAGCATAGGTTAAATAGCTAGATAAATACTTTTAAATGGGAGTAAAGAAACTTCACATATCTTTTGTTGTTGACATCAAAGACTGTGCTCTACCAACAATTAAAAATTTGGCCCTAAGTCACTTGGTAGAACTAGCCAAAATAGGCAGATGCCGACACTGACAGGTTGCATGACATGCCCTCATCCTCAAAAGCCAAGAACAAAACTATGAAGTCACTTGCAAAGAGTATAAACATGTTTTGTGCCAGACACAAAATGTTTTGTGTGGTGAATTATTGGCTGCTGAGTGTATGACATAATAGAAATTCAAAAGACATTTAGAAAGCAAAACTCAAATGCAGTTCATGGTAATATTAATACACAGTTTTGCTCTGTGTTGGGTCTCCATTTGATGTCCAATGTAAAATCTAGGCCCTTAATGGGATAGTTCCCAAATAATTAAATTTCTCATTATTTACTCTATCCCAGAGTTTCATCTGCAGAATACAAATAAACAATTTTTAGTAGAATACCTCAGATCTGTAGGTCCATACAATGCAAGTAAATGGTGACCAGAACTCAGAAGGTTCAAAAAGGACAATAAGGCAGCATAAAAGTAATGCATACCCCAGTGGTTAAAGTAATTTATTCAGAAGTGATGTGATAGGTGTTTGTGAGAAACATATACATTTTTAAGTCCTTTTCTGTACTACAAATCTCTACTTTCACTTTCACATTCTTTTGTTTTTAGTCATTTTTACCTGCTGGTAAAAATGACTAAAATATTGATCTGTTTCTCACCCACACCTACCATATCGCTTCAGAAGACATCTATTAAACCACTGGAGATGAATGGATTACTTATATTCTGACTTTATGTGCATTTTGGAGCTTCAACATTTTGGTACCCATTCACTTGATTTGTGAGGACCTACAGAGCTGAGATATTCTTCTAAAAACCTTTATTTGTGTTCATCAGAAGAAAGAAAGTCATACACGTCTGAGATTGGATGAGGGTGAGTAAATGATGTGAGAATTTTCATTTTTGGGTGAACTATTCCTTTAAGCAAAAGTCAAGATCCACGTCACACATCCCTTTGAATTTTGCTGCCTTTTTCTCTGGAAACAATACTATTTTAATTGAGGGGATGGTACTGCATTTAACAAAGGGATTGTGTATACAATTGGCTAGTGAGGATTTGGTGTTTTGAGCATGCCCGTGACCTCCCAAGAGATTGTTTGAAGGAATGGAGTGATGGTGATAATTACGCCAAATTAAACAGCTGCCACCAACAGCCCCATCGATAATGTATTTTGCCTGAGAAATATCATTCTTGCTTTTGACAATGACACATACATACACACACACACACACACACACACACACACACATATATATATATATATATATATATATATATATATATATATATATATATATATATATATATATATATATATATATATATATATATACACATTTAGAACATGTATTTGCAGAAAATGACAAGACTGGAATCAGGCAGATTCATCTTTGTCAAGGACACATGAATCAAGCCACATTCAAGGTTATCCTGTAAGAAAACCTACTTCCTTCTGCTCTGAAAATGTTCCATGCCACACAGACAGGTCAATCAAGGTGTAGATGGAGAACCACCGGATCAAGACCCTGTCATGGTCAGCCCAATCTCCAGACCTGAACCCCATTGAAAACCTCTGGAATGTGGTCAAGAGGAAGATGGATGGCCACAAGCCATCAAACAAAGCCGAGCTGCTTGAATTTTTGCACCATGAGTGGCATAAAGTCACCCAACAGCAATGTGAAAGACTGGTAGAGAGAGCATGCCAAGATGCATGAAAGCTGTGATTGAAAATCAGGGATATTCCACCAAATATTGATTTCTGAACTCTTCCGTAGTTAAAATATTAGTACTGTGTTGTTTAAAAATTAATATGAACTTCTTTTCTTTGCATTATTCAAGGTCTGAAAACATTGCATCTCATACATATATATAGCAAAGGGTGAATGTAATTTACAAATCACTCCTTTTTGTTTTTATTAGCATTTTTCATTCTATCCCAACTTTTTCGGAATTGGGGTTGTATATAAAAACTATATATAAACTATAGGCCTATATATACATAATATATACTAGGAGTGTAATGGTTCTCATGTATGGTTCGCCACCCACGGTTCGGGAAGCATTGGCACCACGGTCGATTCACTACAAGTTTATTACACTCCGCCTGTGTTCCACGTAGGTCAACTTGATGACATCACAGTTCTGCATGCATTGTGTGTAGTTGAAAATGGCAAGTGGAGAAAACGAGCCGCTGATAGAGGAGCCCTGTGCGTTTTTCCTTTCTGGAAACATTTATATTTTTTTGCAGTCAATTACAACAGTGACGGTCAAAAGATGATTACACAACAGGCACAGTTTGCAGACATTGCTCGACACAGGTGTGGTATACTGGTAATATACAGTATGTCAATAATACTCGTGAGGGTTTATTTAAAACACTCACGCAATTTCTTCCTGTTCCCTCACGTGGCTGCAATCTATTGCAAGCGTCATTAATGCACTTTGATTAATGGCATTAAGATGCTGTTGTAGTAATACATTGATGCATGATTAATCATTTATGCAGAAATCACTCATGAAAAAAATAGTCGCAGGTGAGCTGAAACTGCACACACTCCCTTCCATTTTTAAGCAGGCACTCATTAATTTTTAAGCAGGCTAATTCAGACTTACATGATACAATAACTAAAGCCATTGGGGTGTTCATGTGGGATTTCCATGTATGATTAAAATTCCCGAGCCGCATTATCACAACATCCCTTCTCGTATCCATTTTAATAGCAAGGTTATTCCTTTTATAGTTATGTAAATCTTATATTGAATATTGAATACATACTGAGATGAGTTTGAAAAGCTGTTTATATTGATGCATGTAGTGTAATAGAGCACGTATTAAGTTAAAATGTTGATTTAGTAATGAGAGAAAATGTTTATTTTTTAGTTAAGGACCCTGATGAAAAATAACCAAATCAAATGGTTCTACTATAGTAATATTGTAGTAGCTATGACTGCTGTCACCATGGTTTTGATACAATTAACCATGGTTTTATAACAAAAATATTGTAGTTACTATATAGTATCCATGATTTTACTATATATTGTAACCATGACAGTAACCATGTTTATATTGCGATTGCTATGATTTTACTACAAATGCCATGGTTAAGCTATGGTTACTGTTGTAAGACAATGATTGTTATTTAAGGGCAATCTGATTGAGTGTTTACCAAATAGAGTATACTTTGAATTTGGCAGTAATATTTGTATTACTTTTTAAAGCAAATACCGAACTGCACCAAAACCATGAATCTAAACCGTGATACAAACCGAACCGTGAGAAATTGCCTAATATTTTATCTAAGCATTTCTGTCCACGGAATTGGTGCTCACTTTTGGCACCATTCAGAGTAAATTCGAGAGACTGTTGTGTGTGAAAATCTCAGGATATCAGCAGTTACAGAAATACACAAACCATCCCGTCTGGCACCAACAATCATGCAAATTACTGATTATCTAATCAGCAAATCATGTGGCAGCAGTGCAGTGCATACAGTCATGCATATATAGGAGCTTCAGTTAATGTTCACATCAACCATCAGAATGGAGAAATAATGTGATCTCTGTGATTTGGACTGCGGCATGATTGTTGGTGCAAGATGGGCTGGTTTGAATATTTCTGAAACTGCAAACCTCCTGGGATTTTCTCACAGAACAGTCTCTCGAATTTACTTTGAATGGTGCCAAAAACAAAAAAACATGTAGTGAGCGGCAGTTCTGTTCACAGAAATGCCTTTTTGATGAGAGAGGTCAACAGAGAATGGCCAGACTGGTTTGAACTGACAAAGTCTACGGTAACTCAGATAACCACTCTCTATAACTGTGGTGAGAAGAATATAATATCAAAATGCTTTATGAGATGCAGGTTGGCACTGTTATGGTGGTACAAGGGGGACCTACACAATATTAACCAGGTGGTTTCAATGTTGTAGCTGATCAGTGTATATATATATACATACGCACACACACACACACACACTACCGGTCAAAAGGTTTGAAAACATACTCATTCTTTATTTTTTTTATATATATATATATAAAATCATTTTTTTATATATAATATATATTTTTTATTTTTTTCACATTTTAGAATAATAAGTAAAGTCATCAAAACTATGGATTAACATAAATGGAACTATGGGAATTATGTTGTGACTAAACGAAATCCAAAATAAATAAAGTAGTCACCCAATGCCTAGAATCAGACATGTACTCCTGACATTTTCTCAACCAACTTCCTGAAGTATCATCCTCGGATGCTTTTTAAACAGTTTTGAAGGAGTTCCCATCTATGTTGGGCACTTATTGGCAGCTTTTTTTTATTATTTGGTCCAAGTCATCAATTTTTATTAAACTTTAATTTATACAATTATATTATAGTCTACAAAACTAATTTCAAACATTTAAGCATACACCAGATCAAAAGATTTCAGAAGCTTTCAGATCAAAAGATTTTTAAGATCATGAGAAACAATTTAGTCAAATGTTTCAAACTTGTGTGTGTGTGTGTGTATGTGTATGTGTATATATATATATATACACTCACCTAAAGGATTATTAGGAACATCTGTTCAATTTCTCATTAATGCAATTATCTAATCAACCAATCAAATGGCAGTTGCTTCAATGCATTTAGGGGTGTGGTCCTGGTCAAGACAATCTCCTGAACTCCAAACTGAATGTCAGAATGGGAAAGAAAGGTGATTTAAGCAATTTTGAGCGTGGCATGGTTGTTGGTGCCAGACGGGCCGGTCTGAGTATTTCACAATCCGCTCAGTTACTGGGATTTTCACGCACAACCATTTCTAGGGTTTACAAAGAATGGTGTGAAAAGGGAAAAACATCCAGTATGCGGCAGTCCTGTGGGCGAAAAATGCCTTGTTGATGCTAGAGGTAAGAGGAGAATGGGCCGACTGATTCAAGCTGATAGAAGAGCAACTTTGACTGAAATAACCACTCGTTACAACCGAGGTATGCAGCAAAGCATTTGTGAAGCCACAACACGCACAACCTTAAGGCGGATGGGCTACAACAGCAGAAGACCCCACCGGGTACCACTCATCTCCACTACAAATAGGAAAAAGAGGCTACAATTTGCAAGAGCTCACCAAAATTGGACAGTTGAAGACTGGAAAAATGTTGCCTGGTCTGAGTCTCGATTTCTGTTGATTTCTTCTCGATGGTAGAGTCAGAATTTAGCGTAAACAGAATGAGAACATGGATCCATCATGCCTTGTTACCACTGTGCAGGCTGGTGGTGGTGGTGTAATGGTGTGGGGGATGTTTTCTTGGCACACTTTAGGCCCCTTAGTGCCAATTGGGCATCATTTAAATGCCACGGCCTACCTGAGCATTGTTTCTGACCATGTCATCCCTTTATGGCCACCATGTACCCATCCTCTGATGGCTACTTCCAGCAGGATAATGCACCATGTCACAAAGCTCGAATCATTTCAAATTGGTTTCTTGAACATGACAATGAGTTCACTGTACTAAAATGGCCCCCACAGTCACCAGATCTCAACCCAATAGAGCATCTTTGGGATGTGGTGGAACGGGAGCTTCGTGCCCTGGATGTGCATCCCACAAATCTCCATCAACTGCAAGATGCTATCCTATCAATATGGGCCAACATTTCTAAAGAATGCTTTCAGCACTTTGTTGAATCAATGCCACGTAGAATTAAGGCAGTTCTGAAGGCGAAAGGGGGTCAAACACAGTATTAGTATGGTGTTCCTAATAAACATTTAGGTGAGTGTGTGTGTGTGTGTGTGTGTGTGTGTGTATGTGTATATATATATATATATATATATTTTTTTTTTTTTTATATATATGTGGCCTTTTGCCCAGATAGACAATGAAAAAAATCCTCATCAAGGGAGAAAAAAATGTCACTTGGTCAGATGTACAATGATGTATACGATCTGATGTCTGAACAGCTCATGACCTTTAACCTTAATGGACCCATTAAGCAAAACTCCCCCAAGCCCTATCGAAACACACACACACATGCACACAAAGACACACAGTCATTCACATCTGTAGCATTACCGAGCCAAACCATCAAAGTCTGACAAACCCAGACATTCTAATACACGAAAAGAGATAGTGTGAAGGCCAGGAAAGGCATCTGCTGCTGGATGTTTATGTCTGTGTGAGTGTTTGTGTGTGTGTGTGGGGGGGGGTGTAATGATAAAACGTGTATGTGCTGCGCTCAATGTCTGGATCAAAGTCATTAATGACCTGTTACTGCTTCTTTGTATAGTCTCTGCTTAATGTCAACAGGGAAAGTGTTTAGCTCTTGTTTTTGTGTTGTGTGTGTGTGTGTGTGTGTGTGTGTGTGTGTGTGTGTGTGTGTCACCCAAACTCAGATATGACACAAACACCCCTACACACAGAGATAGAATACACGTTCACAATAATCAGGAGACTTACCCTTACAAAAGAAAAAAAAGTACTGGTCCCATGTTACCATGATGGAACAGATGGTAATTCTATGGTACTTTATATATAAAACGTAGAACCAAACAGCTTGCATATTCACGTAACATTATTTACATAGTAAATAGTACTCCAAAGAATTTAAAAAATACCAATGGTACTATCATGATACATAAAAAAAAAAATTAAAAAAAAATAGGAATAACATACTACATATATACAGTATATATATATCCTGTATATAAAAAAAACCTTGGTATTACAATGGTACATGTCCAATAGCCCATGGCATTAACACAGTATTCTGTAGGCTATATCCGAAAAACATCTAACAGAAGTAATACCAAGGTTTAACTTTATGGTCATCACATAGTACACTTTGAAGCACATTAGAGTACTATGAACATATGAATATGGTAATCATTTAGTACTATGATATATATCAAAGTTCCATTGTATTACCACCTTGTACAATCATTGTCCCATGGTGCCACCACCATAAATTTTTGTAAGCGTTCTTATATGCTAATGTCCAACTGTGCTCCATTCACTTGTTTTAATAAATTAAAACCTGCCGTTTATTTCTTACTGACACCCAGTAATGAAACACTGCTGCCATGCTTTTGTTCTCTCCAACAAACACAACATCAGGAAAATGCGACCGGACCTGTGTACAACAGATGTGGATCTGCTGGCCTTATACCGAACGGTACACATCTGGTTTCTGATCTCAACTGAATTCTAGCAGAAAAAAAAAAAACAGCAAAGACATGTTGTTTGCAAACAGTTTTATTCACTGAGTTCAATCCCCTGCTTGCATTTCATGTCGAGATAACAACATTTTCTGTTTAAACACACCAGAAGAGTATCTTACCTCTGTGACGTCTTCTTATATTTTCGTCTGAAAAACAACAAAATATAGAAGTTTCAGTTTGTTTACAACCAAACAAACAACTGCTTACAACACAACGACCAGAAAGTCGTTATGTACTGAAAATCTTCCATTCTGCTATAGCTCTCAAATCTAATCTGCGCTTGCCTATATTCAAACATGTTGCGTAAAGACATGTTGTAAAAGGTTTTACGTCAGTGAACGAGTTCACATGCACACCAATATGCTGATAACAATTTTAAAAATCCGCTTATTTAAAATAAAATCTGACAAACACAAGAAAACATGTTTACACCAGATATAAAATCATCAGGCTGTTCATCCTTTTGGCGTCAAAACGTGAACAGTCGTGCAGACAACATGTTCATTGGATAATCCGATAAGAATACCATAAGGTGTTTACATGCAACACAAAATCTGGGGAATGGGCAAAAACCTATCAAGCAACCAAAAATCTACCAAGCATTATTGGTGTAAGAATGTGTGTGTAATCACTCTCAAAGATGTCAAACCACCAGTTCACAAGTATTGTAGGCTTTTGTGACTTGACTGAATTTAAATACATGCTAATTTGAATTGAGAGCCATGGCTAAGGGTGATATTTTCAGTGAATCATATGGACGACTTCTATGATACTTTAATGGTTTTCTTGTTCTTGTTGGAGCTTGCTAGTTCATTGTTGAAATGTCTTTCACCCAAAAAAAACTCTTTCATGAGAGACATCTGGACATTTGATCATTACAATACAGTAACTGCATTAGTGCTCGCTCTGTTTGGCACGTAGAAAGGAAGTGTCACTTTATTTAAAGTAGCGTTTAGTAAAATAGTTTAACTGCAGCTGTTCTTAAGTCATATGAAGACAGACTGTCCGATTGGTCACCTTTGATATTAATAACATCACTTTCAGCAGTGCCTGGGGGACGTGGCCAAACGCACAAAGCTGCTATTTATATAAAGGTCAGAAAAAGCAGTGATGTGATTTATAGCAGACACGAGTTTGATTAGAACATTTCAGTCTTGATTGTGACAAGGCGGACGGGTTAGTATGTCTTCTCCTCTCAGTATTCAGTCATGAAACGAAGTTGCAAATGTAAGTTCAAGAGGAGCTTGTTCATCTATACCTGCCAATCATATGCCAAGGATATAAGCGGCTGCATCCCTCACACTGGTGACGATTCTTTCGGCATCCATCCACCTCGCCGTCTTTATATTTCAGAACGTCTAAGCCAATTGCAGTATTTCAAAATTGTCTTTCTATTTCTTGATTTAGTCAGATAGTCCAGAGAGGGATCCCAGAGCTCAAACCCAGCCGTCCGTTATGGACAGCATGCCAAATATGTTTACCTTAAAGGAATAGTTCACCCAAAAATGAAAATTCTCTCATCTTTTACTGACCCTCAGGCCATCACATATGTGTATGACTTTCTTTCTTCTGCATAACTCAGACATTTATAGAGGAATATATGAGCTCTGTAGGTCCATACAGTTCACGTGGATGGCGACCTGACCACTGAAGCTCAAAAAAGCACATAAAGGCAGCATAATAGTAATCCATATGACTCCAGTGATGTAATCCATGTCTTCTAAAGTGATATGATAGGGCGAGAAACAGATACATATTTATTTTTATTTCTATAAATCTTCTTTTGTTTTTTGCTGATTCACATTCTTTTTAAAGTTTGTTTACAACCAAACAAACAACTGCTTACAACACAGCTGTTTTACAACTAAACTACAACTGTTTCAACTTGCTCACACTGATCAGAGAAGGAACCGACCAAAAAGTCGTTATGTCATGTTGCGTAAAGACATGTTGTGAAAGGTTTTGAGTCAGTGAACGAGTTTACTTTTCGTGTATATCGCCACCTACTTGTCTGGGCTGGTAAAAGGTGGAGATTAATAGTAAAAAAAGGATTTAAATATTGGTCTGTTTCTCACACACACCTATCCTTCTGAAGACATGGACATGGATCATATGGATTAATTATAAGCTGCCTTTATGTGCTTTTTGGAGCTTCAAAGTTCTGGCCACCATTCACTTGCATTGTATAGACCTACAGAGCTCAGATATTCTCCAAAACAAAATCTTAATTTGTGTTTTGCAGAAGAAAGTATTTCATACACATCTAGAGAGGCATGAGGGTGAATAAATGGTGAGGGAATTTTCATTTTTGGGTGAACTATCCCTTTAATACACTCCAGGACTCTATGAACCAGTGAACTTATGAATTCTAATTTTCTTCCACTTGCTTCTTTTTACTTGTATGAAATAGTAACAAGAGACGAATAGGACATTGATATGTCACTACATGTTTCCGTGTGAACTGTGGAGGACACTATAATGGCAAACATATGTAATGTTTTGGCTAATTCTGACAGATTTCCTAAAAAAATTGCTTTGGTGTATTATTTTAAACGAATAACGACTTAAATTTTGGTCTGTTCCACACACAAATCTATCGCATTATGGACTATTTATGGTAGATTTATGGTGCTTTTTAGTCATTTTTGGAGCTTAACAGCCCCTGGTCACTATTTGAAAAAATAAAAAATACAGAACTTACATTTTTGGGTAAACTGTGCCTTTCAACAAATGTGAGTGATTGCGTTACATATTGTGAAAATGTACAGCTACCCTTAACCTCTGCCCCAAACTTCCTGTCTGTCAACATTATCTTATATTCTTCATCACTTGCCCTTTGTTCAAAACGGAATTATTTCCCACATCTCTCTTTCTCTCTTTCTCACTCTCTGGACATCTTATCTCAGTTTTAGCTCTTAGAGTGTCTCCATTTATTACGACCTTAAACTTTTATAGGTGTGTGTTTTCTCTGTGACCAATGGTGTCGACACCGATCTCATTTCTGCTGCCAGGGTCACAATCAAATTCTTAATAAACTCAATAAAACAGGCTTAAAAGAGAAATAAAGCTGGAGACAACACAAATTTGCTTTCCTTTGGTTGAATTCCACTCTGCACTTTGCCTTGCTCTTGACCGGTGGCGTTATGACAACATTGATGGCCCTTAAGATTGTTTCAGGACAAATAGCAGCTGTCTGATTTATCCCACCTGGTCTCAGGGACCCCAGGCTGATAGCCATCCCATCGTCAGGGCAAACACAGTGATTTATGACAAAAGATGAGAACTGGATATTTTTCTGCTTATGATTGGGTTTAGCATTCAGAGGGTTAATGTGGAATGACATAGCAAGAGATCAGATCAATCCCTTTAATAACAAACCAAAAAATATCCAGATATGAGAACACACATGGTCATTATTTCCCAAAAGCTTTAGAATAAGCAATTCTTCTTGTTCATTGGCAAGTAGGAACTAAATTGCAAAACATACAAATGTTTCATGCTTCCATAGCACTTGTAAAGTCGTGAGACAGTGAACAGAAGTGTCTTTCCTCTCTGCTGTTTGCTTTTTTCCGCTACACTACGCTCTGTACACACTGTAAAAAGTGTAAATTTGCAGTTTTTTACTTGAGGAACTATTTCTTCATGATCTGAAATGTAGAAAATACTTTTGTCGGTGTAAAGTTGATTCAGTCATAATATTTTTTTTTTATATATATTTTTATTGGGTGGCTGTGGCTCAGGTGGTAGAGTGGGTCGGCCACTAATCGCAGGGTTGGCGGCTCGATTTCCAGCCCACACGACTCAAAGTCCTTGAGCATGACAACCCCAAGTTGCTCCCAATGGCAGGCTAGCGCCTTGCATGGCAGCTCTGCCATCATTGGTGTGTGAATGTGTGTGTGAATGGGTGAATGTGACGCAGTGTAAAGCGCTTTGAATACCGCTAAGATTAAAAAGGCCATATTAGGCAAGAAATTAACCAATTAGCAAACAGTGTTAAACCACAGTGTTAAACCACAGTGTTAAACTAAGGAAAATAGCATGACGTTATTAGTCTATTCTTGCTATCTTGTTTCAGTCAAATATTTACGTGATCTAGTTTGAGCGAAACATTGAAACATAACACTTCCCTTAAGTAATTTCTCAAATGTGTAAACTCTGTTTTAAAATGCTGGTTTCAAATTAATACACTTTCAGTGGTGCTAAACTGAAAACACTTCTAATGTAAGAACAGGTTTCATTTGTGTCTGGGAACTGAGCCACACATGAAGAGGATGCTTGTATTGAAAGTGACCTTTTAACCCTTACTTAAATCTCACTTTCACAAATATTGCCTGCGTCGTATTACAACAGCAACTACTGAAAATCGATCTCAACTAACACATGAAAAGTCCAGTAAAAAGTAACTGTTTATTTTACAATAGCAATTTCTATTGTTTTTTAATATTTGTATATTTTAGATTTACTTAAAAAATAAGTTAAAATATATATATATATTTTTTTATAGTTAATAAAAAATAACATTTTATGCATAATGCATAATTCTTAAAATCACAATAATATTTGTGTATATCTCTACACAGTGAAATTCAGGGTCGATTTAACACTGATTTATGTCTACAAGGCACTATCTGGTCTCACGCCCCAATATATCAGTGACCTTCTACACCTCTACTCCCCCACCAGAGCGCTCAGGACTTCTAATCAACTTTTATTAAGGGTTCCTCATTGTCGCTATAGATCTAAAGGTAATCGTGTCTTTTCTGTGATAGGTCCTAATCTCTGGAACAGTCTCCATTTCCATGTGAGGTCAGCTTCATCACTAGCCATTTTTAAACCTTCTTTAAAAACGTGTTTTTATTCTGTAGCTTTTGAATAGATGATTTGAATAGGTTGAAATGGATAAATACATTATGTTGTATTTTAAATGTTTTTGTTTATTTTAATACGTTTTATATTTAACTTGTTTTTACATCTCTCTGTCATTTTGTTTGTTTGATCTGTAAAGCTCTATAATGCTCTATAAATAAAGGTTGACTTATTGCATTGTATTTTTAACTGTGTTATAACATAAATGTATTAATAATAAAGTATCTTAAATTATTTAATTTTACTCATCATATTCTCTTACTCATTTTTTCTCTGTAATGTGTTATTCTTAATGTGTTGCTTTATATTATAGATTATTATTAATTGATATATTTCTACATTTTGTTTAATTTTACTCTTTATTTTTTTGATCCCTTTAGTGATCTCTTACACCACTTTATAACACTTTCTGTTCACTTTTACTCTGAAATTCTATAGCAAATCCATAAACATGTTGCTCACTCATGCACTCAAACACAAGACACAAAGTATTAAACTCTACTCACAGTCCTCGCAGTCTCAGCCAGATCTTCTCAATCTGCTCTGGTTGCAGATACTTCAAAGAGTTGTTCTCGAAATCCTCGATCTCTTTGGTGGGAGATTCCATGTCGAAAAAGTCAACCAGGCAAAACGACATGAACGAGTTTGTGTCCGGCCAGCAGCAAGGACGCAGAAGCAGTTTTTCAGCAAGAACACTACGGCAGCAGAACCAGAGTCTGTCACAGAGACAGCTGTAGAACGTCCCTCATCCTATCTCTTTTTCTCTCTCTCTCTCTCTCTCTCTCTCTCTCTCTCTCTCTCTCTCTCTCTCTCTCTCTCTCTCTCTCTCTATCAGTGGTTGTGGGCTTGTGTCACCAGCTCTGGTCAGGTGTACTGAGAGAAGCACATATGGCAGAGCTGCAGGGGTCCGCACTCTCCCCTTCATGAATATAAGGCAGGGGGAGGTCGAGAAGGAGGAGGGGAGGGGATTAAACATCTGCTGTTATAATAGTTTTGGTTCCATGCACAAACCAATGTAGACATGCACAAACCAATGCAACAAGACGTACTGTTTGGGATTAGAATAAAGAGATACATTAAGAAGGAGAGAGAGAACAAGGAAAAAGAGAGAGAGGGATGAGAAGTTGAAAGAGGAGGACTTGGAGGATGAGAGTAGATGAAGATGTCTCTGGAGTATGAATGATAGTGTCAGAGAGAGAGAGAGAGAGAGAGAGAGAGAGAGAGGGAGAAAGACTTTGACTTCTATGTGTCAACCAGGGGCGGTTCACAGGGGGGGGGGGCAGGTAGGGTACAGGTACAAGTCTGGGGTGGCACCGAAAATGGGTGGGTGGTGTGAGTGTTACATCATCCGACCGGGTGTGGTGGGGGGTGCGAGTGTTATATTGTCCGACCTGTACCTGAAATACAAATCCACACCTGCCATCCCTGGAAAATTATTACATAAAATATCCTTTACAGTAACCACAAACTTTTGTTATTTTTCCATCCGGCTCAGCGCTGAGAAAAAGTAACATGTAAGGCGACACAGTGCCGCTTGTACACTTCAGCAGCATTGTAAGGAAATTTTCACTAACGAAGTTTAATACACACTGAATAGGCAAAATGTCATTAATTAAATCATTAATATAACGTTAAATGCTCTTTCCTATTTCAGTTTTTTTTTTTTTGCGAACGTTGTGATGTGCTGCTTGATTCCAGAGCATGCGCACAGACTTTAGAGGTATTTTTGGACTTTCATTCTGGAATCTGATTTAATTGAATTAAATATTTATAGTAGGTCCACTGGTGAAACTGACAATAATGGTGAATAATGAGAACAAGTCTGCTTATAAAGCTCAATAGGATGGAACATGCTAAAGTGGCGTTTGAGCAATTAGAGGAACTCTTTGAATAAACTGTTGATTCTCACTATTATTCCTGTTAGGGTTTTAAGCTTTAGTGTCTGTTTTGAGCCTTTGTGATTGAGATGCTGTGGAGATGGTTATTTTCAGAGTTCTGGATCATTAATAAATGTTTAATTAGGCATATACAGTTCTCGCTTGAGATTAGATCATGAAAATGCTTAGTTAGCGATTAGTCAATGCTCTATTACGACCTATATATTAAGTAATAATTGATTTAATAGTAAGTATTACTAAAACAACAACAAATACATTAATTATGATTAAATGTACATCTAATTAATTATGAATTATTAACAATGAAATCATACTTTGTTCATGATAAAAAAAAACTTTGTCAAACTGCCTATAAATGAACTTATTAAAGGATAATAAATAATTTGCTACTGTGCATATAAACAAATAACACACTCATTGTATGTAGCTTATTAATGTAGGAACAATCCTTTATAAATGATCTATTGACTAAATGAACTAATGCTTTACAAATACTTTATACCGAGTAGTTATAAAGTGTTTGCCAGTTTTTTTTGTTTAGTTTTTTTTTCTTCTAAAAAAAACCATGATGTTTCTATGCGATTACACTGAAGAAAAAAAAACCAGAAGGACATTTTGCAATTGTCAAATACAGCACGGATGGATGTAGAAACAGCTTTTAGGAATGGCCATGTTTACCTTAATTTTATGGACATTATACGCATGAAAACAAATTTTGAAATATTTTAGAGCTGGGCATTATCACAAAAGCTTTTATTCGCTTTATAAATTTTATATAGCGAATAAAAACATCTTCCATGAATTCCAGTCCCCGAAATCACAGTTTTGAAATTCTCTGATATTTACATGTTTTCCATGATTGACACTTTATCCTTAACATATTACAATCCTTATTATTGTAATAATGGTTATTACTTTAAAGAGTTTAAAGCACTTAAACACACGATCAACAAAAAATGTCATGCGTTATCACGTTACACTATAATTCAATATACTCTTTAAATTCATTATAAAACCCCCAAATTTTGAGTTTTATAACGTTTCATCAGTTATTCGTAATCTGCAATTAAAATGTAATATCACTGAAACGACTTTCCTTTTGGCTGACGTCACATTGAGACCACTTTTCACAAGACAATCCCCAGTGAATAAAATCAAATCCCGCCCCTTTTTTTCTGGTTGAATATCCTGTTTCACTCACAAATACATCACATTACAGAAATAAAATGGGCTTTAAACACCATTTAATGTTGACTTTAAAGAAGTAATGATGAATAAATAAGAGTTATAATGTTTTAAAATGAGTCTAAGCTCTACAGATGGTTTTATGATTGAAATACTGTATGTACCAAACTCATCGCATAAGGTGACATTTAGAGAGAAAAAAATCCACTACATTAAATTATACCCAGATAGGACTGAGCTGTAATCGCCAGTTTCGCAACTGTGTGTAAATCGCACAGCAAAAAAAGAGAACAGTTACAATGAAATAAAAATGATATCACCACAACAACAAACGTAAATACAATGGACTCGAGGAGCAGAGGGTGGAAATGGAAAACCCATGCAGTCAAATCAAGACGGCATCAATATCCGACGGCGCTTTAGGCTAACACACTACTAAATGGAGCCTTCTGATGATTGCTAATCAAGATCAGACCCAATTAACATCTGCCACTCAACAGCACATGTGCTTTGTTAGGATTCCCCTGTGATGCTGATATGGAGGATAATTAATAATTAAGGGTATTGAATTATTTCATCCAAGGTTATGTGTAGCCATGTACAATTTTGCAGTGTTTTACTGACCAGAATGAATCAATAAGACAGAACAGCTCTTGTAACAGTGAAGCGAAGGCCGTCTGGTGAGAATTAACCGGCGCTAGGAGACACGTGACAGGGGAACAGTGATGGTGGAGGAGCTGTTGAAAAGTGTGATGGAGAAGATGACCATTCAATTTAGTATGGGAGAAGGGAGAGAGAGATTTTCATGTATGAAGTATTTGATGATCACAGGAAATCAACTGAAATCAGTCTAGGGTTGTGAGTAATTCCATTTACACTTTTACACTTGAGAAAAGTACTCCTATACATTTAACCATTGTCACAAGATATATATGTACTCAAATGTCTTCAATACTGGGCTAAATACAACTTGAGCTCTATGGATCCAACACGATCACACGAGAAATCGACACGTTGTTTCAGAAAGTTTGTGTATCCTGAAATCAACCGATTTTGCTAAAATAGCCTACTGACAAGCAGCATCCCACATCAGACATTTTTGCATAAACTCAAGTATACACACATTTCTGACCAACTTCAGAGTCACAGGTTCTGTTCCAACAGAAACAATGAAGAAATTGCGATCATGTAATGAATGATGAATGCAATTCAGAGGCATTTTCACTCTAAAATTACATTTATACTCTGCTGATGGTTAGGTTTAGCCTTGAGGCTTGGGTAAGGTTGTAGATTTAATTAAATATGTATTTCTGTTGACTGCATTGCATTATTTAAAAATAAAAATAAAATGCACTTTTTGCGCCACTTTGTAGACATTTTGCATGGAAACCGGAGCTCACACATGCCGATACGTTCAACAACACTTCCAGTTTCGGCCACTGGGGGCAGTAGTTTTTGGTAAGCACAGATTGATTTCAGCTGAGGAACTTTCGAACTACTGACGCTGACTTCACAGAGTGATTAGTCTGAGATGTCAACACATCAAGGTACAGCCAATTGCTCCTTGGGCTCTATGGATCGTTTGCATGCTGTTGATTAGCACAGATATTCATTTAGATTCAACACTTACAATGTGTCCTAACAGGGCATGAAACGTCAAACAGTTTTGAGTTTTTGTCCTGAATTGCAAAAACAATGTCTGCTTTCAAATCGGTTTCACAAACACTTCCCCCGTCTGCCATAGTCCCACCTAAAACTCATGCCATTGGTTGAGTAGTTCCATCTAATTGTTTGTGCTCACAAACTCAGAGCATCTAACATCTGTGCCTTCAGGAAGACCAAATGAAATTGACTCTTCGCTAAGCTCCACCTTATATGCGCTTCTGACCAATCCTGTCTTAGCAACAGTTGCCCTGCCGCCATTACTCTAACACGCATTTGCTGTTTTCCAATGAGAGCCTATGGGAGTAATGTGTGTTTGCAGGGGCGGAGCCAGCAGTTTTTCAAATGGGTGGCCAGGCAGGGCAAGCGATCAGTCTGTGGTGGCACAGAAATGTTCAGGCAGCAATTTTATATCATTGGACTGTGGGGAGGTTGAGTGGATACAATGACACCCGGGACGGAGAGGTGCGGCGACCTTGGTGTGCGCACATGTTGTTTGTACATTTGTACAGAGATGATTTCACCTCTAAAGATGTCAATTGTGCCAAAAAATTACCAAAAAAATTTTTAAAACAGCAATTGCAAAAAGGGTGGCCAATGGGGTCCATGGTGGCCACGGCCACCCCTGGCCACCCCATAGATCCGCCACTGTATGTTTGAGTACTTTTAAGTGGGATTTTATCACAATAATAAAAACAAATTTAAACACATTGTTGCCGTGTCATTTGTAATAGTGACACAAGTTACCCAGAGTGGATACCCGCAGTGTTTTTCTATATTTCTTTTTTTAAATACTCTTTAAATAAATCTGGAGAAGAGCATGATATGGATTAAACTGTGTGAGCCCTCATTCCCAAATGAACATATTACATCTGCAACAACACCTACATTTGCTCCAAGTTAATAATATAGTTAATAATATATATTAATTTATGTATTGATTCAAGTCACAGCGTTAAGACATTATAAACAGCTCTGTTCACATACAGCTCCGTTCACTTACGCTAATGTAATTCGATGTGTAATCGCTATTATGTGAAGTTTTTCTCTTTTCATATGACTGTAATAATCGTTTGCCTTCATTCTGATTCACGGTCTCCAGTTTTTATTCACATGATTGTGTAATTCAACAATTTCTCTTAAAAAAAAACTTCAGATAAATATGCATTACAATGTCACTTCATATCAGCCCATGAAAAAACTTCACCATTCCGTTTATGAGAACATTTTGCCAAAAAATGAGTTCTTCACAGCAATCTCCCATTCATGCCGATGGGGAGTTCAGAGCAGAGCTTGTCAGAAGCGAGCAACCATAACCAAGGGGGACGGAGCTTAGCGAAGGGTCAATTGCAAAAATTGAAATACTACCCATGACTTCCATTTTTGTCGAAAAGATAGTCACGTCTTAAACTCACGGCATTGGTTAAACCAATGTTGTTGTGTTGGGCTGGTCAAGATGCTCAAACAGAAAGCTCCAGAAAGCCATAGTGTCTACACTTTTCTGGAAAAGCATCACACAAATGGCTTGCTTATTGTAGTCTTTGCATATAAGTTGGGATAGGAGATAGTATTTACAACTGTGTGCACACACGAATCAAATACATACAGGTATGTGTGTTGTATGCAATGCCTGATAGAAACACAATTGGTTCCAATTTAGAAAAGCTGTTTTCCATACAACTCTGTTGTCTGTTATGGTAATAATCTAATCAGATGTGTTGTGTAAAGCCTGTTGACTTGCTATTGTGAATAATGTCGAGAGGGAACTTAAGTTCAGGTTCAATGTGACAAGTCTAAATGAGGTTCTTTAATTTAAAGCCATAATAATGCTGGCATGAAAAATTAAATGCTTTACAGTATATTAATAATGGGTGATCCTAAAATGATTATACTCTGTGTTCAGTTGTAGACTAAACCAAAAAAGCAATTATAAGGAAATTCTACCACTGCAACATACATCAGGGCACACTCATAGAACAACAGTCGAGATCAAAATACTTTCCTTGTTCTATAACCATAAAATGAAGAAAAGAAGCAGATAACGGCAGATGTACCCATTAAAATTGAAAATCACACTGAGAAATGTGTGCGCAATGTTCTAGACAGAGCAATGAACCAAGTTGTAACACTAAACTATATTAAAACAGTTCATCATAAAAGCTCAACTTGATTTTCTTTTTTCTTGTTCGAATATGTGGCTCAACAAAGACATTTGCAGCGATATTTAAAGGGATAGTTCACACAAAAATGAAAATTATGTCATCATTTACTCAACTTCAAGTTGTCCCAAAACTGCATTTCTGTGAATGTGAGGCTAATACTGTATTCTGCCTAACAAAATTTTGTGTGTTCCACAGAATAAAGAAAGTCAAACCGGTTTGGAACTACATGAGACCAAGTTGTTTGGACATAAGAATTCATAAGCAGGAGTTTGCACTTTTTTGAATCAGTGTTGTAGGGCAAAATGCAAAAAAGCATAATGTTATTCAAACATGACCTTCCCAAAACAAATATGCAGGTAGAAAGCAAACAGCAACAGTGCTAGACATGAATATTTAACAGACAACAAGCAACAAAAATGAAAACATCAAAGGGGAGATAAACAGTATGCAGTGTGATCTAGAGTGGGCAGAACTACAGGGAGAGATCAGCCTGTCTATAACTGAACCATCAATGCCATTTATTGCTTAGCATGTTAAGAATTCTGTCACTAAAAGATTATTGATTTCGATGTTCCAATTATGAGTCAAAAATTTTAGGTAGAATATAATAGGTGGAATGGAGGATGAACGGAGAGCGAGAGGAGGAGAAAAAAATTGTTCATCTGCATTATTAATTAACATTGCTGGCATATCTAATCATGCAGTCATTGGTCTGCCAGTGCAGATTGATGACCTACCGGAATATTCCCTCTTCATTAAAAAATAATTCAAATTGTTCTGTGACTAAAAACCTAGAAGTGAATTTCAAAAGGGAAATTCCATATCCGTCCTGCCTTCCGGGGTGAGTTATGGCATTTCAGTACATTTCTATATAATTGTAAAATCAGGAAGCAGAGCCTGTAAACAATTATTTAAAACCTTGGAATATTCACAATATATATTTTATATTCATTGCACATATAAATCAAGTTTATGCAGATCAACTGGTAGTGCATGGTGCTAGCAACTCCAAGGTTACTGGTCAAATTGATATCCTAAAGGAACAGAATGTCAATTTGGATTGGCGTGTGTCAAAAATATAAATGTAATGTGTAAATGATATAAAGCCTTCCATTAAAAGTAAATAAAAAGATATGCAAAAATGAAATACACAGAAATCAGTTCATGGGGACAGTTACTATTAGGGATGGGAATTGTGAGAAATTTACTGATTCCAGTTATTTTGGAAATAAAGTATGCAATTTATTTTTTTTTTTGGCCTTTTGAATGACAGAGTAAGTTGAGAGGAGACAGGAAAGAAGAGTGGGAAATGACATCCCAAACTGGGACTAGAACTCGGGTCACCCACAATGCATCAGCACCACATGTCATGAGCACAGCCCTTTAGGCTACAGCTCATTTCAGAATCAACAGAGCAGATATTACAAATTAGAGATAAATGTAATAAAATTCTATAAAAAAAAGTTTAAATAGATTTTTTTAGAGGCATAAATGCACTCAATAATCTTTCCTACTGTAGCCATTTTTTTTTTTTTAAATTCTAAACAAACAAAAATGTGCTAATATATTAATTAATTCATGTACTTTCTTGCACATTCTTGCACTGTGTGTTTTGCAATGTGGATTCAAAAGAACCGGCTCATAAGAGTCATTAGTTTATGAATCGGACTACAATTGTCATATGTGCATCATGCTATAGATTTAAAGAACCAATTCATTAGAGTCATTATTTCGGAAACTGCACAACACAGGTTATGCTGTTAGCTTTACACTGTAGATTAAAAAGAACCAGCTCATAAGAGTCATTTGTTCAGGAATTGGACTATACAAGTCGCATGTGTCATGCAATAGATTTAAAGAACCGGTTAATTATGATCATTCTTTCAGGAACTGCAGTGCACTGGTCACACTGTATGTTTTCGGTTATAAAATCAAAAGAATCAGCTCATAAGAGTCATCAGTTTGGGAATCGGACTAAACTGCTTGCTGTGTGATTTGCTCTACAGATTAAGTAGACAAGCAGCTCTGCCGCTGAATAGTGTATAGAGTATTTTACTACAGTGTACCATCTGCATTAGTGAGAAAAATAATATTAACGGAAGGAATAGATAAGAAAATAGAAAGTTATGAAAATAGTACTGTTCGAGTAAATTGCTAAAAATCAGATTGTTCCGGATAAGAATACCTTCTAATTTATCAACCCTACACTCAAAATTGGAACACAAAATAAGAAGTATGTTAGTCTCAGTCACCATTTACCATTGCATTGTTTTTCCAGAAAATGAAAATGAATGGTGACTGAGGCTAATATTCTGCCAAACATTTCCTTTTGTGCTCCATAGAAGAAATTCATATGTTTTTTTTAATAACAAGAGGGTGAGTAAATGATGACAGAATTATCATTTTTGGGTGAAATATTCCTTTAACACAAATCACTAAAAAGCACCATGGTGAAGGAAAGACTGTTATACTTCAAGACAGTAACATCCAGAGTGGACAGCAGACCTTGACCCAGTAAACCCAAATCAGAGAATAATATATATATATATTTATTTATTTATATTTATTTATTTATTTATTTATTTATATATATTTATTTATTTATTTATATACTTATATTTATATATATATATATATATATATATATATATATATATATATATATATATATATATGGTAATATATGGTAATGACAAGTGATATGAGTTATTCTCTACCTTAAACTCAAGGGCACCGCTGAGGCAAAGGACACAACTACAAAGCTGGACAGGACAAGCTAATTAACATCCAGTCAGCTCATGAATTATTGAATTTTTAATCCAGCCCGCTCACAGTCGTTCTGCACTGGGTAGGTCAGGTGATATGTGTGTGGGGGGAGATGCTCATATTGAGTAACAAGCCCCCTAAACATGACAGCTTTGGTCTTTTAGATTTGTAGGTCAGAGAAAATAAATACTCTCCAGGGGCTCCTTTGTAAATGAATGACGGGATAAACAAAGCGTGGTAAAGAAAGGATGCTGATATCTTTTACAGGTGATTAATCACCCGACATGCAGTGCCTCTCAATAGACTGAAATATAATTTGTGAGCAATATGCGAAGGGTGGCATTTGAAAGATGCTTAACTAAAGATAAAATATGCAGTTTCACTTCAACTCTAGCCTCTTAGTTTTCTTATAAGAACCAATAGAGCGCTGATTCTAGATCCCAGAAATTTTTTAAATTACCATACATTTTTTTCTTCATAGGAGAATTGATTATTAACAATATAGTCTATCATTTACCTTATAAAGACAGACAGTGAGCTCAGAGATTGTTAATTGATGGTATATGCTCCTGTTGAAGCCATCAGTCTATGTTAACTCCTCTTTTTCTCTCCCTTTTCTCCCCAGTTTGGAATGCCCAATTGCCAATGCGCTCTAAGTCCTCGTGGTGGCATAGTGACTCACCTCAATCCGGGTGGCGGAGGACGAATCTCAGGCTGTGTCCCGTTTCGAAGACTGCATGCTAGGTAGGACGTGTCCTTTTAAGGCTGCAGTATACCGAGTGTCCTCCTTTAAACAATTCTAATTTAAACGAGACGGCCGTCATAGGACAAACAGAAACGGAAGGTAACATGGTTGCTATGACAACACGCCACTCTTTAACAAGCGGGAGCGCTTTGAGTGAGAAGGGAACAAAGTCCCTCTGGAAGGGAGTGTATGAGGTAAATTTTAGGAGAGTTACAATGAGTTAAAGAGAAAAGAAAATTGAGGTACTTGAACTTGGGAATTAACATTCCGTGCATTTGAACATCATATTTACAGGCAAATTGGTGCAATTTTTTTAGACATTTCCGTTGAAGCAAAGAATTGTGGGTTGCGAGTGCCCACGAAGGATACATCTCATGCATCCTCCGAAATCCCGTGAAAGAAGGTCGCGTTCAAGGGCTGCATTCAAAGTGTCCTACTCCATTTTCTGAAACGAGACAAGCTCTATGATGTATGCGGCCGCCAAATGCGACCTCCAGAGGATGCATCCTTCCAGACCAGACACAGCCTCAGTTGCCTCCACGTCTGTGACGTCAATCAGCCAATCTTACCACGTGGCTTGTTGAGCGCATTACCGTGGAGACATAGCTCGTGTGGAGGCTTCTCGCTATTCTCCGTGGCATCCACGCACAACTCAATACACTCCCCGCCAATATTATAGCAACCACGAGGAGGTTACCCCATGTGACTCTATCCTCCCTAGCAGCCGGGCCAATATGGTTGCTTAGGAGACCTGGCTGGAGTCTCTCAGCATGCCCTGGATTTGAACTCGCAACTTCTTTCAGATTTTTTCAGATTTTAAACAAAACAAATAAAACTTTCAAAGCATTTTTTCTATTTTGTTTTTCAAATAAATGTATTCAGAGCCAAAATTACAGAAAAACCATGTTTAAAAAAAAAAATTCTGTAAAAAGTCACCGGCTGATTTCATCTCTGTATCACTGTGCCAAAGACAGTGCCATTTAACATTAAAGATTTCTCCGTTTTTTTACATAAACATAGTGTAGAAATCTAGTTTGCCCAAAAATGTTCAACCATGCAACACAAGAGGAGAAATTCTGAAGAGAGTTGATGCAGCTCACTTTAATCAAATCAAATGAAATAATCTCCTTATGTGATCCTTGGAAGAAAGAAAATCATTCTGGTTTGAAAAAAATATGAGGGTGAGTAAAAAAAGACAGAAATGTCATTTCTGGGTGAACTATCCCTTTAAGTGATTTATGTTAGTGCAGTTTTAATCCCCTCTTCCAAATACAGCCAGATCAAAGTGTTGCCCGACAGGCACCTGTCCTGTCTAAGCCTGAATGGAGTTTACCAGCAGTAACGTTTCCCCACGTTCCCAACACTAGCCTGTACGTTCCCCCTCAATCTCGCGTTCACTCACTCAGTTCATTCTACTCAGTAGGGCTGTGCTCAACTGGAAAATTAGGTTTCTCCACTAAAATGAGCTCTGCCTGCTACAGAGCTATCAGAGAGCTGGCAGAAAGCTCGGTCTAAAAGAGAAATGATAATCGAAAGGAAACCCAAGGTGCACGGGGCCGTTTGAACGAGATGAGAATGGGACGTCTACCTGTGTACGCTCCCACTCACCCCGGCTAAAGATCAGAGGTGCGCAAAGGTCAAATCATCCATAAGAAGCATCGGGGACAGCTGATGTGAGGCGAGACAGACACTCTCCTGAAACAAACCTGCTGCGTCTCACACCCTCCCACGTAATGAGTTCATTCAGAGAGGATGAATCTCGACTTGCTGTGTTACTCATGAATTTACTCCAGAAAGAGGGAAGCATGGAAAGACACCGACAGAGAGAACACAATGAAGGGAGAAATTAATCCCATTCTAAAGCATCTGTAGCAGGGATGACGCACTTTGTCTACTAATAAAAAATCCCTAGAATTAAACGAAAATACATTGAGAAATGCTCCAATATGGGCTCATCGAAACTAATTACTTAAGATTTAAATCTTTGGAAAGTTCATTTTTTTGTGGCTTGTTGTACGTTGCTTTAGTTTCCTGGTGACATGAACACTAGAGGCGCTGCAACAACAATGACTTTTATTTACTTTCACAAATCAAATCACGTAGAAAGAACAGATTCAGTTCATAAACAAGTGAGTCGAAATAGTATACGAAGTACAACAAAATGACGTGGTTGCTTCAGCATTTGCATTTTTCACCTCGCATTTGCTTTTTATTACACTATCGGTTAGGTTTAGGTTTTATGGTTTAGGGAGGTAGGTTTTGTTGATTTAAAACTCAAAAGAGCATTAACCTTTAAAATAATTACTAATTTAGCTCACTTTTACATCTGAACTGCATATCTACATAATATCTAATTTAGCAAAAATGTTGCCATAGTCACATTTTTTATGAGATCAGGCTCACTATTTTGATAACTGTTTAATCTGTTTAGTATTTCTTTGATTGAGCAGATCTTAAAAATTAGGGTAACTTAGTGTAAGGCATTTGATTTAATCCCGTATTGAACTTTGGAGCCTAACTCATCCAGTACCTTTTATGCTACAGACATGAATAATTCCTCCAAACTGTGCAGACTGAGAAAAGTTGTACTAATACGTTCTAAGCAGTAAAAATGTTTATATTTTTGCTTGTGAATGATAAAATGGGTGAAACAATATCCCAATAGACATTAAAAAAGTGGCTCAATTCATATCAAGAGGCCGCGTCAACACTAATCTGTTCCCTGTTTCCTAACATCATAGTTTTCCAAAGCGTGCTCTACTGGAGAACATTTTTGAAATGCTCAATTTTCAGTGGAGGAAAACATCATTCTACGTAGTATGGATGAGATATGTCAAGTTTGCAAAATTTATGTGTTTTAAATGTGTTAACTTGGGCCAATAATAGGGCTGGTATTGATACAAATTTCCAGATTCGATATCGATTCATATGGGTATATTTCTGTTATAATTGTATTTATTTTTTTGTATATATGAAATACATTCTCTCCAAGCTAATGCTGTTTATTATACAGGGGACTTTGTAACTAGGTACATTACGAAAATATAAATTGTACTATTTTTATTTTATTCGTTTTTTATAATTTTGGTTACATTTTGGCTTTTTAAAGATTAACAAATCCATGTATTCAAACAATTCACATTGCCAAAACCGGAATTTCTGTAAGGAGCATCTGTAGATGAGTGCATGTTAAAGAGAGATACTTGAATGGCTTTACATAATCTCTGCTATGATTGATTAGAATTAAAAGTTTTTTTTTTTTTTACTGACTGTAGAGAACAGAAATTATGTTATTTATTTATTTTATCCCCTTTTCTCCCAAGTTGGAATGCCCAATTCCAACTACTTATTAGGTCCTTGTGGTGACATGGTTACTCACCTCAATCCGGGTGGAGGAGGACAAGCCTCAGTTGCCTCCGCTTCTGAGACCGTCAATCCACGCATCTTATCATGTGGCTCACTGTGCATGACACCATGGAGACTCACAGCATGTGGAGGCTCATGCTATTCTCCACAATCCACACACAATTAACCATGCGCCCCATTGAGAGCGAAAACCACTAATCATGACCACGAGGAGGTTACCCCATGTGACACTACCCTCCCTTGCAACCAGACCAATTTGATTGCTTAGGAGACCTGACTGGAGTCACTCAGCACACCCTGGATTCGAACTCGTGACTCCAGGAGTGGTAGTCAGCATCTTTACTTGCTGATCTACCCAGGCCCCATACAGAAAGGGTATTAAAAGAGACTGTATTCAATGACAAATGGGTTGCATGGATCTCATCTTTGGACACATTTTATGGAACAAATGATACACACAACATGCAGTGAAAGGATCTCACTATACTACGCAATTACTGGTGAGTGAAATATTAACATTTACACAGCAGCTGCCAAATATACACATTTTAGTCGCATCGCAAGAAATTTGTTTGTAAATGCGAGTGATTTTCTCGCATTGTAGTGGAGGGTTGCGCATAGACTAAAAGATCGATTTTGGGATTTAACAATCGATATCAAGGTGAAGATCCTGATGAAATGGAAAATCAATATTTTTACCCACTCCTAGCCAGTAAGCAACCACTTAGCAACAACCCACAAGACCCTAGCATTGTGGCTGCAAGTTTAAATTAGAAAATTGTACTTTTTTTTTTTTTTTTACATTAGAAATTGTAAAATGACACCACTATGATAAAATAAAAAAAAAGGAGAAAAGAGAAAGAAATTTGATCTTTAAAATGTCATAATGCCAACATATATGTTCCAGTAACTCAATTAAAGAGCCTGTTTAAAAAACTATGGAGAAAATTCCAACAGGATTGCCTGTGATACTCTGCTGTAGAGTATAAAGGTGAACATGTCTGTCATAGAGTAAAAGTCACCTTTTAGTAAATTGGAATAATAAATGCGGCTGACACTCCAATCTATAAGGGTCATGCTGAATCAGTTCAACTTTAGTCATGCATTTTTTTAGATAAGACTAATGAAGGAGCAGCCCTGTCAATCTTAATGTCCTTCCCTTCAGAAAAACAACAAAGACCTCGGCTTGATATAAGATCAGACATGTCTACTAAAATCACTCACAAAAATGTGGTTCCACGGTACACACGTTCTCCTCTGCCTGTTTATTCCTCACACACATAAACCTCTTCATCAAGCATTTCAGCTCTCCACCCAAGTACACACATAAAAACTCACATTCTGTACCATTCCCAAATTTCCATCCTCTCATTGTGTTTCCCTTCTTTAATTCTTTATGTTCTTTAAAGATGAAGTGTGTCGTTCCTGAACCACTAGCTACACCCATCAGAATTGCAAAAACAATAACTGCTTTCAAATGGGTTTTCCTCTCACTCCTGACATTTGTCATTGGCCACACAAACAGATAGACCCGCCCCGAACTCATGGCATTGATTGAGCAAATGTTGTGATGTTGGACTGGTTGAGATGCTCAAACAAACAGAGCAATGTTTTGATACAGCACAGAGCCACAGTCTTCCCATTTTGCAGGGATATCAAACAACAAATGAGTTACTTATGCAGCTGACTCTGTATATTAAGCTTGGACAGGATACAATATTTTAAAGACCCCATGAAATCAAATTATAGGCAAATTATTGAGCAAATGAAAACCATCGGCATATGGGTCATAGGTGTGAAAACACAGATATGAAACACAATTATTTATAATTAATGACATGAATGCATTGCATTGTATAAAGTATCTAATGATATTTTCTGTGTATAATGCAAAAAATAAATAAATACCTTAAAAACCTTCTTTGCAATAATTACATAAATCGTCACATTATATCTTTTTGTCTTATCATTTAAAAAATAAGAAAAATAATCATAAATATATTATCACATTATATATATATATATAAAATGTAAGAGACAAAATGAAAGATTAAAAAAATAATAAAAATAAAATATATATATATATATATATATATATATATATTTTATTTTTTTTATTATTTTTTTAATCTTTCATTTTGTCTCTTACATTTTTGTCCTGTTATGTGTTCAAGATCCAATGTATGTTCAATAGAAATATTCATTATAACTTTATTTACATATTAAACATACATTAAAGCATAATTCCTAAGTAAACGGTGATCTGATGACAAAATATGGTAAGTGACAAAATATCGTACTGACCTTAGTTTCTTGTTAATATTGTTATCAGACTAAATTTCGTATTTTTAGTTCTTGTTTATTAGGCTAGATATGATAGTGTACCTCGAAACACTGTCAAATTTCATATATAGAGAACACAGTTTTTTATGGCTCATGGTCATGAGCCTAATGGTAATTTAAACAAAGAGACAAGCTCTTCGTCCCATCCCAAGTTCCTGATTCAATAGGAAATGTGTCAACACAGGAAATTAACCAGCACTCATCATTCCAATTTACAGAGACTTTAAAATTGAATAAATAATTCACACGTCTTTTTTTAATTCTTTCTCTGAAATGTCTAATGAAAATGGGTGGATGTTAACCATGCCACATCCTGCCATCTCGTCATGCTACGCTCAGACTGGCTCGTTCCCATCTTGGCGGGGTTTTTCACCTGCATCCCACCACCTTACCTGCCAAATGTGTCTTCCTGAGCACCCCAAGTGCACAATAACACACTAATATAACATTAAGGATTCACTGGAGCACAGTTTACGGGGGATATTTATAGCAGACAGTGTCTGGTGCTGACGTCAGGGCTAATGCCATACGGTCTTCCCCCTCCCTCTGATCCTCTCCCTGGGTGATTAATGAGGAGACACTCACTATACAAAACATCACAGTCCACAGGAGTCTCCCTGTTTAACACAGCCAGTCGCACCAGAAGACAGCTGAGTCCAAAATATCACACTGTTCCATCAGTCACATCCCTGTCGTTCCCTTTCAAATTACTGGAATGAGCCTCTGACGTCAGTGCAAAATCTGTTTGGGATACACTGGGATTGTAATGGATTAGGGTGTTTTACTGGATTGCAGTTGGAGAAATTGACAATAATGCACTTTTACATATTACACACAGGATTTTGGACGGTTAGCATTAAACAAACAAACAAACAAAGACCGTTTGTCTCAACACATGAGGTAAGATGTAACAATGGAACCTGCCATTAAAAAGCAAAAACAAAACCTTTATGGGTGCTAAAATGTAATTAACTCTTACAAACCCTCATGTTGCTTAAAGCCTGTATGACTACATTACTTCTGTGGAACACATAAGGACATGTTCGCCAGAATGTCAGTCTCACTCGCCATTCAGTTTCATTTTATGCACAAAAAATATGCAGTGTAAATGAATGGTGACTGAGGTTGTCAGTCCGTAATATTCTGTCTTGCATTCCATGGAATAATGTTAGCCATATGGGTTTGGAATAACATGAAGGCGAGTAAATGAAGACCTTTTTGGGAGAACTATCCCTTTTAGGTGCTGTCCATTTCTTGGACAAACTCATCATTTCTCTCTCACGTGTGAAAGGTACACATATATCGACATGTCAAATCTCATATACACTCCCCAAACAATCCGAAAGGGACATATATTTTGAATTTATACCTCTGACAAATATATGGAAAACTGTTTGACCAGGCAACTGAACCTTTTCCTTAGTATCATTCCCTATATCTTCCTCCATTAGGTTTCTATCTCTTTCTCTGTATTTTACTCTTTCATAGACCTCTAAAGGGATGCCAGAGTGCTCTTCCAACATAAAACTCAGTAATATGAAGCAAAAATGTGAGGCAGACACTGATCACAGCAAGATGTCAAAATTGAAAATCAGTTGAAATGGCAGTGCAGCCATCCGCCCTGTTCTAGGTGGACAACGTGGACCAATTTATCAGAGCAATGCTTTTTATATTAATTTAACTGAAAACTGGTCATTTACTCACCCTCATGCCATCCCAGATGTGTTTGAAGATTTTTAGAAGAATATTTCCTCTCTGTAGGTCCATACAATGCAAGTGAATGGTGACCAGAGGGTCCAAAATCACACAAAGGCAGCATAAAAGTAATCCATAAAACTCCAGTTGTTAAATCCATATCTTCAGAAGCAATATGATAGGTGTGGGTGAGAAACAGATCGATATTTACGTCTTTTTACAATCAATCTCTAATTTCACTTTCACATTCTTATTTTGTTTTTGACAATTTGTATTTTTCATGCATATCACCACCTACTGGGCAGGGAGGAGAATTTGTAATAAAAATTGACTTAAATATTGATCTGTTTCTCACCCACACCGCATTTCGCTTCTTGAGGTATAGATTTAACCACCAGAGTCTTATGGATTACTTTTATGCTGCCTTTATGTGCATTTTGGAGCTTCATAATCTTGCTTTGTGAGGACCTACAGAGCAGAGATATTCTTCTAAAAATCTTCTTTTGAGTTAGAAAGTCATACATATGGCATAAGGGTGAGTAAAAGACAAAATAATTTTCTTTTTTGTGTGAACTATGCCTAGTTCTATACTCTTAAAGTACAGTACATCAACAGTTTTTGGTTATGATCACCAAGATAACCAAAAATCTTCAAAGCAATTAGGATGTTATTTTTGTGCTTTGTCATTTCTATATAATATGAGAGTTTGTGCGCTGACCTGTAATTAGCCCAGAGTCTGTTTTTAAGAACAGCGTGACAAACTGGAGCACAAATGCACTCTTAATAAATAAATAAATTAAATTAAAATTCTTCAATGGTTTTATCATCTTAAGAGAACACTTCTTAAGGTCACATTTCAGGCTATTCAGATCAGCATTTTGGTTTCTAGGTTCTTTACAGCCCAAGTAGGTGGTTTTCTAAAAGATATAGAGAATAAAAAAGTTATTTGCAGGACTTAAAAAGGTTCTTCAGTTTCATCTTTTTGGTTCAAGAATCGGATCATTTCTTTCTTTCTTTACTATCATGCCTGGTTTGATTGAAAAGAGAAGTTATTCCGCAACACCAGAGCGTCAAATAAATCAGTTATCCTCTCTTGTCCGACTCCTATCAGCTGTGCTTATGAGTGCAAAATACCACTTTAAGAGACATAATTACTGCATAATTACTGCTCACAGAGCATGTCCATTCATCCAGCTTGGCTTTATAGGTTAACAGCGCTTTTGGATAAGAAGTGGGAAAGGGAAAGTATTTTTCCGCAACTCAGTTCATGGCACTGAAAGCATTTAAAGTGATGAAAATGAATCATTAGCCTATTTACTCACCCTCTGTTCCAAACTTGTATGAATTTCTTTATTTTGTGGAACACAAAGGAGATATTTATAGCACAATGTCTAAGCTAACCTGTAATATAGCTTCAGAAGACTTGGAATAGTGTGCACAATTCATATGGACTACATTTATAAATGTTTTGTCGTTTTTAAACCTTTACAGTCCCTAGTCACCATTCACTTTCATTGTATGTAAGAGAGCAGTGTGAACATTCTTCTAAGCTTCTCATTTTGTGTTCCATAGCAAAATGAAAGTTATACAGGTGAGAAACGACATGAGGGTGAGCAAATGATGTCTGATGCCCATCAAACCTGATGGCGGTCTTCTCCATGGCATCAGGGCTGTCGACAGTGGGCAGGTCATCAGCTAGAATCTCCTCCGGGCTCCGGGGGTCAATCAGAATGCCACGCTTGTCCTTGTCCTTGATCCCGATGCCCGCTGTGATGGCGTTCCACAAAGCATTCTGAGACTTGGAACCTGACAATCAGATGCAACAATCAGAGATCAAATGCTCAAAGGGGTGTAGACGACAGAATGCAAGACCAGGGTGGCGAGAGGAAGAAATAGAATGACAAATATAAAGAGAGAAAAAGACACCAACATGTAATGGCATGGATGCACCCTTACAAAACTGGTGCGCCAATATCCAAGTATTTATTTTCACTTTTTTGAAATCAAGATTTGTAATGTTGTGTTTACTCTCTGAGCTGGCTTAAGGATTTAAAGAATGGGAAAAGTATGTCCGTAACCAAGACAGCTGAATAAGTGTGTGGTGACTGTTGTGCTCTACAGCGGGCCAATGTGAAGATGACCTGAGTTGTCCACAGGAAAACAGATCACACACTCACACATGGCTGTATGTTGGGTTCATTCTGCCACCTAGCTTCCAGATGGCACATTGACAATGTAAAGGATTTCATACACCTCTCCCTGGAGTTATAATTACAAATCTGTGTTTGATCAATAGAAACAATAGAAACTTTCCAGGAAACATAATTTTGAAGTAATGAGTCAGCTTAGTATAAAAAGTTTGAATCACGTGTCTGATTCCAGATACTCACGTGCAAAGCGTGCCAGAGGTCTCGCGCTGCTCTCTCCAGCTTCATTCGCCACTGTGGAGAAAAAGATGGATGTAGCTTAACTTTGTGAGTTTTGCAATGCTATCGGGTGCTTGAATAACTTATAATGTACAATGTGGAGGAAGTAAAGAAAGAGAAATATGAAATATGGACATGATGCTGTAGTTTTCAGTTGTGCTTTCTGATATAAGAAAGGAATATTTTGGCAGAAAGAGGAAGGAGGGAGATAAGAACAAAAGACTCACAACTGAGATCTCTTTAACATCTGAATTGCTTTTCCTTGACAACTTCAATGGAAAGCAAATTATAAAATGGAAGACCGGAGTAACTCACGTGTCTCCTTTAGAGATTCAGAGATCTCCACAATGTCTAGCAATGTGCTCAGATTTACCAAGATACAAAGTCTGCATTCAAAAGTCGGAGATTTAAATATGAACTCAAAACATTTCTCAACAATTCTTCCATGATCAAATTAACTGAAATATCTGTTAATTTCCCTCTATCTACTGTATTTTTTATATTTTATATATATATATATAGAAAAATATTAGATAGATATGTGTACAGTATGTCAACAGTTTTCCCCTTTGTGTCTATTGTTAATCCTCCTTATTAAAATACTATAAATACAAGTAGGCTATATAATACTTAAAATATTAATAATGCAGTGTAACAATCATTGTCGCTGTCAGCTGTAATAGGGATATCAGGCTTTTCTATGTTTACATTAAGGGTTTCTGCTAAAAATAAAAGCTCCTTGTTAAAAAATGTCATGTCTCTCATTGGTTATTGAAACGGCTTCTGCTAGTCATCCATTCAGGGCTAAGACCGAACACGTGAAAGTGTTGTTTGCACAGAGGAAGTGCATCGCTGGAAAAACTGAATGAAGAGCTCCCTCTGCAGGATAACTGACGACACTGCACAATTAATCAGTAGCAGACCGCTCGCACATTTTAAACACTAATACAACGGAAGCTTAAATGCATCCAGATACACCTCACATTTGCAGCTACCAGAACTGAACCTCAGGGGACGGGGGACAGGGGATTGGTGAGCATATATTTTTATAAATCGGTTCTTGTTAATTACTCGTTTAAACCGATTCGCTCGCTTGTGAATCATTCGACCCAATTGTATGGTATAACTTTTTTTGTATTTGCTAAAAATGTTGTAATGCTAAGAAGTCAGAACAATTAGATTTTTATACCCTTTACTCAATAACCTAAATAAATAAATAACCAGGGGTTTAAATAAAATGTAAATGAACAAGAAAATTAATGAATGAATGAATGTCACAGAAATCCTCAAAGCAGTGCTATTACGTTTTTACAGCTTTTCTCCTGGTACAGTTTTTTTCTTAACATTATCTAGACAGTTTGTAATTTATTTGAGAGCAAAAGAAAAAAAAGACTCTTTTTGGTAAATGTTTACTTAAATTTAAATGTTGGAATGTGAAATCTAACTAATAAATATTGCTGGAAGCAGCCATTAAGGGGCCACGCCCCCTAAATTGCCTTTTTTGCCTATAGGTCCCATAGGACCCAAAGAGTAGTTGATTTATAGCAATTTTCCACTGCACGTTACGGTTTGACTTGCCTCAACTCCACTTCGTTTACTTTTCTGAGTTTGCATTTCCATTGCAGTTTAGTGCCACCTCAACTTGGGTGGGATTATAGGATGATCGTCATAGTTGCACCGCATCTACTGCCGGGACATCACGACATAACACGACACAAACTGACCAAACATGACACAAACTGACCAAAACAATAACACGACTGTTAGCTATTAGCTCATTGTGTTCCATAAAGCAGTTGTTGCATGGTGATTTTACACGAAGTGTAACAGTTAAATTGGGCTGGTTGTTTTAGAAGTCAACTAAATAAATTGAAGTTTTCAAGCAGAGTATAGGAAATAACATAACAAAACATACTATCCTCCATCGTGGATCAACTCCAGTCCAGGGCACGCTCCCTCCCTTGACATTTCCCTACACTGTTGGTAGGTCTGGTGGTAGCCGTGTGCGGCCAACAGCTGATACACTTCCTGAGAGACTTTTCCATTTCGCTCATCGCAAACGAGTGGACCGTCTGCACCTCGTTTATTGACCACGACGTGGATTTTGCGCACAGCCATTTTTTTTCTCACAATTCGAAAGTCGTGTGAATGATACTGTTATCGCTGTTGCTAACTTTAAAACTAGCGGGTTGATGTCGCATGTCGGAAATCCAGTGATGCTGGTAGTGACGATTCTCCCTGACCAAGCAGTGATCTGCAGGATTTTGATGTCACATTTAGTATCGGCTCAGTTCACTTGGAACCTCAACCGAGGTGGTACTAAAATAAGTATCAAGTACCAGGCACTAAACCCCAAAAAAGCAGAGTCGAGTTGAGTCGAGTTGTACCATGCAGTGGAAAAGCCCCAATAGCTTACTGATGGCAATGAGACATGCCAGGGTTAGAGTCAGCACACAGAATAGTTGGTTTTCCTTTTAACAACAAGTGACACTGTCTACAATCTGCTCAGGGTTTGACCCATAGGTGGCGCTGTCACCAAACAATCAGATTCCCTCAGATCCTGGTTCTAATGAAGCATACCAAGTTTTGTTCTGATAGGACAAAGTGCCTCCGTGTCTGGAGATTATTTTGAGCCATTGTTTGCGAAAATCAGACCAAGTTTAAGGGATGTGAAAGGTTTAAACTGTAAATGTCATAATCTAAGATGCCGGCCACTGTAATGGGCAAACTTTTAAAATAAGGGGTCTGTTGGAATCATCAGGAGTGGAGTAATCTAGGTCAAATGGTTCAAAAGATATCCTCAAAAGAAAAGTGAATTTTTGACATGGTGGTGCTATGGAGTTTGTCCTAGAGATCCCAAATTTGCTATGGGGTTTGTGCACTGGAAGCTTCTGTCACCAAGACAAATTCCTTGTATGTGTAAGCATGCTTGGCAATTAAGCTGATCAGTGTGCCAAATTTTATAATTTTCCTACGAACGGTTCTATGGCCTGACATAGACTCCCACTGGGGAGGAAGAATTATAATATTAACGGATGCAATAGGGGCTACAGCCACTTCGTGACTTGGCCCCTAATGATAAGAATAATTGAGTCAATGTTGCTGTTTAAGGCTGGACAGGTCTCTCAAACAGCGTGATTTTTATAGTGCCACAGAGACACAGTGTTTACAGTTTTTAAGGAGATCGGTCTGTATGAATGGTTGACATATTGTCTCTACATATTAGGCGAGGATATGAGAAAGTAGTTTTACATAAAAAAGTTACACATTTCAGCTTTAAAAATAATAATAAAAAAAAACATAACGCAAATCAATATCGCAAAACAACTTGTCAACTATAAACCTAGATGCCGTAGGCGTCAACCTCTTACTATGATAACCATGACAAAAAAAGAGTCTGTCTGCATCAAAAGTTATCATCAAATTACTTTTTATATTACCTTTAAACTTCTACCTAACATATATTTTTGTGTTCCACAAAAGAAAGAAAGTGATACAGGAACTACATATTTAAAATATTAAAAAAAATAGTTTTTTGAGGCCACTGTATATGATCTTATCCATATTGAATTTTACTATAAAAAATAACATTATTTAAATCTTGTGCAGGGACACATCTAAGTGATGACGGAGAAAATAGTCACTTAAGGGAATGAAAGCCAGTAAAAATCTGAAACACTGCAAATCTCAAAAGTTAATAAAAAGACAGCTGAAGAAAGGGGAAAAAGAACTATAACATGAAAAAGGAGAGAGAGCATGAGAGATAGATGTGAGGTTGTTAAGTGGGGACTGCCAGTCTGCAGGGGGCATGGAGGTAATGAGAGGGAAATCAGAGAGGAGCCTTTAGCACAGCGAGTTCGTCAGGCTGCTGAGTGTCCAACAAGTCAGTGCCCAGGAGAGGAGAAAGGACTCTTCATTAACGATAATGACTCCCCTTGGGCAGCTCACTCTACTTTCGTCTAACCTGACGAAAGAAAGGCCCCCAGTGAGGGGCATATACAATCACCCAAGCCTTCCCTCCCTCCTACTTTGAATTGGAAATTCATATATAAATTTACAAAGATTTAAAAGCGGGAAAAAAAGCTGTCATATTTAAAGCTGGTGGCAACACATTGTGTGCATTTGGAATGTCACTTCTTTAAACTGAAAAATGACAAAAGCTTCCTTGTCGTAAAAATGCTGGTGATCCATTTGAGATGGCACTGCTGTTTGAAAATATACTAGATGGCCAAGTGCATAGTTAATAGTACTGTACATCATTTGAGATGCACTTTAGGTCTCCATACAGACTTTGCATTGTAACTCAAGAGACTTACTCACTACCCAACAAGTGCCTTAATAAGGCCCCATTAGTTGTTCTGCTCACAAACACACACACACACACGCACACACACATAGGCAGTACTATGGGAAAGGGATGGGTTGAGGTTGTTTGTCAAACAGAAGCAAGAATCACTAGGTTGTGACATCACATCCTGCCTCCGCTAGTGACCATGGAGATGGTAATCGCACAGGCAGCATGGGAGATCCACGGGAGAAAACCCTTGTTGCGCTTCCTTTACAGAACACACACATACAGGCTTATAATAACAGGTTCCAGTGAGGATTTGTTTCATCTATCAAAATTAATCTGACATGTTGAGACTCAAAATGATCACATAGCTATTGTTTTTAACACAGAAACAGGGTAGAAAAGTCAGAGACCACAATGTAAATCTATGATTTAATGTCTAATTTAAACCTGGAAATAGTTAGAAAGTTTTGTTATAAATGTTATGACATTAAATGAAGAGCAAATATTTAATATTTTGCACTACTTCTAGGTCGCTACTCAAACGTAAGTGACATTGACCATGTTATCTCATATATAAAAAGGTCAGATTTCGTTGATTCCTTAGAAGAACACAAGATGCTCTTTGGAACATTCTCAAATCATGCTGGATAACATGGACCTTTAGGTTTGTACAAACTTGTGGAGTCCATGGCAGCATGAGTGCATGCTGGCATTAAAGCAAAAGGGGGGCATTTTAATAACTAAGAAATTATTACTATTTTGTTTTGTTTGTTTTTGTATTTTTTTTTACTTCATGTATTTCTTTTCTGATAAAATTGCAATCATGCATTTATCTGTCACAGCACCTCAGAAAACAGTGAACTTCATGAACTTCAATCCTTTGCTGTCATAGTCATGAAGAGCTAGCAAAATTTTATCAAAACATCAAAAGCCACTACACGTATGTCAGATCTAATACCAACTAAGCTCTTAAAAGAGGTATTCCCTGTAATCTCATAACCTCTTCTTAATATTATTATTATTAACACATTTTGATTCACACAATTGACAAATAAAAGCAATACATATATTTTATTAAATGAATAAAAATTTCCTAGCCTTCTACATGACATTTCCACGAATACCACCACCTGTGCACCACACTTAAAATGGGTGTGCTCCAGCCGTCTTCCATTCCCCTAAGAACAATCTGTCTGCCGATCATAACACTGTCCAGGACCCAATTTTTATATATGTATCCCCTATATTAATGTCCGACTCATCGCAGAGTCTGGGGCAAAATGAATTTGAGTGCCCAATACGTCACACATAAAACTCTGAACCCTCAACCAAAATTCTTGAATCTTAACACTCCACCAAAAAACATGGGTTGTGTCCCCCATCTTCTGATTGGCATCGTCAATCGCCTTTCAGACCAAGCCTATACAATCTAGATAGGGTCCAATAGAATCGATGTAAAATCTTAAATTGCATAAGACGCACCCTAGCATTTCTATATTTAGACTTGATGTTTTTTTTTTTTTAATCCTAGCCCACACACTCTTCTCCAATACCAAGTTTAGATCTTTCTTCCATAATCTCTTTAGAGAAGCCAAATCTCCAATCCCCATACTCTGAATTAGTAGGGAGTAGTACTCTGATGCCTCAAAGTTTTCCAAAAGTAGTAATCTCCACTCCCAGAGTATCTGCCGCTTTAGGGGGTTGTATGCTTTTCTCAAAAATAGTACAGAGCAGGTGGTGCAGCTGTAAATACCTAAACAACTCTGAGATCTGGAAATCCCAAAATGTTGAACCATATTTTCAAAGGATCTCAACACTCTACTCTCATATATGTAACCGAGCGTATAAACCTCCCTCTCAATCCACTCTGTCCAGCAAAAAGGTGACTTATTAATACATAATTTTGGGTTCAGCTAAATGTTCGAGGCTACATTAAAATAAATGTCTGAATTAAACACACTGGACATATGGATTTGATGAATATATATATATATATATATATATATATTCTAGAGTAAATCTTATGGACTGATGAATAAACTTTATAGTCCCTACCAGATGGGTTCAAAAGTCTCCAAATATATGTAAGACCAAGATTTTTTACACATGATGTGAAGCATCAGTGTTGATCTAAGGGGCTTGCACACTTTTGCTTCACTATGATCAAGGACTGAGTCCATCAAAAGTTTAAAGTCTCCCAACATTATATCATGAGGGGTGGCATCAGCTTGCAACTTCCCTTAAAGATCTATAAAAAGCCCTGATCATCAACCTTAGGTGCATAGATATTAGCCAAAATAAGATTTTGTCCCTGAATTTCAGCTAAAACAATAATAACTAAAGATAAATAATTTATCTTTGCTCATTTTTAGAAATTTGAATTGTAGTAGTTCACTTATCAGTGTAATAACTCCCCTGCTCTTACTCAAGCCAGCACTATAAAAAAAATGCCCACCCCATATCTTTCAAAATTTTTCAGCTTCCTGCAGAGAAAGGTGCATTTCTTGAAGGAACACCATATAATATTTCTTAAACTTCAGAAGAGAAATAATAATAAATAGATTATAAAGACCATTTTAAAGGGATTAATGGAAAGGAGGAGAACCGGCTTGACAATATAAATTATATTTTAATAAGGAACTTAAACAAAAAGACAAACACACAAAGGTGTCGGACAGCTGCCCATAAATCTCTCTCTCTGTCCCACTGCAGTCTCCAGTCGACCTTTATCCCTCTCTGAGGCTTGAATAGCCAGGGGGCCAGGTGATTAGGGGCCAGGTGTTTAGCATCACGACCCGGCCCCACCCTCCGCCCTGTCACATTCCTCCCTCGTTCTCTCAGGCCGGGGAGCAGCCGGCATGACCTACACCCCCCCCACCCCCCCCCCCCCCTTTCCCTGTGGAGGGGCGTGCCTAATGCCCCGTCTGCTGGCAGATCATCCCTGTCTACATGGATGAGGGAGGGAACAACGGGGGGGAAACAAAAACCAAGGTGGCACCTACACGCCGTAACGGCGATCATGCCAAATTAACACAAAAAAAAATTTTCATCTAGGAGAGAGAGAGAGAGAGAGAGAGAGAGAGAGAGAGAGAGAGAAAAAACACTTACTCGCCGGTTCTCCGATACCCGGCCCGTCCTACACCCTGTCACAACCACGTTCCAACATTAGTGCAACACTCAAACCTTTAAGATCCCCAAGAACAAAACAAAAAAAAAAACTGAAACTCAAACAGTCCATGCATGCCTAAGATAGCCTCTGTGACAACCTTGCCATCATATTGCTCAAGTCTGTTGTTTCTATGCACATTTTTTGAGACAGAATTACACAGCAAAAGATAATCTATAAAACAAACTCCAGCCAATAGTCAGTATAAACACATAGAGCATGTAGCTTCATCCATGAAACTGGTGTGGCGCACTGTTCTGATAGGTGGAACCAGCACAAAAAGAAGTTGCAGATTCTTCAAACAGTCAAACTAATGTTCAGTGAGCCGGTCCACTCACCTGCAACATGAGTACAAGCAAATTACTTGCTCACTCCAATTACTTTGCATGAAATACTCCACAAAATAAACCCAAATTCCATTTTTCGACATCCCCCACTCTTGTGACCACATCAGTAAACTTCGCCTCCATGGCAGTGATAGATCAACATATCACAGCAAGATCCTCCAAGTCAGCATTGCCGACGTGTTCAGCATTGCCGATGTGTTCAGCATCTCTCGCTGCATTTTCCGCATCTCTCCAACCAAAACGACTCCTGGGCCCGCGGCCTGCTCAGGGGTGTCAGCTTGAGCACGTAAGTGACTTTTGTGTCTCCAGAGCCAGAGGATTTTGAATTCTTTGACAAATTGTTCTCCTAGTATAGTTATGGAACAGAGTGTATCAAATCTCACCGGTTTATGTTAGGAATGGTATTAAAACTAGCAAAGTCTGCAGAGCTCGCTGTTCACACGTCCAATTCTTTGAGTCACGCGACTCAATAAGTAAAAAGATTTTTTTTTTTTGTGCAACTAAAACCCAATTTGTTATTCTAATATTATAATTCATGAAACATATTGCATTCAATTATAAAAAATGCCAATTCAATATTGGACTCCATTGGGCAGACCCATTTGGGCACTGCTTAGTTTTCTCAATTCATCTCCTGATTGTGGTTAGTTATACAAGCCCTTGAACTTTTAGGAGTATAATTACAGCCATCCAATGTTCAGCCACAACAACTGTCATGTCACATTGCTTAACGGGCTCGTATTGTATTGTTCCTGCTGAAATCAGCCAGCTAACCCCGAAGCCTGTCAGAAAAATCAGCATCCTGACGTTGTGTCCTTCACCATCTGACAGAGCAATTAAAAGAATTCAGTCTTTTGGAGAACAGAGAGAAATCGTAGGCACTGATTCATTTTGTTTAGAAAAAAAAAGTTGTTTCTTATGTAATCTAATTGTGCTCAGACGACTCAAGAAACCCTTAGAGACTGCCTGAAAGAGTCATAATCACTTTGTTGCTTTTATGTTACTATGACACACCAGGAAAGAGGGAATTTCCATGCAAAGAATGCATTTAAATGAGATCAAAATGTCTTGAACCAATTTAGCAGCTTGTATTAAGTTCACTATCTCCTTGAGGCATGTCCAATCACCTTTCTAAAACTCTTTCACATGCACACAGCGAAATATACAAGATGGTGAAATCGTAGGATACAGCAGTCTCTAGAATTTACTCAGAATGGTGCCAAAAACAAAAAACATCCAGTGAGTGGCATTTATGTGGGTGGGAATGCCTTGTTGATGAGAGAGGTCAACAGAGAATGGCCAAACCGACAAAAGTCTACGGTAACTCAGTTAACTGCTCTGTACAATTGTGGTGAGAAGAATATCATCTCAGAATGCTATTCTGAGATGCAGGTTGGCACTGTTTTTGGCACTGGGACCTACATAATATTAGGCAGGTGGATTTAATGTTGTTGCTGATCGGTGTTTATACTATATATACAGTGCTGTGCAAAACATTGTGTCAGTCTGAGAGTACATAAAGAGACAGAAGCAATTGAGCCTAAATAGATAGAAGAACTGTGGCGAATACTCCAAGAAGCTTGGAACATCCTATCTGCCGACATCCAAGGAAAACTGTGTCCAGGTGTACCTAGGATAACTAGTGCTGTTTTAAAAGCAAAGGTGGTCACACCAAATATTGATTTAGCTTTTTGTATGTTTACTGGACTTTGTATGACGTTAAATGACAAATGAAAACTATGAATTTTTTTAAGACATCTTCACTATGCAACATTTTTCACAAGTGCCTAAAACTTTGGCACAGTACTTTATATTATAGTGGGTGTATAATTTCATTCATTTCGTGATTATTCTGTTTATAAGGACACCGGAAGTATGTGATTTTTGTGTACGTGTGGTTTCAGTTGGTCTTAAATTTTACCGCAAATGTAGAAACAAATTCTGCAAACTTATTGGTGAATCATGATATATTCGTGAAAACTTTCGTATGCAGATTTCATGCACAAATACTGTATGTGCAAATGTGTGGTTTGTGAATGAGGCCTATTGTTTGTAATTTCGTTAACCGTTATCAATGGGAGGAAAAGCCATATATTTTTGTACTCTTACAAAATTATTACTTACTATTATTACGACTTGTTATGAGACTGTGTTGAAAGGTGAAGTAATATCTGTGCCACTAGCTTTTTCCATTTTCCATTGGTCAGCCAAACATAGTCCCACCCCAAACACATGCCATTGGTTGAGCCAATGTTGCTTTGATGGACTGGTCAGGATGCTCAAACAAACAATGTCTGCAATGTATTTATAGTGCCACAGAGCCAAATTTTGTAATTTTTTAGACAAAGCAACCAACGAATGGCTTATTTATAGTTGTCTCTGCATATTAAGCATATTAAGAAAGTACTAACAATAACATTTTAACCCTTACAAAGTTAGCTTTCTCAAGCTAAATCTGTATTATGTGCTAATGTATAAATATAAAAGCGTACAAAACCACTGACAGCAGCAACACACTTGCTAGTAAAAAAAATAAGAAAAAAAATGAGTGTTGCCAAACAAATGCACGTCCACCCACGCACACCTGCCCAGCTGTTCTTACCAATAGTGAAGCTGAAGCCATCAATGCTGAAAGTGGCACTCCTGCATTTTTTAAATCCTTGTTTTTTGGAGCTGAGCTCTGACATTTTCAACTCTTCTGTCAACTGGTCAGTTTGCAAAAGACCAGACTCTAGAAACAGACTCCACAGTTGGGAAAGCGTGCTCTGAGCAGAGATGTCAAAGATCAGAAAGGATCATTTGCAAAGTCCAGCAGAGACAGATTCCCTTCAGTTAAAATTCCTCTTGAGCTCTTCATACAGGTCTGTTTGTCTCTCGCATGCTCTGTTGACTGCCTATCTTACGCTATACAGAGAATAAACACAGATGGGAGATGTCTGTCTCTCTCTCTCTCTCTCTCTCTCTCTCTCTCTCTCTCGCTCGCTCGCTCTTTCCTCCTCCCGTTTACACTGACCCTTCTCACTTCTAAACTGTGCTTGATTAAAGGCTCGCTCTGTCTCTCTCATTCACTGTCATACTCACTTGCACGTTTACTTAAGCGGTAAGCATATGTATTCACATATCTGAGTCAGTGATACGCACTGATGTTTATTATTGGCATCAAACCTGTGTAGTTACTATACGTGTGAGCGTGTGTGGGTTTACAAGCATTGTTGAATGCGTGTGTGTGATATTGTGTGCTTTTGTGACACAGCAACCTTTTTACAATGTTTAAACAAAACACTTCATCAGAAACACTGCACAGATTAGATTAAAACAAGGTTCTAGAGGGTCATAGTGTAAGAAATAAAAACAAACAGACATTTACACAACCACAGAATTACAAATTACATTTCTATTCATGATTTCCAGACTTACTGACATAACAATACAAACAACGGTTATCTAAAATGTTTCAACATGAGAAAGTTTTACCATTGCTCATAGGTCGCCAGTTCTATTACAGAACTGTACCATAGTAACCTCAGTTCCCATCAAAGACATAAAGAGCTGCAGTGTAACAAATATCCACCTTTGTCCTGAACACAGAAGTGTTCCATGATTTTCCTGTTTTCAATTTCCGGTCTCCAGTGTTTTCACTCCCATCAGTGTATATTCTTAGTGGTAATGTGGTTTAAAGTATTACATTTTTAAAAATGCTAAAAAAAAACAAAGCAAATAAAACAGCTTTTACTCCAAATAACACTTAAATGGTGGTTGGTCTCCATCTGGATAGCTTGTTTCTGTAGTTTGTACATTGTGTCTCGAGACCCAAAACCGAAAACAGGCAATTAGAATCATCATGGCGCCACCCAGTGGTTGCTCAGGAAAACTGTGGAAAACACAGAGCGGGTTTCTAAGGGCAAATTCCCAGTTATACGTTTTCGTTTTTAAAAACACATCGATTTTGCTAAGTTTACATCCCTTATCCTTGCTGAAACTGTGTTTTCCTCCAAATGAAGCGTTTTGAAATCTCTGTATTACCGCATGCTTTGAAAAACGATAATGTTTGGAAACTGAAAAGCGATATTTCAAATGAAAATAATTTGGTGCGGATGTGGCCTGAAATGTATTATTAAAAGTTGGCATCCTTTTTAACCTGTCACAGCATCTAGAAAATATGTCACTCCTGCCCTAGCCACTGAAAAACTATGAGATGCAAAGCAATGGTCAAAGAAGTCAGTTTCAAGAAAACCAATTGAAGAGCAGCGCAGATGCACTAAAATGCATTCTGTGTGAACGGCCGCTAACTAGTGAAAATGAGTAGATTGAGCAATATGATATTTCTTATTTATTTTTAAAATCATTTTACTTAAAAAGTTATTATATTTTATGTTACCACATGAATCAAATGTTTAGGTTACCTGACAAAATACATTTACAGTGTGGTAGCATTCAGTTTACATTAAAAATAAAAAAATTTATCCAGTTGGACACATTTATCAGTTACATTCTGCTTGGTGCTAGTTCTTCTTTTAATAGAGCTTGTTTAAACACAACTCTGAGTTTATTTCATTGATGCAACCCATCACTCAATGGTGTTACGTTACAACCCTGTGCCATTTCAGTTCACTCAATGATTAGCACCTTACACGTATACAAATTAAAGCATCATCCATTCTGAGATGCTTTTAGAGATGCAGAATGGCTGATGCAAATAAAATAAAATCACTGTATGATCATGTGACAATAAAGTGATTTGATTAAACCATCAGCCATTCTGCATCTCTTTACAAAGTTCTGTAAAATCGCATTCCGGAAAGATATTTTACATTTATGATTAATGGATGTGATGTCTGGAGATTTTGCATTAACTCTAGCTTTTAGTAGATATTCCAGAATCTGATTGGAGGATCCTGTAGTGTTGTGGAGGCGTTTTGAACTATGATTGTGCAAATACTCATTCACCTGTTTGTGCTGCAAACTCCTTTCTCCCCTTACATAAAAAAAGAAATCAAAAAAGGAAAGAAGTAACCATAGTTTCCAACAAATCACCATAGTTACTACAGTTATTTACTACACTAAAACAGTTGTATCTTTGTATTCAGCAAGGTCAACATGAAACGTAATTCGCAACCCATTTATGCCCATATTATGATGAATTCCCGAATGAAACAAGATGGGATTTGATTTCCTCCATCAAGAAATTTTGGGATTTTGAAAAGTGGGTTTTGCATACCAGAATGGGGCCATACCTGTATGTAATTTTACAGTGAATTATGGAGGATTCATCCCCTCCTGAACAAACTTCCTTGCAATTTTAAAGAGACATTTTGTCCAGGACGTAAAAAACTGAAGGTCATGTTGAAGTTCAGCCTCAGATATAGCCAATGTGATGTCTACCGAAAATGAAAGTCATTTCAGAGGCATTGCAATTTGTTACATTTTGATGAAAGGTTAAGAAGGCAAAACTTTTCTTCAGAAAAATGTATGCACTTATGAACCTTTCATAATAAGACAAGGAATAAGGATTATAACAAAAAGAAGATATATGAAACAACTGGAAGATTTTGAAAGCTTCTTACTCTGGTTGAAGGAGGTCCCATAATAATTGTACAATTTTAAAGTATTGAAATTACCTGGTATATTGGTACAAACCACAACATCACCATAATAAAAGTTTATGTCTCCATTCACAATGTGTTACTCCAGACGACAGGAGAACTAAAAAGTAATAAATATATTTTTATCGCTGTGGATCAGAGTGGTTGCTGGGGGGGTTTGTCAGCATGTTTCCTTTATATTTCAGTCTTATTGCTGTGATCTGTTTTCACTAAGGTCCCGTATGGTGTCAGCAGGTGTTGGATCTAAATCAGATGAGTGCATTTAAGTGAAAATGAATGTTGTCTGGGTGTATGTTCTTTGAAAGAAGAGATGAAGGGGCTATGTCATGTGTCTTTCTCGTGGTGATAATTAAACTGTCATATCAGTCTGATCCTGAGGGGATACTGATTCACACTGTGTTAATACATATAGCATATACAGTATAGTACATACCTACATTGCTGCAATGTGATCTACCACACTGATACCCAAGTAGGGAATTTTCCTAGAGGGTACATAAAAGATTGTGATTTTGCTTTGTAAATGAAAAAAAATTAGATGATTAAATATTAAAATAGCAATAACAACAAATCTGATGAACTTATGTAATGTTTGTATGTAATGTAAATTACATGATTTAAAGTAGCATTGTTTTTTTATTCTGTGTGACGGAAACAGGCTTTCCAACCAGAGAATCAATCGTTTTTTTATGTGACTTGTCACTTAATATTAATATTAATGATAATCAGAAATCATATCTACTATGATATAATTTAAAAGAAACACATTTCTGGTTATTGTCGATGAAGGGGTATTTGAGCCTTATTAATGGTACTATGTGGATACATAACACAAAATGTGTCGTGAAACACTGATCAACCACACACACACGTCGAATAAGAGTGAACCCTTCCCAGATCATCAGCTGTGTTTTTTGAGCACCTGTTCTGAGCACCCACCTGCAGAGATGGCAGAGACAAAAGTACAGCATCATCATCATTACCCAGAAACACCTGCTCTAAAGCCCTGCTGAGATTAAAATCTGAGAGTGATGATTTGGCATGTGTCTCTCTCTCTCTCTCTCTCTCTCTCTCTCTCTCTCTCTCTCTCTCTCTCCCTCCCCCAAGCACACCTCACACATCAGCACCTGATGTCTTTGTTTACAGCGCTGCATTATTTATAGATTTACACATATATAAGTGTTTTAACACCTGTGACAATTTATCCACACCTTTAATATCTAAGAGTCATGCAAATAAATGAAAATCATATATATATATAAATTATCTTTTACTCACCCTCATGTTGTTCCAAACTCGTATCGTATCGCTTTCTTTCATGTGGAACATAAAAAGGAAGTTTAGCAGAATATTAAAGCTGAATGCAGTCAGACTCCAAAAATGCACCTTAAAAGCATCACAAAAGAAGTCTTGTGCGCTATATTCCAAGTCTTTTGAAACCATGACTGCTTTGTGTGAGGAACAGAGCAAATCTCATTCTCATTTGTATGCATTCAAATAAAGTGTATCAAGATGCATCAAACCAGGTTTGACGACTCAATGATTCCAAATGTCATTGGTTCTCATGCATATCATAACAGATCACGATGCGGCAAGTTTGAATATGCGAAAGTGCAAACGAGATTTGAGAGCTTTTGTCAAAGGGGTATATTTTCAGGGAATAACGACTTACATTTCTGTCCGTTCCTCAAACAACGCTGTCTTTTGGCTTCAGAATACTTGGAAAATAGCCCTGGATTGCATTTATTATACTTTTTGGCACTTTTTGTCATTTTTGGAGCATTTTTGGATCACCACAGTACCAACAGTTCTTTCATTGCATGGAAAAGAGAAGCATGAAACATCTCCTTGTGCTCAACAAAATACAGAAATACATACATGGTTAGAAAAGCACGAGTTTGAGTACATACTAAAACAGAATTTTCATATTTGGGTGAGTTATTCCTTTTTTAAAGATAAAAAAGATAAAACCTGAAAATACAATTTTAGGTTTAATATGCTGAGCACTTTTTAAATAATTACTTAATTTTTTTATGTAGCACTTAAGGCAAACAATCATTAACAACACTTATAGCAACAGCTGGCTAACTCACACATCTATTCAGAATGCAGTGGTGGGTTTTTCGTTTGTTTTTTGTTAGAGAACTGCCACTTAATCAGTTCACGGCCACCAATTCAGTCAAACAATGCAACAAGTGAAATAAAAACCTGGGTCAGCCTACACTGACACTCTACAAGAATGGCAGAGAGAAAAGAGAGAAAACTCAAGGGCGTTTAGAGCAGAAAAAAGCTGGTTAACTTCTCCATGCCTGAGTGGGTGTAGCAGGATAAAAGCTTGGTTTATCTGATTCTGAAAAGACCATAGTCCACAAAATTCTACCCAGGACTCTCGACTCACAGGTTTCCATGGCAACCAAACACGGCCGCTCACAGGTTAAAAACAGTGCCTTTTGAGGTTATACTACATGTAAGATGTCTCCATACTCAGTGTATATACTGCTGTGTGGTTGGTTAAATCTGTTTGGGTAGGTGATTGTGATGCGTATGAGCCCGTTGGAAAAAAAAAAAACATAAATGAGATCTCGATTGTTGCTCCTAGACAGCAATGAGATCAAATGGAGAGCAAATGGAGACTAGTCTCCCACTTCTCAGATTTTTTTCAAAGAAAAAGGCCCTTGTAAACTCAAAAGTCTCCTCTAGAGATCTCAACAATGATTCAGATTTGCCAGGAATCCAGAATTTGCAATTGAGTTTTTGATATGATCTCAAACATTTCTCATTAAATTCTTCCAAGATCAAATGATCTGGGATCTGATATTCAGATAAATCATATAGGGTTAATTTCATGTCAAATCAACCAAATTTCAGAAACTTCCCAGCAGAATTATTATTATTATTATTATTTTAATGGTGATGAAAGCCATTAAATGCATTTATTTAGTTGACCGGGGTCAAATTTCCATTTCCATCAATGATTTTGAAGCAAAACTACTGGCCAAAAAAATATCTTAGAAAGGGGGCAGCATCAATATTTTATTATTACTCAGAGATAAGTAGGACTATTACTAAAATCGGTTGAATTCAGTGCATTATATGCCAAGTGTGAGCATCCAAAATTTGGAGAAAAAAAAGGACTTTTTTTGTTTTTGAAGTTGGAGAACCTGTAACTCCAGAAGTATAAAAGAAACCTTAATATAATTTTAGAATTTTTTATTTGACCTTTTTTGTATAAAAAATGGTTAAACCCCAGAGATTTGGGGCTCTCAATGTGGCTCAATCTGTATTGTTTTCAATTTTACCCATTTTCAATGGTGGAAAACCAAATGTGGGTCACATGGTATGAAGTTTTTCTTGTCCAGCAAAACAAAGATCTGAAGTAAAAATAATGTTGAAGCTAGAAATCTACTTTTAAATATTCACAGAAAAAAAAATACTTCTGGATTTATTCACACTCTAACTTTGGAAAAACAACACACAAAATAACTTTTTCCAATTATTTGACTATTAACGTTGGCATATTTTGTAACAAGGGAAACTGATGTCAACTGACCAATGTGTAAAAATAAAATAAGGACCCTGCCACCTTTCTAATGTTGTGCTGTAGATTTGTTCCAGTCTTCAGCAAAAAATTTCAAAATAATAGGTTGCTCAATAAATTATAAATCAATGCAATTTTATAAATGGTCTTTCATCATCAATTCTGTATTTCTATCACAATTAAAATAAAAATGTGATTGAATCGGGGACCTCTGGTTCAGTTGACACAGAATGGCCCTATATAGCTCTATACACTTAACATATTTCAGTTATAATCTAATTTGTTTCTATTCTTATTTCTTCTAGGAAATTTTAAGAGAAACATAGTTGACACAAAGCTGATACCTATAATTTATACCTATATACCTTAACTGCAAGCAGTTTCTGAACAATAAAAACTTTTCTTCTGGGTGGTTCCTCTTTTCACTAGTTATCTAGAATATGAAGTCCTTGAGATAGTGTTTTATCAGATTATCATTCTTAGAGTACCAGCATGTCACAGCTATCTGAACTTTGAATGGTTGTTTAAATCACCTGTAAGTACAATGCAAAGGTCACATGTAAAACAATCCACTAATTTAATTTAAGATCACAAAGGAACTTGAAGGAGCTTCGATCATGATCATGAATGTTTGAGGAGCTCCAGTGCCTTGCACATGGGTGGGGTGAATCAGACACATTATGCTTCATCGGCTCCGCTCCGGTTACCTGCTCATCTCAGTGAGAGCATCAAACACACGCAAGAAACTCTATCACTCCTCAACAGCCCTGTTAACCAATACACTATTGCTTCTAACACACTTGGCTGCGCTCATGGCATCACATGTCGTGTTTAAGAGCTTGTATGATTGAGCTGCTAAAAGCGTTGCGTTAGGTTCAAGCAGACAATCAAGCTGGATTAACTGCAGGTAATGGGTACAGAGTGCACTGCAGGTCTTCTGGAGAGCTTGTGATCTATAGATCTACCCTGCCCACCTTGGTACTCTTAGATACCTCCACACCTCAATTAATGCAGATTTTAATGCTGTGTGGCAGGGCGGAGTGCGGGGCCGGGTCGTGATTATACACACTCGGTCCCTTATCAGGCTAATTTAGCCTCCGAGAGGGATAAAGGTCAATAGCAGATGGTGGTGCGACGAGAGAGAGGTTGTTTACGGACATGTCCGTCATGTGTGTGTGTGTTATGTCTTTTGTTTTAGTTTCTCATTAAAATATTATTTATATTGTCAAGCTGGTTCTCGCCTCCTTTCCATTGAACTCTGTTACATGCTGCATTTAAATATCTTTTTGAAACTTCTTTGCAACATACTTATGCCGGTCGACATATAAATGCTGCTTTCTAATCACATCAGAATGACTGTATTTGGTGAGTGTATATGAATAGCACCAATGTAACATAAATACCAGTTGTAACCCCCCCCCCCCCGTACTTCAAGAACTGTGCTCGGTGACGATCTCACCCTCCGAGCGACGAAGGTCACAGCACGGGCCATCGGGCAGACGATGTCCACACTTGTTGTCCAGGAGCGCCACCTATGGCTGAACCTGGCTGAGATGAGGAAGGCAGACTAGGCACACTTCCTAAATGCCCCCATCTTCCAGGCATCTACTTCGTCCAGCAGTTCTCGGCGGTGAAGCAAAAGATGGAGGCCATACAGCACGGGCCACTTGAGGAAGGAGCTGACTGCAAGAACCCAGGAGCTGGAATACATACCACTCCCTCTCCTCAAGTTAGATCGCCGGCATTCCTGGTCACTGCCCCTGCCCCCGCGGACACCAAACACCAATTGATTTCAGCCCCAGTAGCACAAATGTCTTTAAATGCCCGGCTGCACCACACAAACCACATCCCTGGCCGCGCAAAGCAAGGTAAGTGCATAGGGGTCCCCTTAGCACTCCTGCCTTGGGTCAGAACCCCGCTCCCTGATGTGGCTCTCCCTGCTTCCCCCCGCTGCGAGGCCCAACCCCGAGGAACGATGGATGTGATCCTTCCTTTAGTGCCCCTCGCCTGAAGCTTGGATGCGTGGTTATCGCTTCTCAACCTGTTGCGCTGGCTGGGCTGCTCGGCTATGCGATTCGGCGCCGGTTCTACACCGTTCACTTCACATCGGTGAAGAACGAGAGCACCGCCATTCTGCGTGCAGAGATTGCTGTCCTTCTATGGAAGGACGCGATAGAGCCTGCCCTCCTGCCGAGATCAAGAGTGGCTTTTACAGCCCTTACTTCATTGTTCCTAAGATGAGTTGTGCTCAATCCTGGACCTGCGAGTCCTGAACCAGGCATTGCACAGACTCCCGTTCAAGATGCTGTCACAGAAGCACATTTTGTTGTGCATCCGGCATCAAGATTGGTTTGCGCCGGTAGACCTGAAGGATGCGTACTTTCACGTCTCAATTTTACCTCGACACAGACCCTTCTTACAGTTCGCGTTCAACGGTCTTGCGTATCAGTACAAGGTCCTCCCCTTCGACTTTCCCCTGTCCCCCAGAATCTTCACAAATGTCACGGAGGCTGCCCTTGCCCCGCTAAGGGAAATACGCATAATGAACTACCTCACCTGGTGCTCAAACACCTCAGCCGTTAAGGGCTTCGGGTCAACTGGGAAAAGAGCAAGCTCTCTCTGGTTCAGAGCATCTCTTTTCTAAGCATGGAGTTAGACTCGATGTCAATGATAGTGCACCTCACGAACAAGCGTGCACAGTCGGTGCTGAACTGCCTGAACTTGTCCAGGCGGCAAATGTCAGTCCCACTGAAGTACTTCCAGAGGCTCCTGGGGCATATGACACGCAGCTGTGTGCTCCTGGACAGGACCTTACCTGCGTTGGCACATCAACTGCCTCAAGTTACTGGCGGTACTGCTCGGCCCTGTCTCATGTCACAACTCGCCCACCACCTCCTCCTCTGGAGTCAGTGGTGGCTCAGGATGCTGCACGCCACTCACATTCCGGGCAACCTCAACATCACAGCAGATGCTCTGTCACAGCAGATAATGTTCAAGAGGAGAGTGGAGACTGCACCCTCAGGCGGTCCAGCTGATTTGGAGTCGATTCAGAATGGCAAAGGTAGACATGTTTGCCTCCCAAGAATCCTCCTCAGCACGGATGTACTGGCACAAAGCTGGCCTACTTGCACTCATTCAGGTCACCCCTGTGGCTCCGTACTGGCCCACTCAGACCTGGTTCTCAGACCTCACACTCCTCATGACAGCTCCTCCCTGGCAAGTTCCTCTGAGGAAGGACCTACTTTCTCAGGGACGGGGCACCCTCTGGCACCCATGCCCTCTGGTTAACCTCTGGAATCTCCATGTCTGGTCCCTGGACCTAACTGATCTACCGCCTGCTGTGGTTAACATGATCACTCAGGCCAGAGCCCGTTCTACAAAGCAGCTATACTCCCTGAAGTGGCGTATCTTCGCTAAGTGGTGTTCTTCCTTGAATTATGACACCCAGAGCGCAGTCGGGTCACTGCTCGCCTTGCTGCAAGAGAAGTTGGATGGGCAGCAGTCCCCCTCCACTCTCAAGGTCTAGGTAGCTGCCCTAGCAGCACACCACAACATGGTTTAAGGTAAGTCCCTCGGTAAGCACAACTGGTCATCAGGTTCCGGAGAGACCATGCCTCTTTCCCTCATGAGTCCTCTCTGTGGTCCTCTCAGGCCTACAGAGAGCCCCCTTCGAGCCCCTCTAGTCAGTTGATTTAAAGGCAGTCTCTCTGAAAACTACCCTCCTGATTGCGCTCACTTCCATCAAGATGGTTGAGGACCTGCAATCGTTCTCTGTCAGAACTGTGAAGTCTCTCAAGAAGAGTGCCTAGATGTCGGTCTGGAGGACTCTTACGTGATTCTGAGACCCCGACCGGGCTACGTGCCCATGGTTCCCATGACCCCTTTTAGGGATCAAGTGGTGAGCCTACAAGCACTGCCCCCAGAGGAGGCAGACCCAGCCTTATTGTTTCTGTGTCCGGTGCATGCTTTGCGCACCTATGTGGATTGCACGCAGAGCTTTAGACGCTCTGAGCTGCTCTTTGTCTGCTTTGGTGAACAGCGGAAAGGGAACGCTGTCTCCAAACAGAGGCTTGCCCACTGGATTTTGGATGCCATAGCATTGGCCTTCCAGGTCCAGTCAATGCCTGCCCCTTTGCAGGTTGGAGCACATTCCACGAGGAGTGTGGCATCCTCGTGGGCACTGGCCAATGGCACCTCTCTAGCAGACATATTTAGGGCAGTGGGCTGGGCAACACCCAATACCTCTGCGAGGTTTTACAATCTCCGGGTTGAGCCGATCTCATCTTGTGTTCTTTTAGGTGCGAGCAGGTAAGTAAGTTTCGTTACACGGACAGCTGGCCGGGTGTACCACTTGTGCATAGCGGCTTTCCCTTCCAAGCAGGTGAAGCAGCACGCTCTACTCTCCCATGCGTGTTCACGAACTCTGGATGTTCTTCCTCCTAGCCCTCTAGTTTGTATTCAGACCCAGTCCTTGTGCTACATGCCCTGTACTGGGTTAAGTGCTCCACATGTTTTCTGTTTTCTTGTTAACCTCCTGTGATGTATCTTCCATGGCACAGTCTACCCCTTCCTTGTGGTAGTCTCTGCCAAGACGCGGGTCTCCCTTAGCTGAGCCCTCTCTGCCCCATCACTGTGTTACAGAATCCCCCCCCCCACGAAGGGCAGGACTTACCACCACGCCTCTCCCATGTCCGGCCATTGGGCCCGTATGTTGTATTTGCCACTCTCTCCTCTTCAGGGCAGGGTGTGGCCTCTGCGGGGTCCTTTATGTCTTGGTTACTGTCACAACCTCCATTCCTTGATGGATGGAACAAGACGTTGTGTTTCTCTTGCCACAGACAGAACTTTACCGCTGTAATGGCCGGGACCTTGTCTCGGCTCCTCAGTGCAAAACCTAAATGAACTTACCTGCTGGCCTCCCTTTTATACCCGTATGTCGGGGGGAGTGGCATGCAAATTTAACTCTCCAATTCTCATTGGCCTTTTCTCTAAGATCTGAAGGTGTTTTGGGCTCTCAAGATCAACCCCTAGTGTCACTTTATCGACACATGTCTCATTCCCTCCATCAGGGAACGGAGGTTACGGCAGTAACCGAGACGTTACTGGTTCACATTTGAAAGGACGTGTTTCTGGAATCAATTATACAGAAGACCAGAAAACAGATGTGATGTTAACCAAGGTAAACCTGTCTTATTTAGTAAACTCAAAGCATTAAAGTTTTATTTATTTTTTTGAAGTTCACTCTGAAATTGGCATCTTTTTTGTCATAATCTGACATCTGAACTCAGTTATAATGCTTCTCTGTTTAATTAGCCCCTTCTGATGATTGCAATTAATTCTGCTCTGCTCTCATATATTTGAGTGAAAAAAAAAGTGTTTCACCAAGGACTATGGTATAATTAAATGCTCATCACTAAAAATTAGTCCTTGTATTGCAGAGAAGTTGTTGTTGGAACACTCATCTTCATTAAGGCCACAGCATGTCAAACACAAACTAAATTTAATTGAGCTCTTCTGTCATATTCCTCATCTGCCATGTGCAAATGATTGAATTTGCTTCAAATGTATTCAAATCTTAATATTTTTATTTCCGATACAGTATCAAAATGTTCCTCTGCTCACAATTTATCACACTGCTTATAGACTGGGTAAATCATGACTGCCTTGGGCTCCTTTAAGCTTTGACCCTCCATCCTTCCCACTAATTTGACCTATGACATTGGCCAGAAGCTTGACTCTCATAGACCCCTGATAACAGCCTTTTTTCCTTGTTAGCTGGCTACCACTGTAGCATTCAAGTTAGTTTCGAGCACAGTGTTACTATATATTCATACTGTACTGACCACAGGCTTTAGCGGAGGAGTCAAGTCTCCATCTCTGTACCTTAAAGCTCTGATCTCTGAAACTTTAAGTTCAAAGTTTGCATAAATTAGCCACAAAAGGCACACTAAGTGAAGTCCCTGCTGGGCACAAGCTCTTTCTCAAGGTTAACACTGTGTTAGTCAAAGTCTAACAGAACATAGAAAATTATCAAAATACCTGTATATTAAAAAAAATCTGTCAGGAAGCAAGATAATTTAATTGACCTCTTATACAACACCTAATAGTTTTGCTTTTGCTCCTTAAGTGTTAAAGGTGCACTCAGTAATTAATTTTTTTTAAGTGCGTCAAAGTATGGCTTACACTGACACCTAGTGGCCTGGTTGCTGCATCATTAAAACACAGTAGTTTTTAGTTACCATTGCCATTGTAGACATGCATAGTTCATAGTCCAAGCCAGGATCAGTTTAGTCCATGAATGAAACTGTCCAAAAACATGGCAGTTACTAAGATTAAGCAAGTAGGATTCAGCTGGTCATGTGATGCTATCATGGCTTGTGATGCATAACATAACTGCCCCCATGAGGCACCCCTGCTCCATGTAGAATTAAAGCGCTTTTATAAGATTACTGATATGATTGAACTCGTCATCTCACATGAGTGGTCATGATTTCATACATATGTTTAAAAATTACCATTCATTTCTTTAGAAGTAAAACTTTTTAAATGGGGGGGGGGGGGGGGAATGTGTATGTGTATGTGTGAGTGAGTGGACCTTTTAAACAGAAGTAGTCAATATACAGTACACAAATATTTGACAGCAGAATGCCATGATTGACCAATCAGAATCAAGTATTCCAAAGAGGTATTTTGTTATAGTTCACCCACAAATGAAAATTCTCTCATCATTTAATCACCCTCATGCCATACCAGAAGTGTATGGCTTTCTTTTTTTCTGTAGAACACAAATTAAAATTTGTAGAAGTATACCTAAGCTCATTTCAATCAAATTTCAATGCAAGTGAATGGTGGCCAGAAGTTTGAAGCTCCGAAAAGCAGATAAAGTCAAAATTAAAGTAATCCATTTGAATCCAATAGTTTTATCAATCTCTTCTAAAGTTATCTTGTCAGTTTTGGTTGAGAACAGACCAAAATATAACTTTTTGCACTGTACATCTTGCCCTTACAATCTCTAGACACGATCATGATTTCAAACTCGATTACACTTCATAATGCTTTACACATGCACAGAGCACTAGATAGGAAGTGTAGTCGAGCTTGAAATCATGATTGCCATGGATAATGCTGTCACAATTTATTGTGAAAATTGAGTTACATTTCGGTCTGTTCTCAAAACCCAAAACCAATTTAATCAATTTAGATGACATTGATTAAGCCAATGGATTTGTATGTATTACTTTAATGTTGCCTTTGTCTGACTTTTTGAGCTTTACATTTCTGGTCACCATTCACTTGCAATGAATAGAACTACAGAGCTGAGATATTCTCCTAAAAATCTTCCCATTCTGCAGAAAAAATAAAGTCATAAAATTGTCCTTCACATGACCTTATTGAAACTCTTATACAATCATGGCAATCCCATGATTGGCAATGGTGTCTGAGCCCCGCACCTTTAGGCACACAGTAGGCCTATATAAGCGGGTGCTCAGTCACCATTTCTTCAGAATTAACCGACTGAGGGACAAGAGTGAGTCACTCGTATTATGAAACACTGAAGTAGTAGTGCGGCCAGCTTTCGCAATGTCTTCATCTCAGGGAACTGAGGTTACATGTGTAACTGGAGACGTTCCTTTTCGATTCAGTTCACTTGATATTGCTGTAAGCACTATGGGGAACGATACATCATTCAAAGTTGTCATAGTAATCTCAACAAATATCTGTATATCAAGTAAAGCTACAATAATGTGTTAAAAATGTATGGTGCACTTTTTATTATTATGTACTTTACTTTCATTAATGTACCTGTGAAGAAAAAATTTGACAAGGTTAAAAAATTATTCAAGATATATTCTCTGAAAACAAGTCATGTTGTCATACACAATTTTGCTTATCAAGTACATTTATCTTGTTTTAAGGTATTAGCATTAGTATGAGTACACAATAATTGATAAACATTACAAATACATGCTGTATATGGACTGTGAATCAGAGCAGGTCTCAGTATGTGGAGACCCCAAACAAATTGATCAAAAGTTGCAAACTTACACATTTTTGGTTGTCAGTCAGTAAAAATTTACATTCTGTCTGACAGAGATCGAAACAGTCACACTTTTTCCTCCCTGTCTCTCTCCTTCTTTCTTAATCTCTCTTGCTTCTGCCATATCCCTGATGATGACACAGATTGCCCTTCACAGTGTTTCAGGAGGAGGTAATGAAATCTGTAATGGAACAGCAGAGCTGTGTACCATTTTAGATGCCTGAGGTCTGTGTCACTGCAGCTGTTAGACCTATAATTACTGAATCAGAACACTCCAGCCAGGCACTTCCATGCTGGAGTTTGTTAAACACAGTTTAAAGGCTGAATCGTCCATGGCAAGGTCCATGTTGACTGTACATATATTGTCAAGAGATATATGCAACTACTAAACATATTTTTGGTATACTGAGAAATATACTGTAGAAGTGAAAGGAGTGTAAATATAAAAAGAACTATAGAATTATAATTATTAATCAGTCTCCTCTAGTCTGGTCCACAGACTCGTCCATCTCCATCTAATCATCACTTTTGCATTTGGACCCTATTAGTAATTAAATGAGGGTTCCAGATTTCTACTAATCATGACACTCAGTGTGGTCATTGATTAGTGATTGTAATCAAGCCCAGATAATTTCCTGGAATCCTGCTTAATCAAACACTGTGAAAAGAGAGAACTAAAACAGTAGTTTGTACTGTTGTAGTTTAATTTTCATCTTATCAAGGTGCATTATATTCACACTCTGAGATAGAATAGCTAAAATGATCTAGAATAGAAGCCACCCATTAAAGCTTAAAGTGTAAAATAATTTTGCACAAAAGAATAAATTATTTAAGTTTTAAATGCTACGAAAAGTAGATACGAAATGCTGTTTTTAGTGTTTGGATAATCTCTGTTTGTCCAGTGTTAATGTCCACCTGTGTGTGAACATGTGGGGATCTGAATTCATACAAACAAATTAAAGTTTTCTGAAAGGTAACTTTAATTTTTTGAGAAATTTTGCAGGACATGCAATCCATTAAGATTCATCCCACAATTCATTTTGTGTGCTAAGACATTTGGCATACTACTTGACATACTATTTAAATAATATAAGTGGTACAAGCTATATGCTTACTGAAAAATACAAGTTTACCATATTCAGTGTGGTTAATAACCCAACAACTAGTCATAAATCACCCTTGACTGTGAGCAAGGTTTTCAGTAACCTAGACATTAATAATCATATTCATTTGGTATCTATGGATCTGTCTATCTTTTGCAATATTTTATGTTCATTTTATGTTCATTATGTCTTGTCAAATGTGTTTATTAGTGAACATTGTTATTATTTTGTATTACTGTTGCTGGCACCTTATTTTACACACACACACACACACACACACACACACAATCATAAGTACTTTGAAAAATTGCAGCAGAAGAAATGGTTTCTGATCGCTGTGAATGAATCTGAATGAAACTCTTTTTTTTTCTTTTTTTTATGGATTCAAAAGACTCAAATCAGTGGGATGAATCAAAATTCAAGTAATCCCACACACCTTCAGATCACATGAGGTTGAAAACCTCTGGCAAATTACAATATCATCTGTGGTTGGCATGGTAAGAAAATACTATTGTTAATATAGGTAACCATTCCATTGTTCATTTTCAAAACAACAATTCAGTATTTGGTTGTTCTTGTATTTGAACTGTTTGGTAGAACTGAACATGCAATCACTGGCAATCATGCAGACTAATATTCTGCTTCTGCTTTTCCCTTGCTGCAGCAAGACCATTATTCATAGTAAATCCACATAAAACATACACCAAACGTCCACTAGAGAGCAGACAAGGAAAATATTGGGCCTTTGGAATAGAGCTGACTACAGTTTAATGTAAATTTGCATTACATGCACATAGTAATCTGACTAAATAATGCATTTTGAAAAACAGTTAGTGTGTCAGTGTGAAGGCATTGATGATTTACATCAGCGCTGTCATTGAAAGTTGTATGTTTGCTGTTATTTATGTTGCTACTGTTATTTTAATCACATATATGTGGGTTGTTTGCGTGTTGGAAGTCTCGTGGAATGTTCTGTGGATTAGATTGTTACTAAATGAACACGTTATCTCTGTATGATTCACCATTTTTCTCTAGGTGTCATAGTTGCGGGTATAAAGCCTCCGTCCACAGTCACTCACTGAGTGTTGTCTTGTCAAGGCAGCTGTTGGTCTGAACTCTGACAACTCCTGCAATAAAGTCTTCATCAGAACTTACAGGTGTGATCTCTGTCTCCGGAAATAGTCAATATTTTTCAATTACCTTAACCATGTAAAGGTCATACAGGAACACGCCTAATCGAATTAATGCACAGTGAAGGAAATGCAAGTGATCCTATTTTAATCACATCATTGCATGGAGGCTACACTGTGCATCTGTCAGTATATCAGTGGATGTCTGCATTTTCTCAAACTAAATTTGAATAAATGATTCATTCCATATAAACATGCTCAGTTGATTGAACTGAATAAAAAATGTTTTATGCATGTTCAAAAATCAACCCTTTCCAGATAGAAGTTTCTACTGTATATTATACTGTAGTGTAGTTTATATAATATTAAAATATTAAATCCCCAAAACATATCTGAGATGATATGAACTGAAGCATTATACTGTTTTTCTTGGATTTGGTAGTTCCCATCCTTGTCTGGTTTGTTTCTAAAATAGGTATTGTACAAAATTGCATCAAGCTTTGGGTTTAATGTCGGCCTCAACAAAGATTTATTGTAATATCTTAATGCTGCCGTGGTACTAATGCCAATATACCAAATCCCTCCTCAGACTGGGACTATTTTTTGGTCTTTGCCCTTCCCCTCCATACTTGTGGGAGCATTTATACAAAGCTCTCTACACCCATCCAAACAAGAAAAAATAAATTAAAATAAATAATAATAATTTGCCATAAAGGCACTCTGAAGTCTTATGATAACACTTTTTCACTCTCAAACCACTACTGACTGTAGATTGTGCCATCCGGATCTCTTAAAACAGGTTATGCCTTTCTTGTTTCGCACCTGCAGTATTTAATCATGCAGATGAAATATTTATTAAACATGATGACACAATAATCTCATAAGGGTTACCTCATTAGGCTTATTGTTGTGTTCCACCTTTAATTGAACCATAAAACATGTTGTTATGCTGCTCGCTTTTAGAATAGATCCTGGTAATCCGTTTATTTTTATGACGTGGAAGGGTTTGTGCAAAAGGATTTCTTTTTTTTGTCTGGAATGCTGTTTTGGAAAAAATGTCCAGAAAAACATGGCAAGAAAATGCGCCTTTCACAACAAGGGGAGAAATCAGAATCAGCTTTTCCCAGTTTGTTGGTCACTTTCAATAAAAGCGTTTGCTAAATGAATAAATGCAAATATGATTTAAAAAATAAAATAGCTGTCATAATATACTGCTCAGTGTTATCAAGATGCTCTCATCTCATTGATTTTGAAAAGGTTTATTGAATTTGTAGAAATGTGTTGACATTTTGGTCATCTTCTGGTGCAAGAGACACAAGTTCATCAAGTTTTTGGTCAACTTCAATAATTATACAAAACAGAAAAAAGTTAGCAGTATCGCTGTGGTCTTCAACAGTGTAAACTACAGACATTGTGGTAAACATAAACCAGAATAAAGCTGGTTTACTCAGTGGCCTACATTGTCTTTTCAGCTCTAAAACAGATCTATTGAACATACCTCACTAGTGTGGCAATGCAAAAAAGGCACTTTAAAGCTGCTTTTTTTAACTTTTAACAGAAACAACAGAAATTAATTTCTTGTTCTACTCCAGTGCCGCCGCCTTCAGCTTTCCAGTGCCCCTACTGGTCACAGGTTCACATCCAGTTCATTCCAGATCATCTTGATTTTGGGAGGACTCATTAACTATCTACAATAGAAAGAGAGGCCAAAATGTGTCATTGTAATGTAATTGTCCTTTAAAATTGCTCATAATGTTCTCTGATTGTTAATGTACTGTAACTCACATGTCCATCTTTTGTCTCAATGGTCTTTATCACCACCTTCTTAGACAGGTTGTCAATCAAAGGTCTGGTTTCCTTCATGGACTCTGGAGGCAGAATATTAATATGCTGTACATAGTAATTGCATTAGAAAAATGCAGGTTAGTTTTACTACAAGCCTTCAATACAAGGCTCTAGCTGTAATTGCATATTTTAGACTGATTCGTGGCCCATCTAGTCCTGCAAGATCTGCTTTCTCTACTGTATTATTTATTCATCACAGAGAGCTCAGCCAATCCTCGGCTATCACACTTCAAATGAGCAATTCCTCTCAACACAACACTAAGACATATTTCAGTTCCCCCCAAAAGCATGTTCAGAAGGATTTTGTTGAAATCAAAGGGTTTGTACCTCGTATGTTTAATGATGCAAAGTTGGGAAAGGGTGTGATGATCCTGTATTAGAGAAAGAGATCACACATTGTGAACATTGTGAGAGATATGTATTTAAAAATCTAAAGTCTAAAATAAAGAAACTGTACTCACATATTAAAGGAAATGTAAGATTCCCATAAACAAATAAAGTATATTTATAAAAGAATATAATATAATATATTAAAAAGATAGATAGATAGATAGATAGATAGATAGATAGATAGATAGATAGATAGATAGATAGAATATTCTTCTTTCGGCTGCTCCCATTAGTGGTCACCACAGCAGACCATCCTGCTGTGGTGACCACAATATCAAGAATATTCATGAAAATTCACTATCTGTAGCGAAAATTCACCTGCTTTCTTCACCCTCCAGCAGCTTCCTGTAGGTGGCAATCTCAATATCCAAGGCCATCTTAACATTCAACAGATCCTGGTATTCACGTAGATGACGTGCCATCTCATCCTTCATGTTACGGATGTCGTCCTCTAGGCGCATAATGGTATCTTGATAACCAGATGCTTCGATGGAAAAGTTATCCTCCATCTCTCTCATCTGACGCTCCAGGGACTCATTCTGAAATTATAAGTATGGATCACATAGTTTTTTTGGAATAAAAGGAGATCTAGTATAAATCAGTTGTTCTTAACCCAAAAATATGTCTGTTTTTAATAGCTCAACTGATAGAATGTTACACTTTTGATGAAAATGCCAGGGTGTGAGTCCCGAAGTGCATGCGAGTCGTCGACAAATGAGTATCAAAGTATAAAAGAAGAACCACAAAATGATGTGGTTGCTTCACCATTTGCAATTTTTTTTCTGACACCATCAGTTATGTAGGTTAAGGTTTAAGGTTAATGGTAGGAAGGTATGTTTTGATTATTTAAAACTTGATAGAGCATTAACCTTAAAAACATGATCTGTTTGGGAGAAAGTCTCTCTTGCTTTTAGCACCATACAGAGGACATTTCACCTCTGAATTTCCGTGATATGTGTAATGGTCTTTTTCTGCATTCTGTATCGGATCACCCCGAGCAACAGTGTTATACTCTGTATACTCAGTTGAAAGCGAGCTAATATGAACATGTTCGACGTATGCGCACTTCAACTGCTTTGTGATCCTCTTTTAGTACAGTCAATGGCAGGCACATGCGCCAACGATGCGCACAGACGAGGACTGTCCGCAGGTCAAGAAAATTTGAGCCACACTCGGACAGTCCGTGAAGACAGTGCTGATGACGAAATGAGTCACGCATACTGTGCACGGAGAGATCAACAACGCGGACAACCAAAGTATTCTTTGGCCTTAAGGAAACACATAATTTTCATGAGATCAGGGCATCAGGCTGATTATTTTAATTATTAAATGTATTACAGTATTTTTACCCTCAAAACATATTTAAGCCAATTTTTAAGATTTACACATTTCAATTTCATAACAAATTTCCATCAATATTGAATTGTGCAATCTTTAACTAAATGTAATTAACAAAACTTAAAATATTTTTTATAATTAAAAAGTTTTTTAATTACATTTTGTCAAAGAATTCTCAGTTGAACATGATGCAAATTTGTTATAAAGTAAAAAATGCATGGATCATAAAAATATTTTTGGACTGTATGTAATATCGTATTAATATTGCTTATGTTTACTTTTTAATAACTTTTATGTTTACTTTTGTACGATTAACAATTTTGGTACTTTGTTACTTGATGCAATATAAAGTAGCCACTCATATAAAGCATTTAAATATATACTAACAAAACATTATCAAGTACTCACCGTTCCTTTGAGAGCTTCTAAGTCACAAGTGAGTGATTGAAGCTGACGCCGGTAGTCATTGGCTTCCTGCTTGGCCAGACGAATTGCCTCGGTGTTACGAGCAGCAGCTTCTGACAGGTCAGTAAACTACAGGAAGAAAGGGAAGCTGAGATAAAGGGCTGTAATATCGCACAATAATCTGTTTAAAAGCTCTGTGCTCCATCTGCCTCTCTGGCTTTTATTTCCTTCCATTCTCAATGGTACTGATGACTCTGCTAGTTTCATGTTTGACGATGTAAGGTAATTATAGATCTATTGGTCCATTAAGATGATCAATACAGAGGAACAGATGGTCTCAAAATCTAAACAAGCATCAATGACACCATCTGTTGCGTCTTAAGAAGCTGATCCTGAACTGAGCCTGTCCTACCAGATCACCACGGTTTCTGCTCTGGCATATAATGCCATTTGACACTTACATCAATTCAAAGTTACATTTAATAAATCTGTTTCATTAAAATTTCTACTGAGAGAGGATTATGCTATTAAATCCCTTAGTTAAATAAATATAAACAAAACAATTGTTGACATGTAGTAAGAGTATAGGGCTATACAATAATGTGGATTGCATAGCTCAGGTAATTTGGTCATGGATAGATGGATGCAAATTTGCTAAGAAATGTTGTAGTACATCTAGTACAATCTGTGATGAGCATAATTTGAAACATTGTAGAAATCTCTTCTGAATCTAAGGGAGTCTTTTTTTCCCAGGGGAAAAATCAGAGAAGCAGACGACTTCATCAAAAATCTCCATTTGCTCTCTATTTAGATTCCTTGTTATCTGAGATGAACTATATATTGACTATTGAGAAATTAAAGAGATCTCATTTGTGAGTTTTGTTTCCAACAAATGTTATAAATATGTATATTTAACCAAACAAAAGAAAGTTTAATCAAAAGGTGATTGGAGATTTTCAATAAGTCAAAGTTGAAAGACAGACCTTGGATTTGTACCAATCCTCAGATTCCTGGACATTCCTGGCGGCCAGAGTCTCGTATTGCTGGCGAACGTCTTTCAGGGCCGCAGTGAGGTCAGGTTTGGCCACATCCATATCAATCTGCACATGTTGCTCCTGGATCTGAATCTGCAGCTCGGCAAGTTCCTGCAGAGAGATTATGGGAAAATTACTGAAAGGGTTAACAAAAGCTCAGAAGAACCTGTTTCTGTAATGCAGACACAACACCATGTACAAGTTTGTGCCTTTCTCTTGGTATTACTACCTTTTCCATTGCCCTGTTTAACCACTGTTATTTACCTTTAATTACCCTGATCCTAACAAACATGTGAGCAGAATGGTTGGATGGTTCTGTACCTCATCATGAAGCTTCTTCAAGAAAGCAATCTCCTCTTGCAAGGACTCCACTTTTCTCTCCAAGTCCAGACGAGCAAGGGAGGCATTATCAACATCCTTTGGGGAAAATACATAAAACAGATAAAAGTACAATTTCAGCTCTCTGTTTGTGCACGTTGGAGAAATTTGCCCTTTAACTTGTTTACTTACTTTAACAAATGTTCTTTTATGTTGTTTATTTTATTAAGGAACTTATAGGCTACAACAGTTTCAGCATCATGCAACACTGAGCCTTGAGTAGGGCTTTGTAATGCATGATCAAATGTGTCCATTAATCATTTCTTTTGTAGCTGATCACATAAATGAAGCCAGTAAATACAGCATTACATAGCTGTTTTACCATATAGCATAAAAATGAACATTTTTATAGACAAAGTTTATATATATATATATATATATATATATATATATATATATATATATATATATATATATATATATATATATATATATATATAATTATTTTGATTTTTTTTTCAAATTATTATTTTCGCGTGTAAATGAGCTTGTGATTTGCCGCAAATGTTTTCCAGAACTTTGCAGATCTTCAAAGGTAGTGGTGAACCTACAGCAAACCTTTTGCATCAATGGACAATTTACTGTAAGTTTTCTGCAAACTTGTTTGCATGTGAAAATTGTCAGTGGCGAATTTGCGGTAAATTTGCCATGAACTCTTGATTTTTGAGTTGGTAGATGGCATGAAGCTATGGCTCAAGGTACATTGAATTCATTAGCTACTTTGAGTTGTTTTTACTCCAACCAGCACTTAAAATGGTTGTTGTTCTCCGTCTTGAACCAGGAACCAGAGATCAGAACCAGAAAACTGTCCCGCTGCAATCATGGTGCCACCAAGTGGTTGGACAGAAAAACAGCACTGGAACGTTTTGATGATTGTATTATATTACTTTTCTGTGTTCGCTACATAGAATTTTAATTATATGGTTTACAATGTTTAACTTTTTCTTTGACTGAGTGTAATGGTATGCCCCTGGTCTCAAGAGGCACAATAGCGACTGATGCAAGAGGCTGTAGCCTTTAGCTTCCTTGTTAGCATGCCCGCCTCCCATGCCGAAGATGCCGGTTCGAATCCCGCTCGGAGTGGTTCGAGTAGGACCGGTTACATGAGCACAAATAAACAAAATAGCTGGCCACAATATAGGTGCATTCCATTCAGAAATGTTTATTCCTATGCTCTATTACCTTTTAAGTTTTAACCATCCACCATGAGAGCATTGGAGGCTGAAAACTGTATTTCAAATCTCACTTTGCAAGATATTTTTATTGGAAATTCAGTTTCAATCAATCTTAAAGCATACTATATAAAAGCGATATTAAAAAGTTCTCATATGTCAGTGCACTAAAAAAAAAATCACATTATTTAAAAAAAAAAATTCCAGATTGAATATCAATATCTTGTCTACACACACAAATACACACACACACATTGGTGAGGCTTCAGACAAAGCTCAATGTTCTCTGTGTGTCTCATCCTGATGCCAGACTGGAGGCAGCTTGACCGGGCCTGCACTGACCCTTACTGTGATGAAACTAGATGGTCACACTTGGTAATGACTGATCTGATACTTGAACTAAACGAACTGATCACAAGGTAATACGCTTTGGTATAACAAGTTAAGGATTCATTACATGACTTGAGGATCTAAAATGGGTCTGAAAATGGTGTGAATACCTTCTAGGTTAGTTTATTACTGAACACTATCGGTACCTATCAGCCTATTAGCATTCTGCCTGTTGTATCCAAGTTGGTGGAGAAGTGGGTGTCAGAGCCGATAGTTTCTTATTTAAATAACAGTTATTTTCCCTTGCATCCCATATAATTTGGATGGATTTATACTCAGACCACTTTTATTTAGTTTTTACATTAATGAGCTGTCTTCGGTTTGTCCTGATGTAGAGATCCAGTTATTTGCAGAAGATACAGTAATTTATGTGTATGGTTGCACAAAGAAGCAAGTTGCTCCACCCTTAAAGTTTTTAATCAGAAACCTATCAAAGCTGTCAAATTTTTGGGTATTAGTTTGTGTGTATTATCTGTATGTCATATTTGTAATATGTTATTTTATTTTAGGTTGTCTTTTTAAGAACCGGCCAAGGACAACAGATGAAAATTAGCCTATACGCTAACTCGGCCTCATTTACATTTATATTTCTGCTGATTAATGGGCGCTGTCCTTGTAAAAAAAAAAAAAAAAAAACAATATGAAAATACACACACATACCTGTCTGAAACTCCTTAGGCTGTTCTCAGCATCCTCCTTCTGAAGCATCTCATCTTGAAGTCTGAAAATGCCAGATAGTAATACAAAAGAGCCACACCCTTTATAGCAGCCAAACCCACTCTAACACACTAACATATCTCATTGCATCCAAGCATCTCGCCAGGACAATAATTACACCATCTAAAAGCCTTATAACTGTACTTTTGACATCAAACTAATGAAAAGAAATTTCTTGTAATTTCCTGTATCAACTAAATTAAACCAGCTTTAGACAACAGCTTTGACCTGGTAAAGAGAAACCTCCCCCACACAGAAGGGCTTTGTCCTGAGTAACATTGACATGTTTCCCAAGATTTAAAATCTGTAACATCAGACTATCTAAAACTCCAAAGCATGCATAAAATATGTTTGTTTACATGCAACATCACTGAAAAATGGATGCATTTAATTTTCTCATTACAGTCTCCACAAATTTTATTGTTTTTTTTTTAAAATATGAAATATACAATCACAATAAACTGATTATTTTCTATAAATCCCTAATATAGGTGAGAGTTTTAATGTTTAATGTGTGGGTGTGTGGGGTGTGGGGGTGGGGTTGGTTGTCAAAAACCTGGTTCAAGCCAGCCTGACCATCTTAAAAGTGCACCAAACCCATCTAAAACTACCCAACTGACCAGTTAGCTTTATTTAATGTTAAATTAAAATGTTATTTTTTTTTTTTTCTTTTTGTCTTGGGACACAATGATGTTTGCACATACTTTTCTTTGAGGCGCTCTATATCCTCTCCCAGATTGTCCCGGTCCACTTCGACTCTGGTCTTCTCGTTGGTGAGCTGGTCCACTTGCCGTCGCAATTCTCTCATCTCATCCTCGTACAGATCCCCGACCCGGGACGTGCCTTTCCCTTTCATCTGATCCAGCTCCGCGATCAAGATCTTGTTCTGCTGCTCCAGGAATCTCACTTTATCTATGTAACTGGCGAATCTGTCATTAAGATGTTGCATCTCAGCCTTCTCATTGGTTCGGTTGGCTCTAAACTCGTTGTTGATGGCATCAGCGAGCCCGAAATCCAAAGTATCGGTGGACAACCTGGGCAGAGGCGCGCTGATGCGCACTCTTGCGCCCTTGGACATATACTGAGGCGCGGAAGATGAGCTGTAGGACACCCGGGATGTTGTTGTGCGCACCGGGCTGCTGTACTGGCGACTGGAATAAGTGGACCGAGCCATCCCTGGTCGCTCGTCACCGAACATCCTTTTATAAGAAGAGGTGGTTGTTCGGCTCATGTTTGTAATCCTTTAGTTTATTATAGCTGTCTTTTCGAAGTCAACGCTCGTTTTTACTTTTTTCCCAACTCGTGCGCAACGACGTCTCTCAACTTGTCTTGACCAACCGAGACCACTGCAGAGGTTCGGCTTGGATTTATAGTCCACTCCCTATGCAAATGACATAACGGTGCGGGAGTTTTAGTGACGTAGAGGGGCCGACTGGGTGGTGGAGCGTTATGACTTCCTCCATAACGATCAATGAGAGGGTTTCACTATAGTAAATCAGGGAAAGCCACTTTTATTTAGGCGGTGTCTCTTCTAGTTCGACGTCTATCTATCTATCTATCTATCTATCTATCTATCTATCTATCTATCTATCTATCTATCTATCTATCTATCTATCTATCTATCTATCTATCTGTCTATCTGTCTGTCTGTCTGTCTGTCTGTCAAAACAACTCTTTACACAAATTATGTTCAATATTCTATATAAATGAATGTGTTTCTTGAATCTTGATACACTTTGTAATCATTATAATCATATTCCGGGTTCAATACAAGTTCAGTCATCAGCATTTGTAGCATAAATTTGATTACCACAAAATACTTTCGATTCGTCCCTGCTTTTCTTTAAAAATGCTGCAAAATCATGGTTTCATTAATTCACTTACAATAGAAGTGAATGGGGCCAATTTTCAGAGGATTTAAATGCAGAAATGTGAAGTTTATAATTTTATAATTACACACGGGTCGCTGTCCTTTTCTGCATATTGCTGTGCCATTTTGTGGTCCATTCTACTCATTTTAGCCTGCTCGGTTCTCCCGATGGCCAGTCCGCCACTGATCGGCCCCAAAGTGCTTCGGCCCACCAGGAAAATTCCTGGTATGCCAGATTACCAGTCCGGCCCTGAACCCAGAATATTCCTTTTAAGGTGTGCCTTTAGCCCCGTTGTGCCCTATCATTAAAGTAGTTCATACAACTCGTGCAGTGTATTTAAGGTCTTCTGAAACTGTACAAGGTAGGTTTGTGTGTAGGACAGACCGCATTTTAAGACGTTTTTCACAAAAGCTATACTATGAAGATTTGGAATATAGCATAATTGTAAAAAAGGACTTTATTTTGTACTTTTTTTATTTTTTGTTTTGCATGGCAAGAGCAGCATAATGATTCTTCAAAAACTGCTACTTCATTGTTCTACTAAAAAAAATATCAACATACAGGGTTAGAACGACATTAGGGTGACTAAATAATGACAGAAATTTTAGGGTGAACTGTTCCTTTAGTAGTACTTCCTATGGACAAGCCATATTTCCTGGCAATTTGTTTTTGCACATCTGAAATTATTAATTCATGACTAATGAAAGGATGAAGAATTCCTCTCTCTCTTTCTCTCCTTCTGTTCGCCCTTTCTCAAGTCCATTGTTTTCTTTACTGGCACTGCCAGATTTGTTTTTCCTGATCTTTTTGTGAAAGAATGTTTCTTTCTTTCTCCCAGAGGCTCGGCAAGTGCCCACACTTCATTCTGCTGGACAATGTGAAGGGTTTCGAGACCTCTGCTGCAAGGTAACCAGGAAGGCACAAGAGCACAAGAGGGGGATCACCATGGTTACGTGGCCTTAAGCCAATGGGGTCATGCATTTACTCTCTGTTGTGCTGTTACCATGGATTGTGTTAATAAGAATCATTCCAACAGTTTGTATCAAACTCTCTTTAAAGGTGAATTGTGAAATTTCTATGCCACTGGCACCTTCAAACACGCATTTCCTAGCAATAGTTTCCATTCACTTGCAATGAGTTTTGCATTGTTTTTTTGCAGTAACCATATTTTAACCATGATATTCTAAATGAAACCATAATATAAATATGGGAAAAAGAAAAATACTGCTGTGGTTGTTATGGTTTAACATAAATACTATTGTTTAACTATATTTACTGTTGTTGAGTGGTGGTGGCATAGTGGGCTAAAGCACATAACTGTTAATCATAAGGTCACTGGTTTGATCCCCACGGCCACTACCATTGTGTCCTTGAACAAGACACTTAACTCCAGGTTGCTCCGGGGGGATTGTCCCTGTAATAAGTTCACCGTAAGTCGCTTTGGATAAAAGCATCTGCCAAATGCATAAATGTAAATGTTGTTGTTTAACCATGGTATTTGCAGTAAAACCATAGTAACCACAAGAATAACCATAGTTAACACAAACCAATTCAGATAGACTATCCCCACCCTGTCCTCTAAGGGGCTCTTTTGTTTTTCTGAACTGATCTTTAAATCTACAGGGATGCTTTGGTTAAGACACTGAGAGAGCATGTCTACAGCTTTCAGGGGTTTCTGATTTCACCAACATCTGTAAGCATGCATGTGTGTCCATGCATCCTTATGTTTTATGTTGTTTTAAGATCAGTTATATAATTACTGTTCAACCGATTCCTGCTTCCTCCTTGCCCGTCCTTTAACTGTTGCTTTGGTGCTGAGTACCGGGAGGTAGGAGGAATGCGCTGTCATGGAGTTCTCGCCACTGCCTTCCAAAAGTCAGTCGCGGCCATCTACCTGGTTTTGGAGGGGTTGCTGCCGGCCACCGAGAGCTGGAGGAAGGAGGGAGGAGGGAGCTGTCGTCCGCCTGAGGGCGGGGGAGCGGTTGATGACCGGGCGACAGCGTGTCCGGTAACCAGTGAGCAATTTTTTCACTCACTCTGTTTGTCTCCCTTTCGCCCTTTCTCTCTCCCCCCCAAGTTACCAGGAGGTGGGGTGGACCACTGGCTGACAGAACAGCCAGAAGGGCAGCGTATCCCCTCCAGAGAATCAGGTGGGGGGAGGAGTGTGAAGAGGAGGAGGGCATGGCCAGGCCGTGAGGGTGCATGGCTGACGCTGAATCAGATTATCAGCGGGAGAGCAAGATAAAGGGAAGACAGAGGCGCCAGTTCGAGCCATCCCATCTGTTGTAGAACCTTGTTATACTTGTATTCTATTCTATTTGCAAAAGTAATGTTTGGAAATCTAATTGTCATATTTTCCACTGAAGTAGAAGATATAAAATAATCGTCTCAAAGACTGATGTATTTATAAAACATCTAATGTGCCTAACACTTTTGCACAGAACTGTATGTCTGTAACTGTGTCATTTTATTCAGCAGCTTATTTTAATGTGATAACAATTAATATCTCTCTCTCTCTCTCTCTCTCTCTCTCTCTCTCTCTCTCTCTCTCTCTCTCTCTCTCTCTCTCTCTACAGGGCCTAACATGTGCTGTAGATGTGAATGTCAAATCTTAGCAGGATCTCCTCTTGGCTGGCAGAACAGGGCCACATGTGTAAACACACACACACACACACACACACAGAGAGAGAGACACACACACATACAAAAGACCCAGTTGCAACACTAACATTTCTATCTCTATTTTTTCTCCATCTGGTATGGTACAATCATTTCAAAGAAGTTGCTTAGGATAAAATGTCATGTGGTTAATTATGTCATTTTGGTTTCTCCAGGATGGCAGGGTAATGTTACAGCTCCACCTCCCTCATGGTGCCTTGTCTCAACAATATGGGCTCTTTTCACTGTAAACAGTGTCTTCCAGGTCTCACTCACATCCTCATCCTCATCTGCTTTGTAAAAATAAAACCCTTAAACATTTAAATCTTCAGGGTCTAGTCAATAGGGTTGTTCTGCAGGGTCTTTATTTTCTTGGGCGGTGTCTCTTCTAGTTCGATATCTATCTGTCTGTCTGTCTGTCTGTCTGTCTGTCTGTCCCTCCGTCCATCCGTGGACAGAATTTATATCTATTTTATATCCATCCATTCATCCACCCATGGACAGGATTTATATCTATTTTATATCCATCCATCCAAATTAAAAAGGGCTTCAATTTCAAGTGCTATTATGTCATCATTCTATATGCCTGTCTGTCTACCTACCTGTCTTTCTACCTACCTGTCTGTCTATCTTCTGACTGTCTGTATGTCTGTCTGTCTGTCTATAGATATAGGTAAAAATATCATTTCTGAATTACGTTCTAAATGGGTTAATTTTTTTCCCTCCTTGCAGAAAGTATTATCCCATCTTGCACTTGTCCACCTGGTTATGTGGGTAATGGATACAGTCTTAAGCTGTACACAGATCAGCAATATATGTGGCACTAGTAACCAGTGTAAATGTACCTGCCTTTAGAAATGGACTGGTCCGCAGTGCAAAACTCCATGGTGTGTGTGTCTAATGCACAAAATAGTATGTGTTTTCCATGTTGTAACTTCATGACCTCATGTTTGTGTTAGAGTGTGGAGGAGCTCTGTAATGTCCAGCCAGGACCTTCAGCTACCCCCATAATACTGGAACTGGTGACTATGATCACCAAGTTAGCTGTGCCTAGATTGTAAGAACTGACCCTAGCAAGGTTAGTGCAGTTGTGCATCATGTTGTTGAAATTATAAATAAAACCATGAGGAATTAGGAGAGACCCAGGCTAGTTGTCATAAGGGCTATTTCTCTGTAACCATGAGGTTTTGAGTTAAAACACCAAATACACACATGTGTGTTTTCTAAAGCAGTAGATTTATATGTTACAATTACAAATATAAATGTGTTAATGACAATATTTGTTGGACATAACAATGGCTTATGTTTTCATGAATTTGCTTAGTGTTTTATAATTGCTTTACTGTTTAAATTAGGCTTAAAAGCCTATAACAGGCTGTATAATGGCAGGTTCCATTGTGGAAAAAACTTTTAGAGTAGGTTGTCACAAAATATAATCTTTTGTTCAATGAGTTTTCTTTTTTTCCTGTGCAATAACAGTATAAATGTTCAAAAGCTTATTTGTAGCCAAGATCTTAAGGAATGTGCCTATACAGAAATAAACTTATTAAAAAATAATCTTATCCTAAGAAATATTATAGTAAAAAGTGTGAACCTTATATTAGTAGTTCTTTAGATTTATCTTTGGATTTCGTGCTTTCCTGAGATCAGTGCAAACAAGAAATTAATTCTTCTGACTTCTGCTTCTTTATAGATTCTCCGGATTACCTTCCCTTTCTTTGACATTGAGAACAGCGCCTCTTGCAACTTTGATCCTTGCAGGTCCATGATGGTGAAAGCGCCTCAGTCTATATGATTGGGAAATACTGTGGCACTGCCACCCAAGCTGAACTCTACAGCTCACACAATTCCTTGAACTTCTGGTTCCACTCTGATCACACAGTCAGTCGTGGCGTCATCACAGTGTCTTGGGAATCCTAGCCACCAGGTAAACCAACAACACCCTCAATACTAATTTGTATGTTTTTGTATGTAATGCATGGTTCTATTACAAATACATGTTTTTACATTTGCAGTGACACTGAAATTTACAATATCAACAGAAGCCCCATAAACACCTTACATTATCATGCATTTTAGGTGATAGGATCACTTTTGGATAGCACTTGACCACATTAAATGTCAGGTGTAAATGCATCCAAGATGCACTGTGATTGGATGGTGATCAGATCACTAAATCCACATTTGGAGGTGGTCAGGGACAGATTCTGACCACATTCACAGGTGTAAATGCAAATTAATTTTTGTTAATGCATTTATGTGAGTAATTAATTATGGAGGGGATTAACAGACACATTAGACTGCAAGGGGTATGCATCTTAATGCAAGGTGTAAATGGGGCCTTATTGACAGAATCTGAAACATAAACTCTTATGTTTGAACAACTTTAGAGACAAATGTAATACAAATGCAAATGTCAACGTATCATATGGAGATAAAAGAATCTCGAGTTTCAGAACAATCATGATGGTAACACATAGTAACATCAACAGTGTTCCACGTATATTTAATGCTTGTTGAGTTTTGATGATATTTTGATGATCCAAAGAGTTGAAAGAATTATACTTTTATTAGTGTTGTCTGGATTTCATTTATACTTAAATATGCTGTCTTTCACGGACGAAGTGTTTTCATCATTGGCTGAAAAAAATAAGAAGTCCTACTATATGATTTTGTCAGGTCCAAATCATCAAAAGCTGTTTTCTCATTTTTACCTTTTGTTTTTAAATGCAAATCCAACATGCAAAGCATACATACATATACACCAATAAGCAACAACATTAAAACCACCTGCCTAATATCGTGTAAGTCCCCCTCGTGAAGCCAAAATATCTCTGACTCGTCAAGGCATGGACTGCACAAGACCTCTGAAGGTGTCCTGTGGTATCTGGCACCAATACATTAGCAGCAGATCATTTAAGTCCTGTAACTTATGAGGTGGAGCCTCCATGGATTGGACTTGTTGGTCCAGTACATCCCATAGATGCTCAATCGGTCTGAGATCTGGGGAATTTGGAGGCCAAATCAACACCTTGCTAACACCTGCCATTTTCCGCAATCCATTCCTGAACAATTTTTGCAGTGTGGCAGGGCACATTAGGGAATACCGTTGCCATGAAGGGGTGTACGTGGTCTGCAACAATCTTTAGGTAGGTGGTACGTGTCAAAGTAACATCCACATGAATACCAGAACCCAGTGTTTCCCAGCAGAACATTGACCAGAGCATCACACTGCCTCCAATGTCCTGCTTACTTCCTATGGTGCATCCCACTGCCATCTCCAGGTAAATGACTCACATGCACACGCATCCAACCATCCACATGATCTAAAATAATATTTTAGATCACCTTCTTCCATTGCTCCATGGTCCAGTTCTGATGCTCATGTGACAGGGGTCAGCATGGGCACTGTGAGTAGTCTGCGGCTACCCAGCCCCAGATGTTTTTACAGTGTGACATTATTTTCATAACATTTTTAGCCCCTGATTCTCATTCCAGCAATGGAAAAAATTAATCTCCCAAAGGACACATCATAGTCTAAGAGACCTGATTTTAGTCATAACTAAATTTTGACAAAATGTGGAGTTACTGTGTTTTGCCTTTGTATGGTACCCGTGTGTGTGCCTGTATCCTGAATGCAGTTTGGTTTTAGGGCACTAATTCCTTGCATACACATCGCAAATATTAATAATATAATCGTTATACATTTCCCGTAATTCCAGAGGATGAATTAAAGCTGAACATATAATTTAAATGGATCCATAAATGGAATATTGTCCATTTAAATGCACTCAGCTAATAAAGCAGCTTATTGGAGTTATATATCTATTAAAAGTCGAGAGTCACATTGCAAATGTTGTAAACTCAGAGAGGAACCTGATGAAATAATTGTCAGTTCACATGCATTGAAATAGCTTGTCTACACACTGCTGCTCCATAATTACTAACAGTACTAAGCTTGAAAGAGAAAACTTACTGTAGAAGCGGACAGTTCCTTTCAATGTCCGCTATACAGGTAGTGCTCCTTGTGGCAACGATGGAAATGCAACGTGTTCTGAACTTCCTCATCTTTGACTTTGAGGGAGGCAACACATGCTTCTTCGATCATGTAGTGGCATAAAATGGACACTAATATATTCAGTTTGATTTTAAACATTTGTTTTTCTGAAACATGATGTTGGTCCTGATGTTGTTCCAAACCAATTTGACAGGTAAGAATTTTTATTTTTTTTTTACAGTTTTTATAACAGATAAGACAACAATAAGAGTTACACTCAGGGATCCTAAATGAAAATGTTGGTTAGCCTATTTCCCTTCTTTATTCAGGTACTGTGGACGGTCCTGCTGGACTCTGACTCCTGTCTGGATTAGGCCTTTCAGCCAACTACTGTATGTCTCAATCAATGCGACAACAGTTAGAACTTTATTATGCACCCGGATATGAGAATCCAATTCGAAAAAGCCATGAAAGTACAGCTAGAGAAGCAAGTATTTGGCTTCAACAGCAGTATTACAACAAGAAGACATCTGCGGACTTAAGAAAGCGGGTGTGTATTGAGGGTGTGGAAAGAGCTATTTAAAATCAAGTGAGAATACAGAAAATTGGATTTCCGAAAGTACATATGGACCCGCCTCTCTGAAATTCCAATTGGTTTAACAGATGTAATTTTGGTTTGCGTGACAGAGCATCATCACAAATTGAAATTAATGCATTTTTGTTTTTCTTGTTTTCCAATAAAAGTATCTAAACATCCTTAACCTGTTGATACACACTGTGACGTCACTCTGATTACATTTAATATATAATTTACCATCTATAAATGTAATTAATGTTAACAATTTATACATCTTTTCAAAGGTCTAAGGGTTCAACATTGATATCCGATCTCCAGAAACAGCAATTTAGTTATTTGTGCCAGGAGTACAAATGAAAACATGCAATATAATAACGGGACTTCATACCTTTATTATGAAGACGCGATCGCCAGATGAATCCAGTTCGCCACACTTTGGTCAATTGTCCATGACAAGCGTACATTCAAAAACATCCAATAGCACTTTTTGTCCATAAAAGTGATAAATCTGAGAAATATTGATATATTCTCCATTGTTTACATGAGATCTTTGCTGAAAGAATTACCCTTCGTCATCTTTCTTCAACAAACTATGCAATCTGAGCAGCATTCACGTTGTAAAACTGTATATTATCTTATACAGTATATTAGAGTCTCGTGAACAAAACGAGCCTGTCTCCAAAGTCTAATTTAAAAAATGCGGCATAGTTTTATTCATAATAGCCAAGCAGTGCAGTCAGATTTTGTGTCGTCTTGAAAGGTGGAGCCTTAATTTTACTCTGTACACCATCAGTGATTTTACAGAGAAAAAAGCTTGCAGGAACCTCATTTTTTGTTTGATCATCTTCGAATTTGAAATGTAACTTCTTTAGACTTGTGGCTTTGAGAACATTGTATTTCTGGGTTGTCTTTTATTATTATTTTATTATTGTTTTTTAGATTATAAAAACATGTTCAGCACAAAATATTTCCATTACTATAAACTTCAGGTTCTCTAACTTTAACAAATAACAACATATATTAATTCTGAAACTTGGGAAATAAAGCTCAAAGTGTCTTTCTAAAGATACTACAACTGTGTCCATACTCCAAAGGGTCCAGTAATACAGCCATTTAAGGTCAGGTATGCCATTTTCATGGTTTGTGCTCAAAAAGGGGGTGTGTATCAACAGGTTAAAACAAATCAGAAATATTTTAAAATATTTTTGCTGGAATCAAGAATAAACAATTTGCCAATGGCGTAAGAAAAATAAACAAATAAATCTTAAAGAAATAAACCTTCTGTATGTAAACAAGTGTAAGACAGACTTCTTTAACTGTTGCGCCACATCTCACAGTTTTTAGACACCAGACAAGGCAAAAAAGAAAAGCTAAATTTTTTAAATGTGTTGTGACCAGCTTTTTTTTTTTTTTGACATATGTTTATTCTGAATGGCCTATTAATGTCCCCTTATAAAATCAAAAAGGATGTTTAAGGTAGTTACATATTTTTAATGGGAAAAAAAAGAAATTAGACTGCAGCGAGGTGTTTAGGACACCCACTGGGGAGTTCAACTCACCCATCTACCCAAATAATTAGCCCACCGATCGGGAGTGTGTCTATAGAATAATAGTGGAAGTCAACATGCAGATCATTCTTAACATCGCAGACTTTGAGCTGGAGGGATCCATTTCCTGCACTTTCTACACTGACTATTTAGAAATAAGTTGAGACACTTTTTTTTTTTTTTTGGCTTATCGTTAATGTTTAATTATTAGTATATACAGTTAAATATGGTCCTTTCATTTTGAATTTGCTGAAAATCACTTGTTTTATAGAGATGGAGGCTATGAACATCCCCCCTGATTGCTAATTATTGTGGAACAAATGCTCCATCTATAATTGTATCCCATAGCAACAGGCTGCGGATGAAGCTTCGATGGCTCGTTCACCTACAGGGGGGTCAAAGCCCACTGGAACGGCACACTGTCAGGTATGTAATTCATTTTGTGTATTTGCTTACTGCATCAACGGAATATTAGGCACTGTTTCAAGATATAATACACACCAGAAAGACTATTGGCATAAAGTCTTAAGTCTTAATAAACTATGAAATGCACACTGTGCATCACATCTGACTTTTTGAACACATGGTAAATAATGAGGCCAGTTGTGGTCTGTGTATACATTATCTAGGTATGTTAGTCCAAATTCACAAAAACCGGATTGGCATGATTTCAGGTGTACTATAGCATCTACATGACATTTTAAAAAGACTAATTGTTGTTTTGGTTAGACTGAAATCGACTGTAATCACTGTTTACAAGTGCATAAGTGCACAAGCAGGCTGTATAGCAGTCTTTATTGTGTGTCTCTTTCAAAAGTTGTGGTGGGACATTGACCACTCCTCCAACTACTCTCTGCCTTACCACCCCAATGCTGAATTCTACTGGCACATCAAAACCAAGCGTTGAGCTCAGCTTTGGAGACTTTCACCTGAAGACCACTTTTAACTGCTTCTATGACTACTTGGGAGTTAGACATTGTTGTCTTAGACAACTTGGACAAATTATTGATTTATTGCATAGTGATTGATGGTATTAAAGGGATATTTCACCCAAAAATCTAAATTCTTCATTATCTTTTGTGTTCCCCAAAATAAATATTCTCTGATGTGTGTATGGTTCACCAGGTGTACGATGGCAACAGCACTAATGCTCCACAATTGGCTAAAATGTGTGGAAATCAAATTCTTCCACTCCTATAGAGATAATTTGTATATGAAAATATATACAGATGAGATCTTCCACACTTTCTGGCCTCAAGTGACTGACATGAAACAAATACACACCTCAATCTCCAAACCACCTATGAAGGTTTATAAGTGGTACTTGCTTAGGAAAGCATGACTATTGCTCATACTTAGAAAAAACACTGTTAAGTGTTTTTACACTGCGAGTAAAGACACACTGTACCGCTTCAGTTTAAAACCATGAATAATGGTCTTGAGAGAGATATTATGTGAAAATATTCATTCAAGTAAATGGGGTCAGAGCGCAAGTAAAGTTCTCTGCATATGCTTCAAGCGTGAGGAATTGTCATTTTCATGGACAAAAAGGAGTTCTATTTTTAGGTATTTCGCCCCCAAAACCCATCGTATTGCTTCAGAAGACATGGATTAAACCACTTGATTTGTATGGATTACATTTATATCTTGGTCCCCATTTACTTACATTGTATGACTATAAATACATCATATATCCATCAAAATATTTCCAATTGTTTTCTGCAGAAGATGGAATGGCATAAGAGTGAGTAAATGATGAGAGAATTTTCATTTTGGGGTGAACTTTCCCTTAAAGTTCATTGAAAGGACACTGCTGTTGTTTTTTGTTTTTTTGGATTCTGCTTTTTTGTCTTGTTTTAATTATGTTGGTGAAGGTGAAATGTCACTGTTGAGATCACAATTAATCTTCCTTTGTGCTTTCTCTAAGTTGTTTGCCTTTTATTTGGCTGTCAACGGCCACATGCCTATGTGTTTCCCAGACTCTAAAACTTTACTGCAGGGTCAAATCCAGCTCTACTCCTCGTGGCAAGTTGGCTCTAGTGTAAATGTGTGCTGTATCTTCAATTTCAGTCCCATTTTCTTGTACTGTGTTTAAAATCTTCTCCAAAAACTTAAGCAAGCTCTTGATGTTACACAATTCTTTCTAACTCATATGATTAATTGGGTTTCTTCAACTATGGGCACTTTTGGATGTGGACTTTAATAAACAAAACTTCCTTATAACACATTTTTCAAACTCTTAGTTTATCTAACAATGTCCAACAGTGGATAAACATTCATCACAGAACAGTCAAAAGCAAATGTCATTTTCACCACATCTCAAAATCACCATTCATTTTGTGGTGGAAATGACATTTTACAATTTTTTTGTATTAAAATGACAGACTCATTTGTCTTGCTGAGGCTAATTTCACTGAAATAATTTTATGTATCCTAAATACACAATTAAATATAATACTATCACACTTTTTGCATAATTTGACAAATTTACAGCATGATTGGAAATGACTCAACGCTAAAAAATATATTCTGTTCACAAGTGATATTTACCTGGATTTTTCATTATGGAAATTTCGCCACAACCAACATACAGTAATACTTTGTTTAAAATGTATAAAAATTATTTTCATACAATTTTTTTTTTTAAATGGATTGTTTATTGCACTCTTGTTTATATAATAGGGTTTATTTTATATTAACTGGTGGCCAAAAGTTTGGAATAATGTACAGATTCTGCTGTTTCAGAAGGAAATTTGTACTTTAACTCACCAAAGTGGCATGATTCAACTGATCACAAAGTATAGTCAGGACATTACTGATGTAAAAAAACAGCACCATCTCTATTTGAAAAATGTAATTTTTGATCAAATCTAGACAGGCCCCATTTACAGCAGCCATCCAAGTTCAGCTGTATCGTCCAGGCCTCCATGGTCAACACCATCAACTAAACATTTATTGCATTTAACTTGGAGCAACACATGGGCTGTGCTTTTGACTACGTGACAGTCAGTACATATCATGTAAAACATTAAACTCTAAATCGCTGTTTAAAGTCATCATGACCCTATTTACTTACTAATACATTGTATTATGCCACTGCTATAGGTAATGTAACCTTTTGAAATATTTTTCCAATAGTATTTATTTTTCCAATAATATTTTAGTACTGGTATTTTAATGCCAGTTAACATGAATGTAATGCAATAGTAGCTAATAAGGATACATTTTAAATAGAAGTCTTACCATTGGGATACATTGAGATACTCTGTAGGTTAAACTTGACCTTCAGACTCTACGTCCCAGTTAAAAACCAGCTTAAATGTTGGTGCCAGTAATTATTTAGGAGGTAATACCCACTTTTCAATAGCTGAACAATTCAAGTCCAAGTCCAAGACTTGGAAATTAGTCACATTACAAAAATAAAATGAGTTGTGAATGTCATTTCTGGTTGACTTTTTAGAGAACAGTAGTCAGTGTTCAGAGACTGTCAAATTGATCTTTCTAAAGGACCATCTACATGTCTTTTCATGGCTACAGTGTTCTATAACCTGTAATTATCATATTATTTCCCTATATTAAGGGTCAATAATTCTAATTCGCTCTGGACTCTTTGTCAAGCATTACCACACTGATTTACTGCCAAAGTCTCTTAAAACTTACAATGAGCCATTGAGTTCCTCTAAGTTCAATCATCACCATAGTGATCCAAACAGTGATGACATCTTGGGGCCTCTCGGAAAGCTGGATCTATTTTCTGAGCTTTGTTTTCCCCTGGGCAGTCTTGGAAAATGCTAAACTCTGTTTTCATAAACTTCATTCCACGATGTCAATGGATCTGTAAGAAAAATGGCAGTCCTAATGGGCAAAGCAGTGACATCACTCAGGAAGGATTCCCTCTGATTGGCCAGCTGGCTGTATGGTTCCTGCTTTGATTGGCTGGTAAATAGAGGGAGTGAACTATCATTGATACGCATATAAAAAATAGGAAGATCAGGTCTCAGGTTCTCTGTGTAGCTACTACTGTTTTTGCTGAATTTAAGGATTTATCATTGATTTTGTGAATGTGTTATAGTGTGTATCCTGTAAAAACTGTCCATACTCATTTGTTCAAGAATGATGGATTTAAAAATAATTGTTCTTTGTCTGGGAGAAGATGTCCTTTTCTTAAAGTTACTTTACTTCATGTTATTTTTACATCAAAGGTTTAATTTCATCTTCTTATATTACAGAGGATAAAACAGGACATGTATCTGTCTGATATTGAGCAATATGTTTGTTGCTAACTGAGTGCTCTGATGTGTGCATGTCTTTGTGCTTGTGGGACGCTGAGTCAAAGCGCTAAGGGGTGAGGACACTGTTATGTTTGCAGTCAGAGCAGGATCCAAGCACACGCTCGAGAGAGAGAGAGAGACTCCCTGGACACACACTGGAACCTTGAATCATTTATTAACTGTGATGATGTCATTATTTGGCAGGAAATGTTCTTGGTGTCCATGGCAACAATGTGTAGAAAATGAACAGTGCGATTATGTCATGCGAACAGCACTGTTCTGCAGCTGTAAAAACCTTCCACAAGTGAAAAATGACAGGCAAAAAGTCAAAAACAGTATTTTTCCAGACTTTTCTGAGGACACAGATACAAGGATAGAAAGCGAAAGCGAAAGAGATGTTATTAATTATAAGAGTTGAAGTGTGTTGAAATACTTCAATTTAGGTACGCGATTCATAAGGAATTTAATGTTTCCAGTTGTGATGCCTCTTAAAGAAATATTCCGGGTTCAATACAAATTAAGCTCAATCGACAGGGTAAGGCTGGCACCTGAATGTCTACTCCTAAAAGGCACTATTTCCGGTAAAAGTCAAAGATCTCTGCGAGAACCAACGTCATAAAACTCACACAGAAGAGCATCTCCACCTGAGACAACACATCCAACTGATTAAGGACCATAAAATGCAAATCTCACTCACATCTGCCCACTCTCTTACATACCTCACCTCAGGTTATGACTTATCCTCTTCTGTAATATAAAAAAGGTTTTCTGATCATACATGTTTGATATCATTCTAGAGGTCTCAGTGTAACTGGTAAAATAGGCTCATTCCCTTTCAGCAAAGTCAAATCACAAGTAATATTTAAGATCTTAGTAAAATACTGTATTCTATCAGGGGCATGACCCCTCCCTGATCTCTCACTAGATGCTGTTTGCAGATTTGGTGCATACTTTGTAAACATCAAACGTCCTACTCAATCATAAGTTTAAAAAGTCTACACACAACTCCCTAAATTGTAAACCAAATCCTAAATAACATCAAACATACACATCTGAAATAGCAATAGAATCGTTAGGTACTTAAGGAAGGATGGCAGAGGATTGTCTGTGTAGTTTCTTTACCAGGTATGCAAATCGTATTTCTTATGTTTTGATAAAATGTCTAAATTTGACTTATTATTGTCTAATTAGAATTGATGAATGTACTATTTCACCTGGTAAATATATCTTTACGTTTGAGTTTATTCTGATTTACTCTGAAACTATTGTCTTTAGTAGATTTCGTAAAGTCTATGTTTCCGCAGATCTACGACCAGGTTAGTAGCGGACTAAATCTCAGTTCTGGGTGGAGCATGGGGCAGACAGACTGAGACTTCAGAGCTCCGACTAACAAATTTGCATTATTTCTAGTGTACTTACAGTGTATAGGCTTGATATGGAATTTCCATTTAGGACAACATGAAGTTGTCGACCAAGCCTAAATAGGGTGAAGTCTAAACCTCTGGTTATTGTAATACTTTCTAGCTAAGTGTTCATAATATACTATGGCATGATTATATAAAGTTATTTTAACTTAGGTATTGTTGGTCTGTCTTTGTAAATTAGTGGTCTCTAATAATTTGTTTACTATGTAAGCGGACTAAACAGAATACTTTTAGATAAAAGGTAATGCGTGAGCACCCATCTAATTAGAATTTAGTCAATTACTGTTTTAATGGCCAATACTGGCATATCTGTGACAGTGAAATCCGTGGACATGGCCGGCGCAATACTCTCTAAGCAACGGGAATCTGAATGAATGCGTACAATTTCAAATAGAGTTAAATACAATGATCAATTAAACCAATTTAAGAATAATAATTAAGATTGGAACATTAATATATCCTTGGAAACTTTTATAATTGGAGTCAGATAAAACAAACAGGGATCATAAAACAAATAATATAGTTATTGAATTGGAATTAAATAACTTAAACTGAATGTGCATGATAAGACATAATGTGCAGGAGACCTTCAGCCACGCCATTGGATACCGTTCTTGGGCCAGTTGGGAGGCTTGCCTATTACTCCTTTACCATATTCCCCTTCCCCCTTACAACAGTATTTGTGGCACAGTGTTGATTACCACAACATTTATTATGACATGTCCCTCTTTTTCTTTAAAAAATAAAGGCAAAAATCTTGTCAAGTTAAACAAAAGAGTTACAATGAGGCAATTACAATGGAAGAAAATTGGGAATTCCATAAATATTAAAGGAATAGTTCACCCAAAAATTTTAATTTGTTGATAATTTACTCACCCTCAGGCCATCCAAGATGTTTCTGAGTTTCTTTCTTCATCAAAACAGAATTTAAATCTTTTAGAATTTAATTTCAGGCCTCCTCTAAACAATGCAAGTGAATGTACTCCATTTTTTGACGGTCCAAAATGCATATTTAGGGTGCAGAAAAATAATCCACACTCCAGTCTCCAATCCAGACTCCAGTCTCCAATCCAGACTCCAGTCTCCAATCCACACTCCAGTCTCCAATCCAGAATCCAGTCTCCAATCCAGACAATCCAGTCTCCAGTCTCCAATCCAGAATACAGTCTCCAATCCAGACAATCCAGAATACAGTCTCCAATCCAGACTCCAGTCTCCAATCCAGACAATCCACACTCCAGTCTCCAATCCAGACAATCCATACTCCAGTCTCCAATCCAGAATCCAGTCTCCAATCCAGACAATCCACACTCCAGTCTCCAATCCACACTCCAGTCTCCAATCCAGAATCCAGTCTCCAATCCAGACAATCCAGACTCCAGTCTCCAATCCACACTCCAGTCTCCAATCCAGACAATCCACACTCCAGTCTCCAATCCAGATAATCCAGACTCCAGTCTCCAATCCAGAATCCAGTCTCCAATCCAGACAATCCACACTCCAGTCTCCAATCCAGACTCCAGTCTCCAATCCAGAATACAGTCTCCAATCCAGACTCCAGTCTCCAATCCAGACAATCCATACTCCAGTCTCCAATCCAGAATCCAGTCTCCAATCCAGACAATCCACACTCCAGTCTCCAATCCAGAATCCAGTCTCCAATCCAGACAATCCAGACTCCAGTCTCCAATCCAGAATCCAGTCTCCAATCCAGACAATCCACACTCCAGTCTCCAATCCAGAATCCAGTCTCCAATCCAGACAATCCACACTCCAGTCTCCAATCCAGACAATCCAGACAATCCAGACTCCAGTCGACAAATAAAGTTATTCTGAATGCAAACGTTTGATTATTTTGAGAAACAAAACAATACTTACATACTTTTTAACTACAAATGTTCGCTTCCATACATCTCTGTGACACGCGCTCATGATAGGGATGATGTTACCTCATTTGTAAAGTCACGTGAAGGAGGAGGCAGGAAGTGCATCATTGTTTACAATAGAAACTTGTACAGAGCAAAGACCTAGCGGCGTACACATTAGATTAGGAAACCCACTTCACTGGTCACACAATAGATTCAAAAGAACTGGCTCATAAGAGTGATTAGTACGAGTATCGGACTACATTGGTTGCGCTGTGAGTTTCATGCTGTAGATTCTGTTGTGGGGCAGCCCTCCCGCTAAATTGTGAAGAAGGAAACACTTCGGTGTTCCATCTACATCGGTGGAAGAACACGTTCAAGAAACATTAACGGAACATAAAATCATGTAAACCCTAAGGTTACAGTATTTTTCTTTAAATGGAACCGGTTCCAAATTATAACAAGCTCTCAGTTCCCAACCCTACTCCAACGCCAGTATTACAGTATATTCAGAGAATTAGTACCAAACTATTAGTAAAAAACGTTTAAACACTGTGGCTCTAAGAGTGCTATCAAAATATTGCTTAGTTTGTAAGAGTGACCCAACATGCCAATTTATGTCTCAATCAATGGTGTGAGTTTGGGGCGGGACTGCCTGTCTGTTCTTCAAAGACATACTTCGCCAATTCATCCATTTTGAAAGACTGAAAAGTAGCTCCATCCTTCCTTCTTTCTCTATCAGACTTGTGGACGCTGCACAGATTGAACTTATTGATTAAGACTGTGGGGGTGAAGAGAATAAAACTGCTCTGACCGATCATATTACATTGACCACATTTTAATCAGGTTGCTAATGCCTTTCTGGCAGTGAGAGACAATATGGCAACATATTTCCTCTGATAAGCTTGGTGTGAGACATTTATCACTGTCTGAGCTGGATACTGTAACGTAACCATCCTCTTTGGCATCTCAAACCATATTTACTTATAGACAGGAACTTACACAAAACAAATGATCAAACTGATTAAGTGCTGACACAATCAGAATTCCTACCACACAAGCTCAAAGCTATTTCAACAGAAATCAGAAACTGTTGATAGAGATGAGAGGATTTCTGGTGTCCAAATTGGATTACAAACAAGACAAATCTACAAACATATAATAAGATCATTACTAGAGGTTGACTGATAGTGGGTTTGCCAATACCGATAAATAGGGTGATGGAAAAGGCCAATTACAGATTAAAGGAATGTTGTGGATTCAATAAAAGTTACGTTCAATTGTCTGCATTTGAAGCATAATACTGAAGCACAAATCTGGGTTACATAGATATACATTTTTTGTGTTAATCAACATTATGCTATAAACGCATTTGATTTAGCTCAACTTGTACTGAACCCGGAACATTCCTTTAATCACCGATAGATTTTAAAATTGATTTATATAATGTAAATAAATAAAATGTTCTTGGACTTTCCTTTCTGTGATGGGCACAGACATAGAGGCTACAAGAGTCCAAAATGAATACAATCTCAAATGCAGAATATTGCAGAATATGAATATTGTCTCTCAATGATAGTTTGTATTTCACCTCTTGAGGCCACTGTTATACTGTAGAGTCAAGCTGTTCTAACTGTTGACTCTAGCACAGGCCACAGAGGAACAAGGAGGAATAATAATAATAAAAAAAGATCTGCTTGGATTTTTGCCTATAACTGACAGCCCCAAAAAGCAACTATTATCACAGATTAATTAGTATAACCGATATATCGGTCTATCTCTACTCATTACATCAAGTCTTCACTTTCAGCTTAGATCTTATTTAGATGTGTTAAATGTGTAAACCCTCTGCAATCTGCAGGTTGTGGTGTGGAGCTCTTTGGGCCTTCTGTTTCTTTCAACAGCCCATGTTATCCTAACAAACACTCAGCAAGCCATGAGTGCATCTGGTACATTCACACCAGCCCTGGGAGTATCATCTTCATCACCATTCTTGAGTTTGATGTAGAGTATCACCCTGAGTGCAGCTACGACAAGCTGGAGGTACAACCACAAATTTGTGTTTCTCCAACATTCACTCTCTCAGATAAGTCTCAAATGTGATATGACACTGACATTGAGGACCAGCCAAAGTACATCACTTCAAGGAACGATTGATTATGAATCATCTTCATAACTGGCTGAATATTTTTTGAATTGAATTGATCGTTAAATCAGTTTTTTGGTTCTCCAAGAGCGCAGTGGCACAGTGCCATATTATTCATACAATTTTTGCACTATTTAGTGTGTATACTGTGCATATAGTAAACAGATGTTCTGCATGTATGGAATACCTTGATAACTTACTGCATTTGCTCAAATGTGTATTTTATAAAATGTAAATTTTTAATGTAATGAATGAAATCGTTAAAAAAACATTTTTTTTCATTTTTGATAGTAACAACCAAGATAGACACAGGTTGTGTGGCAACAATATTGCATTCTGCTGTTTAAAATGTGTATCATTACATACTTCAACTTCATACTGTGCACTATTTTTTAAAGCACAGTGTGCAGTATTACAGTATGTTTCATGCTGTTTGCTGTGAGCAGTATGCTAGTATTCCATCGTGAACATAGTGTTGTCCAAGGCTGATTTAACAAAATTTGCTTTTCGAATATTGACTCATAGTTTACATTCTGAGCCTTTACCTTTATGGAGTATTTGGAGATATTCTGTGTATTACAGATCCATCAGTATAAGATTACAAAATTCAGAGTGTATTTGTGTGGGTGTGTGTGCTTGCTAATGCCCCATTGGCACCTGCCAGGCTCTGTGAGATTGTTTTATAGTGTAGATTTGTGGAATGCTGACCTCCTCTGTAGCACTGAATGGAGTCAACAGGGCAGAATGGAGTCAACTTGAAATCAGAGCTTAGAGGCGGGGCTTAGAGGCATGATGCCCGTCACAATCCATACACCCTCTCAACATATTTCAGATTCATTGAGTTGTTTTCTCCCATACAGACATTCATTTAAAACTGCATTTCAGTTTTGTTTTCATCATAGTGAATTTTGATTCATTATGATTTTGGCATGTTTTCTGACTCAGTAGCTGTTATATGTGATGTGATGATGTCAAAATGCAATGTGCAATAACATTTGAACACTTAAGCCACACTTAGATATTTATGCATGACTGTTATAAATACAGATTATAACATATCAACAAGCACACTTTTCAAGCAAAACATTATAGGGTACTGTTATACATAGGTTGTAGGCTCTAAGGTAAAATTTGTCATTTTAACTCTTTCTGGTTGTCAAATGTCAACCTACATGGCTTCAACCTCAGGTTAGGGCTTCATTATTCATTTTAAACACATATGATTGGAAATTGTCACCATAAAGACTGCAATTTAAGTTTACGGTAACCCATTTTCTCAGGCTGTGGTGGGCATCTATTTTTGGAGTCTGCAGCTTTCAACAGTCTGAAATACCCTGATTTATACCCACACAATGTGGAGTGTGTATGGACCATCACTAGTTCCCCAGGCATCTGCCTAAAACTGTCCTTCATGTGAGCTAATCAGGATATAACACTGATTTTACAAATACCCCTTAATGGATTTATAAAAACAAACATAATTAAGTCTTTTCTCTTTGTTTTTGATGTAGCATGTTTGAGCTGCAGCAAAGCACAGGTTGCAATAACAACTACCTGGAGATTTGTGAAGGGCACTCTACCGGTGCTCTGGTTGGCCATTTCTGTGGTGATGCTCTACCATCCACCTACACCTCCATAATTGGCCACATTCTTTGGATCAAGTTTGCCTCTGACTCCTCTGTCAGCAGAGCTGGATTCAGAGCTATGTTGTCCCACTGTGAGTCTGAAAGTTGGCTTATTTTGTTTCTTATGATTCAAACCCTGCTGAAAAGACTAGCCTGAAGACCAGTCTAAATTAGGCTGGTTTATCCTGATTAGTTATTTTGATATGGTGCTGGGCTACCTGGTGGACCAGCATTGCTATGCTAGTTCACCAACAAACCTTGACCAGCATGATCTTTCTAGTTAAGCTGGTTGAGCTTCAAGAAACAAACAAAACCATATTGATATTCGTGACTCAAAAATTCAAATATTATTTACCTTAAAAAATATGTTGTGCAAGGAAAATATTGTAGTACATTTTGCGTTACTGTTACACCAATAAATTCTTAAATTAGTTTGTTTGTAGAAAATACTACAAATACTTTTTCTAGTAAATTTCACATTTGTATCATCTCAGACAACCTTATGGTCAATGATACTCATACACTTGTTCATTCATTCACATAAATTCAAATATTATTCAAAATATCCATTTTGACTAAAATGAAATAAAATGATTGAATATGACACTATTAAATATTGACAACATTTTCATCAAAATACTAAAACAATAAATGGCTTAAAAATGAACACTGCATGTATCTCAGTGTATATCTCTGCACTGTTTTTCCTTCCTCAGTGTATGGCAATGAGATCACTGGCAGTTCGGGCCAGATCGCCTTCCCTCTTTACCCACACACCTACCCAAACTATGCAGACTACCGCTGGACCATCACAGTGAATGGAAACTCTTACATAGAGATCAATTTCAAGGCCCTGTTCAATTGCTATTATGACAAGCTCAAGGTCTGCGCTTTCTTATAAAACATATCTCTTAAAGGGATAGATCACCTTTAAATGAACAATGTTGTCATAGTTTACTCACCCTCATGTTGTTCCAAACCAGTATGACTTTCTATATATTAACAGACGAATGAAAAAGATATTCATTCAAACATTTGCTTTTTTGTTTCACATAAGAAAGTCAAACGGGTTTGGAACAACATAAGGTGTAAATGATGAAAGAATTTTAATTTGGGAGAGAACTGTGCCTTTTAAGGCTGGGCGATTATGTAAAATATATTTTTGCGATAACTGCCTGAAAAAATATCGCGATATCCGATAACATCAACAACCCCCCCCCGCTCAGGGTCGTTGAATGGGGGGGGGGGGGGGGTTAACTACTGGGCAGGCCGGATGGCTCCCTGGTGAGTTGGGTGGTGGGGGTTTGTGGTAGTAGGAGCATGGTCGAGCTTGTGACAGCTTGTGAATGGAGAGCAAGATCAGGAGATGAGAACGGTAAGGATCATCACCTGTCAATGGTTGTCTCTAACAGCTGTATGTGATTGCAGTGAGAGTGGAGATGGAGTTAAAAGTGAGCCAGTTCAGCGGAACTCTCTCTACCATGCGGGACTTCTGCGGGACTCTCTCTACCATCTACTGGCATCTGGCTCGCTTTTAACTCCAATGATATTGTTGCAAAACGAGTTTTTTTTTTTTTTTTATAGAAAATAAATACCTTATTGTGTTGAAGTTCACCATTCCCAATTCCTCCTTTCCCAAGCCAAGAACCTGATTGGTGTGGGTGGAGCTTGAATGGAGGTGTGTGCTGGTGTTGGTTGGGCTTGAATGTAGAAGCTGTGTGCTGGAGTGGGTATCGGTTGTTTACCGTGGCAGTAATGCAGATCTGAATCAATGAGCCCAGAAATGTGGAATTTCTTTTAGTGAAAACAAACTGAATCTTTTTTCATATGTATATGGATGTGTTTTTTTAACAGCATGTGGCAGCATGTTTAATGGCACTGCAGGGTCAGTCAGCATTCCGGCTCACTCTATCACCAACTATCATCACAATATCAACTGCACATACCACATATGGTTAAGAACTATAATGTTAAGAACTATAATAGTTTAATTTACAATGATTTATCAGTTTATGTTTTGTGATGTGAAAATCTATGGCCTCATTTTAAAGTGTTACCTATTAAATAAAAAAATATTTTTTTCCATTAATAAGAACTGCTGTACAAAATATTCTTAATTGCCATGAAAATAAGGTCACAATGCAAAAAAGCTTAATCCTAAAAAATCTTAGGGTTCTATTTTCGTGAGCACGCAAGGGCTATGAGCAATTTCTTATCTAACTTTCGAGAGAGCGCTAATTCTAAGCGCAACTTTCATGCCAGTGCAAAGCGCAAGTGGGCGTGGGTGGATGTTTTTATGCTGTCTGTGGGTGTATGCCCGCAAACTGTGGGTGTATTGTATGTTAATGAATTGGCGCAGAGCACATTTTGCCATTTTCCTGAGAATAGGCCATTGCACTAAGACGGTTCAGATGCACCTCTATTCTCTGCGCAAAGTCCAAAATCAGTTCCTGCATTTGCAGATTGGAGATTCCACCAGCATTTGTTGTCGTAAAGTGACTATTAAGTCACTGTAAAAGTGGCCGGTGGAAGAAGTTGGAGTGAATTTGGGGATTTGGGGAGGTGATTATATTAGATTCTTCATTATTTTAATTACATTTTCATTGGAAGAATTTTTGGTTTAAGTTTTTTGTGTTTCAATAAATTAATTACATTTTTAAAGCAAAATCAACTAGTAGAAGTCTGACAAAAAGCAAAATCCTTCGAGCCTAACTTGGAAGTCCAATACAATCACTGTTAATACAACCCATGATTTCTGTCACTTGATAAATATGATTAATAATATACTTAGTGCATGCTTGCAAGAAAATACAAAAACTTCATGCCCATGCCCACTGGCATTGGGCATATCACATAGTGCTGCTCTTAGCGTAAGTGCTTTTAAAATAGGGCCCTTTGTCTTCAAAAATTGTCTTAATTTTCATTTACTCAAAACATAATTTCTTGTATTTTTGTCTTTTAATTTAAGGGTGAAATAAGACATGATCTCGACAGGCTTAATGAAAGTCTTCATATTACTTCTAAAGCTATCTGAGCATGTCCCACAGATCTGTTGCTGGGACCTCCACATCCAGTTTCTATTCACTTTACTGGGCCCAAATTTGAGCACCAATGCTAACAGAAATCTTTACAGTCTGTACCCCAATAGACATCCATCTTGTCAGCCATGTTCCAGCAGAGAGACAGATGTTCAGAGAGTAAAGCATGTTGGTATTGATCATCTGTCTCTCGCTTTGTATGGTAAACCCTACTGAGATGCTCTGCCACTACCAGACAGGATGCCTTTCATCCATCATCTGTCCCAAGAGGCTTTCTTTTAAGGGAACACCTCTTTCCCATTAGTGGCATTACTGTCAGAGGAACTGGATTGTTCTGCATAGCTATAAAGGTTTCCATAGTAATTAAGCTCATCAACTGCATCCATCCAACTCTTTCAGTCAAGAGGCCTCCTCAGCTTGTAGCTATGACTACGTGGCTGTGTACGACGGAGAGGACACCCTCTCCCCACTGATGTGGAAGTTCTGTGGACGCGAGTTGCCACCCAAACTCAGGTCCTCGTTCAATCAGATGTTTCTTGAGTTTGTTACAGATTCGCAAGTTACAGCAGTGTGACCTACAGTGAGACTTTAGGTAGAGTTTTTCCATCTTCTCAGAAATCAATATAGATATAGAAAACCTAGTGAGCAGCCTTGCTATCTACTGCATACTTGGGCAGGATACTATCTGAAATGTAACCCCATAAGTGACTAAATTGAAGTGCTCTACTGTAACGATCCACACCGTCTTTGGTTTGTGTACCTTTTATTTTAAGTTCTGGCACCTTTTATGTTCCATATTGTTCTTTGTTTATGCACTCTTATTTTGAAGTCTTATCATGTCCTGTTTTCCCTCCATGTCTGTGTCTGATTTTCATTGGTTCATTGTCTAATTATCTTGTTATCAGTTCTAATTTATCATTGGTTTTAGTTTATTGTCTTGTTGTCTTGTTTTGAGTTTTGGTTTTCCATTGGTCTATGTTTCCCCTTGTTTTGTATTTAAGCCCTCATGTTCACCTTGTCCTTTGTTGGCCATTGTTTCACGTTTGGTGTTTCATGTTCAGTCCATGGTTGTTCCCGAATCCTACCTTAGTCCGTGTTCCTGCCTATGCCCTCCTTGGAAAACTCCCTGTGTTATTATCTAGTGTTAATGTCTTTATTTTTCCGCTCGTGGACGTTTCATTTGTTCCTGTGTTCCTACTTCCCTTTACTTTGTGACTTTGAATAAAGCTGCACTTGGATCCTTACTCCCTCGTCTGCCTACTTCATTACATCTACATAGACAGCAACTCCACAGGGCACATAAATAGCACTCTTCATGTGAAACACAGGAGAGACTTGACTCACAATTGATTCCAGAAGGTGTTAGCATGTTGCTAAGCTAACAATGCAATCAGATTTGAATTTCAACCGGATACGTTTTCTTTTGAATTTCAGTTAGATTTGACTTTTTATCGATACTTTTTTTATTTTCTCTCAACTCATCTGCTATCTTGGATTAATTTTCAAGATTGTTGCGATTATTTTTTCAGTGATAAATACAACACAAAACTGCATTACATTTGGACTAAACAAGTGATCTTAGAAGGCAACAAAAGGCAGCTGCCTCTGTTTTGGAAAAGTCTTTGTGTCTTGAATTCACTTATAATTTTGTCTAGGTAGGCAGCTCACTAGTTTTCGGAACACAACTTGACTATTTATAGGTATCTGTTTCAAAAGATACTGTCAGACTTGTTACTTATGTATGAGGTTGATGATATTTGCTTTTAATCTGAGCTTGTTCCTTTATGTTTCTACTATAGAAATTGAATGAAAAATGTGGGGATGATTGCATAGTGAAGCACATAGACAAAGCTGTCTCTGAGAACCAAGAAACAAAGAGTTCAGAGGCATAAATAGTGTTCTGTATCAGCTTTGTGATTTAATGCACCAGTCACTTCAAGAAGACCAGGCTTTAAAAGAACTGAATGGTAAACACTTTTGTAGGGCATCTATTAGGGGGGTGAGAGAACCGCCCATTCTTACAACAATTCTTGTTATTCTTTTAGAACAACAGAGCGCATTCACAACATAGAATCTGTTCGCTCGCCACAAGACAGCTATTTGTCAGCCTACCGATAAAGTACTCACCATTTCTTTTCTCTGTTCTACAATTTATTTGCAAATGAAGGGAATATTTTCGCAGCTAGTTAGAAATGTCAGCGTGTATGCTAATGTTCATGGAAGTGAAGCCAAGTGTAATCTGATCACTAATTTACAATAAGTAAAACACAGTAAAATTTTACTACAATGTTGTATTTGTTAGCATTAATTAATGCAATAGTTAACATGAACTAACAATGCGCCATACTTTCACAGCCAAGCAAACACTTCTGCACTACTTGGTTAATGTGGATTTATACATATACTAATACATATTATACATCAAACTTTGTATACTTGAACAATAATTAATGCAATATGAAATAACTTGAAAAAACAATTTTAAGCTATATACCACTGAAACATACATGTGTACACAAATGTACAAACGTATTGACAGTAAGCTGTTTTTTTTACATACATATTCAACCATGTTGCATCCACAGTTTAATTTCCTGTGGTGACACATTTCCTGTTAAAACAGTAATTTTGGTATAGAATCAATACGGGACGCGATTTATCAGATGGCGTCACGGTGAAATAAATCCAGATCGCCAATTCTACATTGATACAAGTTGGAAAAGGGAGCGTCTGAAAATTCCACACATTTTGCTAAAACGTGCTAATACTATATGCGCTAATGTGGCAAGGGACCGTCTGAAAATTCCACAAATGTTGCTATATATGGTCAATGAATGGTCAATAAAATCAAACAATGTATGAATACAATCATAAAGACAAGTATAGGTGAAGGAAAAAAATAAAATTAATAAAATAATAAATATTATAAAATAATTTAAATTATGTAAAAACCATCCAAAATGTATACATAAATAAAATAAAGACAAATAATCAAAACAATTTTAATAAACATATATATATATATATATTTGCATATAAATGATGTCTTTTTTTATATAATTCATGGGTCAGAAAAGTTCTTATATCAGCATATAAGAAAGGAAATAAATGTTTTATTTATAACGTATATTAACTCAAAGCATTTATTGCTAAAACTGTGTGAAACTTAAGTGTTTTAAAATGTCAAAAGTGGCAACCCTAGGTGGGACATATTGAAGGACTCCTCCTGAACATTTTAGTGGACAAAAAATATTGTTTATGCTCCTGCAAACGAGATGAGTCATCAATTCTTTGTGTTCTCCTGGAAGACCTCATTTTAAATTGGGAATTTTTAGGGGTTCTCTAGCATATGGATGACCTCCTAGCTACAAAAACTGACAGATTGCAAGCCACAAAACCAATTTTTATGTCTTTGACTCTTTGGTCCTATTTTGGCATGCTTTTGTGGACTCTACTGTCTCCTGCAGGTGGTGTCTTGAAAGTACACCAACCCAAAGCATGTTTAAAATGTCATATTCTCTCTCTGCCCTCACCTGCCCGCTCGATTCCCTTTCCCAGGTCCTCAGCAGGGTTAAGGTGGCTATACCTATCCACCTCCACGGGCATGTTTGGTTATCCTGATTTTAATATGGATGGGCAATACTTGCCACATATGGACTGTATGTGGACCATTGTCATGGATGTCAATAATGCCATTAATCTCACTTTCAACTACTTTGAGCTAGAAGTGACTGCATATATGTCAAGGTAATGCCAGTCATCAGCAAAATTTAATGACTCTCTTCTATGTATAATATTTCTCAACCATCTGATGGTAACAGTGTTCACTAGCCTTGTTTGGATCATTCTGTGGAAATTAGTACCCGCCCCTTTCATCTCGGCCAGTAATTAACTGTGCACTTCATCTCGGATGGCTCCGTGTTATGCTGCAGATTTAGCACAATTTACAGAGCAGTTGACAGTAAGACAGACCTTTGACTGAAGCAGCTTTAAAGTAATAGTTCCCACAAAAATGAAAGTTCTGTTAGCATTTAATCAACCTCATGTCGTTCTAAACCCCTTATTCTGTCATTTTTTGTATATGTAATAGCTTTTCTAAAAAATCTTCATTTGTGTTTTGCAAAGTCATACACATCTGGGATAGCATGAGGGTGAGCAAATAATGAGAGAATTAAAATTTTTGTGTGAACTATCTTTAAATAACTATCTGTGTGTCACACAAAGCTGTTGTATGGCTTCAGAAGACTTGACATATTGCATATGTACTACTTTTATGGTGTTTTTTTTTGTTGTTGTTGTTGTCCTTTTTGGGTCATAATATGCATGGTCACTATGAACTGTTATTGTACGGAAAAGAGCTACGTGAAGATTCTTCAGAAATTCTCCTTTTCTGTTTCAAAAAACAAAACAGCATACAGATTTGGAACTACATCAGGGTGAGTAAATAATATTTAATCTTTTTTTTTTTTTTTACTTAATACCAATTTTAATTAATCAAATAAGAATGACTTTAATTCTGTGCTTTTTGATTCCACAGTGCTGGACTGGGGCACTCATGACCAAATCTTTTTGACATGTTGATTCAATGTGCTTAGGTCTTTGTAGGAGAACATTCAATGCCACATCATCACCTCAGACCATCACATCACCATCACATTATTTGTCACATACATATTACATACATGTGATGTAATGTAGTGAAATGTTTTTCTTTAGTTCCTCATCCCACAGTGCAACAACAATCAGAACCAACAACGAACTAATGGCATACACCCACATAATGATAAAATAAAGAAATATAGACTATAAAGAAATATAAGGTAAATAAATACAATATAGTAGAGAATATGCAAAATGGGTTAGGTTGTACAATTGTACACAGTATACAGAACTATAGAGTTAATTAAAATTTTAATTATAGTGCAAACTGTTTTGTGTCTGTACGAAGCTGCAATATACAGCCTCACTCAAGTGTCCCTATTCAGTAGCCGGATTGCCTGAGGATAAAAACTCCTCCTGAGTCTCTCTGTGTTGGTCCTCAGGATCCGGTAGCGTTTCCCTGATGGGAGCACTGAAAAAGTCTGTATCTGGGGTGGTAAAAATCTTTGATTATTTTCCTGGCCCTTGTCCTGCATTGCTGGATATAGGTGTCTGTAATGCAGGGAAGTCCTGACGGCCTTTTCTACTGTCTTCACCACTCTGGACAGCGCCTTTCGATCCTATGCTGTGGTGCCTCGGAACCATGCAGTGATGCTCCCTGTGAGAAGTCTCTCCACAGCACCAGTGTAGTAAACCCTCAGTACCTTATGGGACACCTTGAACCTGGCCAGGTGTCGTAGGTGGTAGAGATGCTGGCAAGCCCTTGTCACGCTGTTTGTCTGTGTTGTCCAGGAGAGGTCTTCTGTGAGGTGGACAAGTTATTTGAATCTGCTCACCCTCTCAGCTGTGGCCCTGTTGAGCATCAAGGGGCTGTAGTTCTTCACCTGCTTCCTCCCTTGTTCAATAACCATCTCCTTGCACACACCCTTCACCTCCTGCCACTGGATGCTCCTCCTCAGGAGGCAGTGAAAGAGATCTTGCAGCAGTTCCACATTCAGTCCAGCCAGAGCTGCACCAGCAACTTCCTGGAGTTTAAAGACTTTCCTGTACCCCATTTTCTGACAAAGTGGGAAGGGGTAGTCTTGTGTTATAAAAGGAGACTGAACAATTTAGTCATTTTAATGTTCAAATGAGAAATGCTCAAAAAATGGCGTTTATTGCATGCACAACATTTTTGTCAGAAAAAAAAAAAAAAAAAAATGTTTTAATGTGCCCATCTTGTAATGTGGGTCTTTTATACATTCATCAGGTATAAAAGGTCCAATCTTGTAATATTCAATGAAAATGACTGACTAGTACTACAACAATATGTGGTGGTGGCATAGTGGGCTAAAGCACATATGTTAATCAGAAGGTTGCTGATTCGATCCCCACTGCCACCACTATTGTGTCCTTGAGCAAGGCACTTAACTCCAGCTTGCTCCAGGGGAATTGTTTATATATACACAATAAATGTTATACTTTAAATGCAAATGTTTAGTAGCATTCTTTTTCATAACATACCAATGCATTTTTAAATACATTGTGGTTAAAGTAGAGTATGATTTATTTTATAATTTAATTAGAATAGTTTTAACACTAATCATAGTCAAACTATCGAAAACTTTTTGGACTTGGAAAAAAAATTAAAAAAAATTAAAGAGCCATTTGGGAGCCAAAAGAGCCGGCTCTTTTTGGTGAGCTGAGCCGAAGGAGCCGGCTCACTGAAAAGAGCTGGAACACAAATCATTAGCACAGGTAATAGGTAGGTAGGTCCTTAATAAAAAGAAAAGTTGTAGTCAGGGGGTATGATACAGCAATGTTACCATAGCGTTTACACACGTTTCTGGTGTCTGTACAGTATTCCAACTTCTTTTCGTTGATCTCCTGATTGTATTAATACAATACGATGCAGCGGTGTGTATTTTGATTGGATGTCTTTGTTCCTTTTTTCAACTCTCTAACAGCCGATTGGACAACGGAACAGAATTCAGCGTGAAATTCTTTCGTTCTCTCTGGACCCCGGAAATACTCTTTTATGGAACGAATACGGAGACTTTTACAGACATGCTGTCAACTTCCGGTTGGGTGTGTGCCACTGACTCGATGCAAACATATTTGGTTTTACTGCCCTGAGGGTCTGAATATTTGTTTTCAGTTTTGCTGTATGCTTACGTTCGTTCCGCACAGTTAGGTAAAAACTGAGTTCGCTATTTATTCTGTTTTGAGTGGCTAAGGCTTCATCAGTATTTTAAGCTAATGTTGCCAAACTCTGTTCTTACTAAGCTTGTTTATGCTTGTTGTCGGGTCTTTCATTTCTTTATCTTTGCTTGTAGAAAATGTCTAAGTCCCTGAAGAAGATAGTGGAGGAGAGTCGGGAAAAGAATTTGCCAGAGGTGGACATGTGTGACAGAGGAATATCAAACCTACTGGATATTCCTGGGCTGTGTGAGTGGACGGATCATTTGTTTGCTGTTTTCAACATAGACAGTTGCATGTTTACATTTACATCGTGTGTAATGTATGTGTGGAGGATGAATCTGATTTGTTTACACTATAAATATATAACTGTTATGATCTGCTGTGTAATATTTGCATGTTTACATTAGCAATGATGAATGACATCATCAGTTTGACGCCATGTAAACTTGTGTTGTTGTTTTGTTTTGCAGTCACCTTGTCCAATATAACCCAATTGGTGCTAAGTCACAACAAGCTGAATGGTAAGTTGTGAATATTTTCAGTCTCAAGTCTCGTCATGTCTATTTCTGAGACATGAAAATCAGTTATATCAGCATAACTGATATATACATTATTGTTAAGTATGTCTTGAATCCTGCTCCACACTTAACCTACAACTTTTTGATCTGAAAGCTTTTTATTTGATAATCCTTTGGAGTCAGTGCACAGTTATTGCACATAGAAAGTAACATTTAGACAGTACAGTGGATGTGTCTGATTCATCCTCCATATCTATAAAGGATTAATTCAGGTTTATTGGGACATTTTTGACAGCAATATGTCTTCCAAAGCTTATATGCACACTGCACAGTCAATACACAATTATAGTTAAAAAAAAAAAAAAAAACGTAGTTGTCAAGTGATTTTTACAATATGATTCATTCTATAACAGGTTTATAAATGCAAAGCAGAGATTTGATGATGACCGGAGACTTACGGTTCCTGAGAGCTGCAGGTAGAACCTGGTTAAGTCCACTAGAGGGCTGTCTTGTCATTGATGATCACAGGTTGTTCTGATTTTCTAGTCTGCTCAATTTAAGTTGCCTTAAAGGGATAGTAGTTCACCCAAAAATGAAAATTATCTAATCATTTACTCACTCTCAGGCCATGCCAGATTTGCATGATTTTCTTTCTTCTGCATAACACAAATGAATATTTTTAGAAGAATATCTCTTTTGGTCTATTCAATACAAGTGAATGTGGACTAGAATTTGAAGCTCTAAAAAGGCAGCATAAATGTAATCCATAAAATTCAATCCATGTCTTCTGAAGCGATATTGTTGTTGGCATCACCAAACACCAAATGAATAAGAATGTGAAAGTGGAGATTTATAGTAAAACAGGTCTTAACTACTGACCTGTTTCTCACTCACACCTATCATATCACTCTCGAAGACATTGATTTAACCATTGCAGTCATATGGATTACTTGTTTAATGCTACCTTTATACACTTTAACTTGTGGCCACCATTAATTTGCATTGAATGGGCCTACAGAGCTGAGGTTTCCTTCTAAAAATCTTTGTTTGTGTTCTGCAGAAGAAAAAAGTCATACACATCTGGAATAGCATGAGGGCGAGTAAATGTAAACTATTCCGTTAAAATTCATAACAGAGTGAGAGAGGGGAGAATATGATAATTCTACATTTAGAAAGTGAAACTAGTATGCATTTTGTAAACATTGTCATGAGTTTAAGAAGAATCTTTCTGTGTGTTCCTCTAACTTGTTTATTCAGGGGTATATATTTGGTCGACTGTTTGTCAGTGTAGTTTGGAGTTCAAAATTAAGATTTTTCCTCATCCGCATAATCTTTGGGTCCACAGTAATCACCTTGAGCCATGTTCCCTCTCATCTGATTTGTACAGGCAGTGTTTGGTTGGGGATTTGTTTGTTTATGCAGGAATCTTATTCTTAAGCTCCATGAAGATGTGATAAAGCACATTTCTGTCAGGTATTGTCTGTTGTATGATCAAAGCTTTTTAATACGATTTATAAGCAGACTTTCAGTTACGGGTCACACTACTTGTTTGTTGCTACTTTAAATGAGCGAGAAAATGATACTGTAGTTTTCAGTTACAGATAGATACAATGGACAAGATGGGACACTTGTATATTTTCTATAATTAATTAATCTATCCTGAGATTCTGTTTTTCATGTTCTTGATCACTGTATTCATCCTCACACTTTTATCTTTTTTTCTTTCCCATTCCCTTTCCTTTCCTCTCCTTTCCTTTACCGTTTCCTCTTTCTTTCCCCCTTTCCTTTCTCCCTTTGTTGCCTTCCATTTTTTTGTCCTTTTACATTTTCCTCTTTTTTTCCTCTTTCCTTTATTTTTCTTTTCCCTTTCTTCTTTCCTTAATTTTCATTTTCTTTTCCTGTTTAATTTCCTTTACCTTTCCATATTTCTTCTCTTTCTTTCCTTTTTACATTTTCTTTTCTTTCCTTTTACGTTTTTCCTTTTTTCTTTTCATTTTTCCTTTTCCCTCTCCTCCTGGCAGCTTAAAGAGCAGAGATAAAGAATCTCCCATCTTTTGAACTTTTCATGGTAGTCATGGATTACAGTGACATTTGAAACCCTTTCATTAGTGGCTTGTGACTAAAGCAGGGCTGCTGTTCAGGCCACGCAGGCAGCAGCTCAGGTAATGAGGAGAGGAGATCTTGGCAAAGGTGCAAACCCTTTCTATATAGTCCCATACTCTTTGTCCTGTTAGCATCAGCTTGCTCTGCCTGCTATAGAGACGCTACTAATGCCAAGGACATACACTTAAAATGTACACAGCTGTATGTAGATGTGCATGTGTTTTCAAGCAGATCTTGTATTCACAATCAGCTTGTTTCTGCATGTACTAAAAAATGCAGCCATTGTACTAGAAAAGCCTGTAAAAGGACAGCATTCAGCAGCCGGTTGCAATTTAGAGGTCTGTCTCTGGCTTAAGATGATAAAGTGTAGAGGTCTGGTGAAGGAACATGTCTTAAGGAGGGAAATGGCGGAGCTGAGATCAATCTTGTGTGTCATTTGGAGATGTGTTCTGGGCATTGTTGTGTGGCCTGTCCCAGGACCCTGACATGAGGTACAGGGTTCAGTGTCCCGTGTCTCTCGACATATGCATAGGTCCGATGGGACATAGGGAAACATAGTTATATATTTCAAGTATCTTTTATGGGGGGATAGGTCAGGGGATAGATGTAAAAATTGAGCGAACTGACTCAAATGTTCTCTACTTGCTTGGATGCACAAGGTGGATTAATTTATAAATATAAAATTCAGTACAGTTTACATTTCAAGAACACTATTTATATAGTTATTTATTACACAGCTCTCTGGTATACTTGATTCTGATTGGTCAATCATGTCATTCTACCATCAGATTTTTTTGTATAATGACTACTAAACTGTATAATTGTCCGGCAAAATTATAAGTAGCTGTATAAAATGTACATTCAGCTGGACATCTTTTTCAGGATGTTACTTTGAGATTATATATACAGCAAGTAATACAAAACATTTGTAATTCAACTGTATAGTATATATCTGTCATTTAACATTGTTGGCATATTGGTGTTTCATTGTTAATTGTTGTTTGTTAAACAAACATTTTAACAAACAATATGACATTATTTAATGCATAAGAGATCATTAGCTAATGAGCATGCTAATTGCTAGAAATGTCATGAAACTTGAATTAATATAAAAAATCATTGGCGTGACAGCTGAATCATTTGTTCCACCATGTCCTGGGCTGACCAGCTCTCGTTGATCTCTCTGGAGGTCTTCGTGTCATGCTGTTTGTGTAAACCTCTCCTGCCTTCCCTCCTCCATAATGAGGGGCCATTGATCAGCCATTTATCGGAGAGAGCTCCTGTTTGGCCCATCGATCTCTGTCGGCTGCAGAAGGGGGCAGGATGGCCTTGTGGGAAGGGAGGGGCGATACTGATCCGTTATGCTAAGGCCTTCATCATTAAAATTTCAAATCTATCGCTGGGGTAGTGACCCATAATTGAGCCATCAAAGACGGAACAGCTTTCCTCAGCAGGTCACCAGAGAGCCTTCGCTGTCTGCTTGTTAGACCTTAATGGTCGTTTGGGAACTCTTTACCTTGAACATTGTATTGGTGATTAGTAGACAGTCAATTGAAATGCTTTGACTGATGTGAGATTGATGATATCTGCAAAATTATAGTTGTGCTAATTTCTTTTTTCTCACCCTTTCTCTCTCTCTCTTTAGCTGTGCCTCCAAACATTGCAGACCTGAAGAACTTGGAGGTATTGAACATGTTCAATAACCAGATTGAGGAGCTTCCAACCCAGATCAGTAGCATTCAGAAACTGAAACACCTGAACCTTGGGTTAGTGTGACCGTCTCGTCTCCTCATCTCTTTTCTTTTATTATCTCCTCTTTGTTCATCTCGTCTCATCTCATCTCCTTCATTCTTGTCCCATCTCTTATCTCGCTTCACCTCATCTTCTTTTTCTCTCATTCCTTGTCTTGTCTTTTCTGTTCTTGGCTTGTTTCTTGTCTTTCTTGTGTACTCATATCTTTTCTTATCTCATCTTCTCTTCCCTTTTTTGTCATTGCACATCTCATCTCTTATCTACTCTACTCTTCACGGCTCATCTCTTTCCTCGTCTCATCTGGTCTCATGCCCTACTCTTGTCTCATTTATTGTCTTCTCATCTTGTCTCTTCTGTTCTTGACTCATCTTGTATCCTCGTCTCATCTCTTGTCTTTTCTCATCTCATCTCTTCTGTTCCCTTATCTCATCTCTATCTACTCATCTCATCTCATCCTTTTATTTTAATCTCATCCCCATTCACTTCTGTTCTTGCCTTTTCAGTTCTCTTTTCTACTTTCTCCTCTTTGCTCTCTTGTTCTCATCTAATTTCTCTTCTCATTCTTTTCTCATCTCCTTGTTTTTTCTCATCTCTTCTCTCCTGTTCTCTCCTTGTGCCATCTCTCTTGTCCATTTGTCTTGTCTCATCTCATTTTATCACCTGGCCTGACCTAACCTGTCCTTGAAGCTTTGTTTGCATTTTGCTTGGACAGGAGACAGTTTGTAGCATCAGTCTTGTATGTTTTGCATCTCTTATTTCATGGTTTTCAAAGTATAGCTTTTAAAAAGACAAAGGAGCACTTGTCAATCATTCTTTGTCTGGTTTTGCACTGCTCTCTTTATTCTTCTCCTGTTCTCTGACTCTCTTCATCCCTGGTCATCCACTGGTATTGAGAACCCACCTGAGCACCACCCAAATCCCAAGGGTTCTCCTTCTCCACTGAGGGTGGAGCCTCCGCAATGTCACGGAGGATTAAAGTGCAACACGATCTGCCCTGCGTCTGGCACGTCACATTTTTATTGATTTGCTGTCAGACGCACCATTTCTACACATAATCTTGAAAACATAAGCCGGGTTGTTGTATTCCCGGCTGCGACTCCTGACTCAAATGTGCGTATTTGTGTGGGGGTGCGCACACAAGTGTGTGCCAGCCCGCTTTTCTGATCTCATTTGTCAAAACAATTCCCCTTCGCTTGTAATTGCTTCGCAAACATGTGGTGGAATCAATTTGTTTGTTTCTTTTAAATCTGTTAAAAAGTTTGGATGTCTTCACGGCAACTGAGTGTCATTTGGAAGGAAGAAGGGAAGAAATAAAATAAATAAAAAAGAAAGGAAGTGAAAGGAAGGAAGGAATGGAAAGAAAAAAGAAAAAGTAAAAATGAACGGACATGGAAGGAATTAATTAAGGACATGAATGGAATGAAATAATTAGAAGGAAGCACCTGAAAGGAAGTAATAGGAAGGAAGGAAATGAAAGGAAGGAACAGAGAGGGAGGAATTAAAGAAGGACGTGAAAGGAAGGAAATAATTGGATTGAAGGTGGGACGTGAAAGGAAGGATAAGAAAGAAAGGAAGGAATTATAGAAGGATGTGAAAGAAAGGAATTAAAGAAGGACTTGAAAGGAAGTAAGAAAGATAGAAATGAGAAGAAGGGAAGGACACATTGACAGGACAGATGTTTAAATAGCAAGAGTTAATCAGCATCTATTTTAGGCGTCTCTCTGTCTGGCTTTCTCTGTATTATTCCTTGTTTTTTCCTCATTGTGGGGCACCTTGATCACAAATTTAAAATTCCATGTTCTCAAGTTTTCCAGCCAAAATATAATGCGTTACATTTCAAGGACTCATATGATTTTAACAATAACAGACACAATAAATTTCAGTTATCGCCTGCACTCTCTCTGCTTAGAAAAGTGAGCGCCAGTGGGCGGGGCCAAGGGTGCGGTGATATAAAGTAGGCATTGATGTTGTAATGGTAAAGGCAGTCATGAATTAATGGGCTCCCTAATGATGTAGGGAAGTCTTGTAAGTAGAGAATGAGGAATTTTTGCAGCTTAGTTTCAATAAATGCTTTTATTGCATTAGTATCAAGGAAAATTTGATTCCTCATGAAATGACCCCTTTGAGAAGTATACAGTATGGTCAAAAAGTTTTCATTGAAATCTGGGACTCAAAATCTAATTTAAACCTGGAAATAAAAAGTTCTAGGATTAAAAACAAAACAAAACAAAAAAAAAATACAGAAACAAACTTGTGGAGTGAAAGGGGCACAAACCGAATGCTAAGAAATTCTGACATTCATGTTCATTTGTCAGTTAAAATTTTCACTCAAATGCCTGTGCTGAAAATATAATTTGTAGTAATTAAAAAGTTCTGTTAAATTAAGAAAAATGCAAAATATAAGCATTTTTACTACTCGTCTCTTTTGGACCCCATTGTATATAACTTTCAAGTTATAAATTTGAGCTGTGCTATAAATCATTGTTGTGTTTGAAATATCACTCATAATCAGTGAGATGGATCTGTGCGGCCTGCGCTTGTCTGTCTCTGTTTGCTCAGACGAGTCAGTCTGCTATGGATTTTCAATGGTTCCCCTGTGTCAAGAATTGACGGGCGTTTTACGCATGTTCACGTGCGCGTGTGAATGCATATGTTAAAGCTGATGACTTTGTTAAAATGCTGTTTTATTGTCTGTGTGTGTGTAGGATGAACCGGTTGAGTACTCTTCCAAGAGGGTTTGGATCTCTTCCTGCGTTAGAGGTTCTGGATCTCACATACAACAACCTGAACGAGTCCTCGCTGCCCGGGAATTTCTTTTACCTTAGTAAGTCAGCAACACACAACATATCACCACTCTTACTTGTCTTGGCCTCGAACGGCAAGCCCACAAATTGTTGAGGGACCATTCATGTCTGATTCATATTGCATGCTAAAATACATTCAAAATTGCGAGATCAAATCTGAGTGAGATATTTTGCTAACAGTGTGCAAACAGCATAACAGTTAACTTCATCATCATCATCATACTCTTCATCAGTCCAATCAGCTGGTCCCATCAGAGGAGGATGATGATGATTAGTGATGGAGCACTAATAATCTGTAATTTTAATGCCAGTCACATAATGAAAACACCATCTTAACATTAATCAAGGTCTCTGATCCTTAACTACACACACACACATGCACGCACACTCTTTAGCACATTCCCAAATCATTTATCACTGCTGTTTGTAGTGGCTGTCATATCGGCTGTGAAATTGACTCTGACTTCTTAAAAGCAAGTTGAAATTGATATGATTCATGAATGAGCCACCGGTTGCTTTAGCCAATCATAGCGTTGGATGGAGAGGAATTGGGTGTAACCAGTTCTTTGCCATTTAAACATGAATGGAGGTGTATGTAAAGGTCTTTACACAGAAGATTATTTTGATGTCTGCGAAAAGTTGGTTTGTACAAAGTAATGTCAGATGTTTTAGCCAATATTTAATTCCAAACATAACAATTACATTGGTAATGAATAACTAGAGGTCCATTAGCAAATAACGGCAGTCTCACAGCTAACATTTGCTGCGTCCCAATTCGGATACTATCCGTCCTAAATAGTATTCGAAAATAGAATTAGTACGTCCCAAATCGTAGTATGTTGAAATGAGTGTTCCAAAGATACCCGGATGGCCTACTATTTCCGGTCAGAATCCGAAGTGCAAATCGATGCACACTCTAACGGCTAATATTGCCCACAACCCATTGCGTGCGGGAGGGAGGAGCTTTGAGATGATGCAAACATGCCGGCCGGATGCGGCAGCAGTTTTTAAGTGTAAGAACTTAAACATTTAGCGCTAATTAAAGTTATATTTTATTGTCTCATAATATTAATGGATTTGTGTTGTGCAAAAAAAGTACCGTGTTTATCTTGTAGGGTCCGATGAAGACACTGAGCGCCTCATTAACTGGCGCATTGCCAACGACGCCCTTTTCACACGGAAGAGAAACGCGGCTATGTTTGTTTAACTGTCGCGGTGTGCGTAACTAGGCAACCACGTTCTCTTCCATTGCATGACGTCTTCGTAGTATGTCCCAGAACGTGCATACTCGTTTGCTACACACTCAAAAGTATGTACTTTTTCTTCAAAAAAAGAGTACATACTTTTAGGTCGTAGTATAAGTAGGCGAATTGGGACGCAGCCATTATGATTTAGACTTTACAGCTAATTAATATACTTTTTTTTTTTTTAAGGAGGAACTTCCCTTATACTTGTGTTGTAACCATGAGATTTTTGCTTAAAAAAAATAATAATAGAAAATGTATGAACATTTCTTAAAATCCCATTATTCAATTAATTTAAGAAACAACTGACAGATGAATTGTTATTGATTACAGCCCTAGTCATTATCTACTTTTTGTATAGCATTTGTAAAATGATCTTAGTACAGAAAATGTAGTATTGTTTACTTTCTTTTTTAATAGTGTATTTTATGTGAAAGTGTGCATGTGAGTTTATCTCTTGTCACTTTGCACTGAAGTACTGTGTGTGTGTGTGTGTGTGTGTGTGTGTATTTGATGATAGTTGTCGATCCGTTGATCCTATGTGTGTGTGTGTGTGTGTGTGCATGCAAGATTGTAGTCATGTTGTATCAATCAGAGATGACTATTTGTATTGATCAGTGGTTGCAATATATCAGCCTCTTACACACACACACATACTTCTCTCTCTCTCTCTCTCTCTCTCTCTCTCTCTCTCTCTCTCTCTCATTTCAGCCACCCTGCGTGCGCTCTATCTCAGTGACAACGATTTTGAGATTTTGCCCCCAGACATCGGCAAGCTGGCCAAGCTACAGATAGTGAGTAATTTATCTAAATTCCATCTGAAATCAATTGCTTTTGTGGCAGTGCTGTGTGCCTTGTGTGTTGGATTTATTCTCTGTGCCGTGTGTTCTTTTTTAAGACGCAGTGCAAGGTGATTTAGAGGCTGATCTTCACCTAGCTCAGATCAGACTGGATGCACAGTCACAGTCACATAAAACGAATGATAATAAACTTTTTGTAACTTAAAAACATTAAATGTTGATATTATAGCTTACAATATATCATATAATATTGTAATATTCAAGACAACATGAAACTGCATTCACAAAGCATTTAACTTCCTTAATTTTATGTATTTCTGTGTGAAACCGAATATTTATAGGGAAATAATAAAGGGCTGGGCTTGATTTTATCCACAGGGTTTTATTAGCCACATAATGCAAGATAATAGTGAATGTCAAGCTCGAAAAAGGACAAAAACCATGAAATCACAGTAGAAGTATTCAAAGTGAATGAATGGCTTCTGAAGACTTAATATAGTGCATCAAGTTGTATCAATTACTTCTACTTTGCATTTTTTCTTCTTTTTTTTCTATATTTGAGCTTGATAGACTGGAGTAACTATTTACTTTCATTATATGGCATATAAACCCTGTGAAGACTAAACATTCACCTTTTTTTGTTCCATGGAAGAAAGAAAGTAATTTGGTTTTGGGACAAAATGAGGGTAATTAAATGATGACACAATTTTCATTTGTGGGTGAACCGTTCCTTTAAGCAATCAAAAAAGTAATATGTAATATTGCCTGTCCCTTAACATGAAGGATTTTTTGGATGCACATCAGTTTCCAATTATTCTGTGTCTCATTTCATAGTTGAGTCTGAGGGACAATGACCTCATCTCTCTGCCCAAGGAGATTGGAGATCTGGCTCAGCTAAAGGAACTTCACATTCAGGGGAACAGACTCACAGTACTGCCTCCTGAACTTGGTAAGACATTAAAGTACATGTGTAAATGTCTGCATGTAACTGAATCCTAAAACCAGAGCGCAATGATTGGTTGATAGGGATGCATACAACATATACAATTCTTTGCACACCCATCTCAACCAAAAGACATCCACACATACATTTTACTACCAAGAGTGGCACACTGATTTGCTGTAGATATGTCTCTCTTCTCTGATTGGCTGGATGTTTACAGAGGGGAGTACAGCTCACTGACCCCACAGAGTGTTGCTACTGGGGGTCAACCTGTGTCAAACTGCTCTCCGCCTGAGTTTTCACTCTGGAAAAACCTCCACACTCACGCATCAGCACACAAGAACTGATTGCCCTTCTGACAGCAGTTTTTCTTTCCGTCTTGATTCGTTCCAACAGTCTATTCTAGTGCATTAGTATACATGCATTATGTCAGCACTTATCTTAAGTGTCACATAAACACATCCTCTGTAACAAGCACTTTTCTTCTGATCATCTGGTACAGTTATTCTCAGTATGGACACACCACACACTCACTTTTCCCTCCCTATGTTTCATGGGGAATTACAGACAAAAATAAGAGATGTGTCTAAAGCTGTTAGACTTTAAAATGTTCTGCTATTAAGAGGAGTAAAACATTTTGAGAAAAAAAAAGACTAAGCTGGTTTTAACTGGGGTAAACTGACCTAGCTGGTCTAATCTCCCAGCCTGGCCAAGGTGGTGTTCAACTGGCTTAGTTGGCCAACTGGTCCCCCAGACTGACCAGCTGATAAGTGCCCCAAACATATAGTCTTGAGGATTTGCTCTTTTGACCAATAAGCAACCACCTAGAACACTCTAGGAACAGAGTAGCAACGCCCAGGCAACCATCCACAACACTCCAGCATCATGGTGGCGACTTATGCATGGGCAAGTGCCACTAATATTTTCTTAAGAACTATAAAAATGTAGTTTTAAGTAGTGTTTCTGGAATGAGCAATTGTTTGTTGGTGTTACAGGTTTGTGTGAACGCTCTGGTCAGCAGGTCTTTGTCCTGTGCTCTCTGTAGTGGAGACCTGTGTATAGCTTGTTAGGACCCTCTGTCATGTCCCTGTAATCCCACTCCACAGACCAGCCTCGTTAAGACTGCCGTTCTCTCTCTCTCTCTCTCTCTCTCTCTCTCACACACACACACACAGAGAGTAAGAGTGAGAGAGAGAGAGCGCCCAGCTAACAAGGAGCAACCAAGCGCACATGCCAAAAGCAGGAATGGAGAAGAGGAGGAATATCTCATGTGTAAAGCTTATGTTTTAAACGGTTATGTGAATAATAAATGTGAAAAGAGATGGGGGGGGGGGTGAAAATTTAATCTGGACCAATCGTATTCTGTACTATTGATTTTTGACAGTTGTACATATATGTCTGTGTTTTTTTTTTTTTTTTTGGGGGGGGGGGGTTGCATATCTGAGTGTGTTTGTGAGGTGTGTTGTTTGCTCCTTTTGCTCAACGTTTGCAAATCAGAAACATTTCATTAGACTCTTTGTGAGCCAAGACGAGCCACATTAACACGTTGACCTGTACTGCTTCATTTGTACAGTTTAAACTAATTCTCTTCTCTTTTTTTCACTTTTTGTCACTTCTGTTCTTTACCATCTACTCTTGTCTCTTCTCAACTTATCTTGTCTCTTATCATCCCTTCTTGAATTTTCTCTTCTTTTCATCTCTTTTCTTCTCTTCTGTTCTTCTCGTCTCTTCTCTTGTGTCGTCTTGTTTCTTTTTTTGTCTTCACTCTTCTCATCACTTATTTTCTGTTCTTTACCATCAATTCTTGTCTCATCTCAACTCATCTCGTCTCCACACCTTGACTCGTCTTGTCACTTATCAACCCTTCTTGACTTTTCTTGTCTCTTCTCATCTCAACTTGTCTTTTCTCATTTTGTATTCTCTCCTCTTGAACTTATCTTTTATCATCTCTTCTCATCTTGTCTTCTGTTATCTTGTTTCTTCTCATCTTGTATCAACTTGTCTTGTTGTTTTCTTCTTATTCCGTCTTCTCATCTTGACTCTCTTAATTTTATATTGCTTCTTTTGACTTCTCTTGTGTCTTTTCTCATCTCCTTTTGTCTCTTTTAAATTGTCCCATTTCTTTTTGACTAATGTTGTCTCTTGTCTTCCGTTTTCACGTTCTTCTAATCTTTTCTCCTGTTTCAAATTCTCTCTCTCTCTCTCTCCCTTTTTCTCTCTGTAGGTAACCTGGACCTGACAGGCCCAAAGCAGGTGTTTAAAGCTGAGAATAACCCCTGGGTGACTCCTATAGCAGATCAGTTCCAGCTGGGCGTCTCTCATGTGTTTGAGTACATCCGCTCGGAGACCTACAAGTAGTATGTGATCTGTCCATCCTTCTGTGCTGTTAAAAGTACATTTAAAAAGTAAAGGCACAGCCCTTTACAGTGTATTTGACTGACATAAAAGAGATGGTGGGCAATTGTAGCTTAGTGGCTAAGAATCCTAGCTGCTTACACTCAGGTAGCAGATTCGATCCCTTGTAGGACTGACCATAGGAAGCATAGTAAACACGACATCAGTACTTTAGCAACTTTTACTGTGTGCCATTTCATACAGAATCGCTTACAGCACATTTTAGAGAAACTTCTCACTAAATGCTAGGTATAAATTTAGTGTCTTTATACAGGCCAGTTTTATTGTGGCACATATTTTTCTGGAACAACCCTAAGGATGGTGATGAAAGAGAGGAAAGGTGCACTTATTTTATTATTTCAGGATCTGATGATTTAACGCACAATCAAACTAATTAAAATGAAAGCTGCAGGCGCTTCCCTAAAAGTCTTGTCGCTATGATTCTGTTTCAGTCACAGACAAGCACTCTTTCTTTTTCTATCTATTTTCATTTTAATAATACAAAATGCATTTTCTTAAAAACAATTTATCCCAAAAACAATTTGGATGACTCAACCAGCCAAAAACCTTATCGAAATCCTTTTGACCTGGGAAAAGAAGTTTCCGCACTAATTGTAGCATACGTTTCACGCCCCTGTTCCACTTACCAATCCCCCTTAACAGGAGAAGCAAATCCCCCTCCTTTTGATCATTTAGCTGCTTGCTGTGCCACTGTCTGGAGAGGATGGTCGTAACCCACTTACCAGAACTGATCTTCCCCAGCAGGCACAGCTAGAACCACCACGCTTCTCAGTGTGTGCTGACACCATGACAGTATGTGTGTGTCTTTTGTGGTGTGTAAAAATCAGATACTGCTATCTGAAATATTTTAATGGTTTTGTAAAAGATAGTGACTATTACAAATATTTAAGTTTTGTTGCATTTCTACTACATTTCCGGTTCTTTTTAATGAAACAGACTGAATCGATTATACGAGTTATTGGTCTGAATCATGGACTGAACTCGGTTCCTCACTGAATATGCTGAAATAAGTTACTGTTATGTATACTTTTTGAAAGCAGTGTTAAAAATGCTAATTCGTAAGGTTAGTGAAACTTGAATCAATCTGTACTGAGTCTGATTGTTCATATGACAATGTGTAGTTAAAGATAAATACCTGTAACAGAGCTTCTGTTGTAATAAATGGTATTTGGAAAAATAAATAAAATTAGACCTATTTCAGAGAGCAAAACAAATGTCCCTGCTGCAAAAGCGAAGTCCCTTAGAAAACACGTATTGACTAATGCTGTTTGTGTTGTGAAACTTAACAATATTGCTTACGAATCTGAGACTTCATGTTCATTGCATTGTATCGAATTAAAGTCCATAAGGTTTGAAGGTTGCGTCGCTGATACTGTAGCTGACATTGCATTTTTAAGCTAATCAATGCCATTTGGATCTGTCATCAATTTCATGTCAAGTAGTCGTCAAAACCGCCACATACGTTCGATTTCTCAGATATCTGAGACTAAGCAGATCTAACTGCCATTTATCTTTTCCAAGTTCTGTTATAGTTGTGGTGACGTTTTTCTCAGTAGAGTTGGTGTGACTTCACCCCAAAAAAATTTATACAAATTATTCTAAAGACATATTACTTTTTCTTCCATGTAACTCAAAACAAACAAGTTAGACATAATGTTAGGGACTGATCTTTTCCCTATACAATGAAAGTGAATGGTGACTGATGCTTAACATTCTGCCTAACATCTGCCTAACATCTCCTTTTGTGTTATTTGTAAATGATGACAGTTTGTACATTTTTGGGTGAAAGATCATGGTGTATATATGTGTTTGTGTGGAAAAATAGAGACGTAGGCTGTCTCAAATTAGACAAGTGCTAACGTGTGTAATTCTCAGTAGTTGCACGTCCACAGTTTAACAGTTTCACTCTCACCCTGCCTAAATGTCCTTCAGCTAAGAAATCACAAGACTCACACTTCTCACTCTCAATTCACTCTCTCTCTCTCTGTCTCTTGTACCGCTCCTCACCTCATCCAGTTTTCTCCCCTGATGGACATTTTCCCATTTAAGATCACTGATCCAGCATCTTGTAATACCAAAACAGGATGTTAAAAAGACATCCACTTACAGGCTGCTTTCGTTTTTAACAGGCATGGGTGCACACTACAAAAAAAAGAAAAAAAAGAAAAAAAGAAACACATTTTTTTTGCTTATTGTTAAATGTTTTATCTGTAGAATAGTATTTTTTGAAATATCTGTTTACAATTATGTCCATTTACATGAGATGAGATCAGTCTTAGAGGAAAAGCTTACAGTTGAAGTTAGAAGTTTACAAACACTTAGGTTGAAGTCATTAAAGCTCATTTTTGTAACCATTCCACAGATATCATATTAGCAAACTATAGTTTTGGCAAGTTGTTTAGGACATCTACTTAGTGAATGTAAAGTTCTGACATTCCAATCTGTCTGTAAACAAGTGCTGGAAAAATGACTTGTGTCATGCACAAAGTTAACTGTGCCTTTAAGCAGCTTGGAAAATTCCAGAAAATTATGTCAAGCCTTTAGGCAATTAGCTTTTGATAGGAGGTGTTCTGAATTGAAGGTGTACCTGTGGATGTATTTTAAGGCCTACCTTCAAACTCAGTGCCTCTTTGCTTGACATCATGGGAAAATCTAAAGAAATCAGTCAAGACCTCAGAATTTTTTTTTGGACCTTCACAAGTCTGGTTCATCCTTGGAAGCAATTTCCAAACACCTGAAGGTACCACGTTCATCAGTTCAAACAATAGTACGGTAGTATAAACACCATGGGACCACACAGCCATCATCGTAGAGATTAGTGTAGTTTGGTGTGAAAAGTGAAAATCCCAGAACAACAGCAAATGACCTTGTGCATATGCTGGAGGAAACAAGTAGAGAAGTATGTATATCCACAGTAAAAACGAGTCCTATATCGACATAACCTGAAAGGCTGCTCAGCAAGGAAGAAGCCACTGCTCCAAAACCACCATAAAAATCCAGACTAGTTTGCAAGTGCTCATAGGGACAAAGATCTTCCTTTTTGTAGAAATGTCCTCTCTGGTCTGATGGAAAAAAAATGTAACAGTTTTGCCATAATGACCATCATTATGTTTGGATGATAAAGGGTGAGGCTTGCATCATATTGTTGGGGTGCTTTGCTGTAGGAGGGACTGGTGCACTTCACTAAATAGATGGCATCATGAGGAAGGAAAATTGTGTGGATATATTGAAGCAAAATCTCAAGACTTCAGCCAGGAAGTTAAAGCTCGGTCTAAATGGGTCTTCCAAATGGACAATGACCCCAAGCATACCTCCAAATTTGTGGCAAAATGGCTTAAGGACAACAAAGTCAAGGTACTGGAGTGGCCATCACAAACCCCTGACCTCTGATAGAAAATTTGTGGGCAGAACTGAAAAAGCATGTGCGAGCAAGGAGGCCTACAAACCTGGGTCAGTTACATGATCAAACAAATATCACTTAATTTATCTCAATAATCCACTACAATTGGACACTTTCACTTGTGGAATAAATTAATCATGGCTCACTGGGAATAGTGCATTTATTAAATGACATTGGTAACTGAGAACTTCTATTTTTGTGTAATGCTGCATCTACCCAGTATGAATGCATGTTGAATTGGTCTGAATCAAAATTAGTATTTTTGTTAAATTCTGTAAATGTAAAAGTCACTGAGAAGTCATGGAATTGACACTTTGCTAAGCTCTGCCTCCCTTGGCTATGGTTGCTCGCTCTGACAAGCTCTACATAACTCCCCATTGGAATGAATGGTAGATTGCCGTGGATGGAAATGTTTTGGGCAAAATATTCTATATAAATATACGGAATGGATTATATTCTCAAATTGGCCGGAATGAAGAGTGACATTGTAAGGCATATTTCTCTGCCATTTCTTGTCAAATAAATTGTTCAATTGCACAGTAATTTGATTGAAAACTGGAGACTGTGAATCAGGATAAATGCAAAACGATTATCACATTTACTTGAAAAAAGAAATGCGTCATTTGATTGTGAACTATAGAGTGAAATCTATCACCTTTACCATGACCTAGGGATGGGTATTTTGGCTATTTTGTCTACTCGGGTACTCTGACTAATTACTAAGTACTTGTAGGTTACTCAAGGGGCAATGACATGTACATAAAAGGAATATATAATAATATGTCTGACAAATGTTTTTGGCTGCTGCATTGCATCTTGTTCCAGTGTATCGTCTATTCATTATTATAGGCCGTTATAAAATAATTGATTACAAAATGTATAAAATATCAAAATATAATGCACATATTTTGTCATTATTTGATGAATCACTGCCCAGCTCAATGAAAGAATGCTCAGTGCGCTTCTGTCTGTCTGTCCCTGCATTCTGTTCCATTTAGCTGCGCTCTGTCTAGCTTTTGAAACACTCGCCTGCTGTATATGCATTGCTTCAGCGCATAAGAGTCCACTGCCACACATCTTGTGTGGGTGCGTGCGTGTGTGTCCAAGTGTTCGCTCCTTTGAGGAAAGACACGATGCTCCGTGTTGTCGCTGTGATGAAGCGTTCTAACCAACACGGATAGTCAGAATTTCCACCTTTCATCTAGGGAAAGTGCAACGGTATGACATTTTAAGTCAGACATCTAACTTGGAAATTCGTGCGGAAATCTTCAACTCCCATTACGTGGAGATGCAAGTGTATGTTACAGCAAACATGTCGACACCCATGGCAGGGAGGTTTACAAACATTTTTGTTTCTATAATATCCATTAACGAGTCCAAGTTCTTACATTTAAATGATAACAAAACATTTTTTTGCAGTATTTTGCAGAGAAAGGTGTACAAAACATGGTTAAATACTCTTTTTATTATCGTAACGATAGCATTGCAGCATTGTGTATCAGTTTGGTTGCTATGAGACATCTCTGACAATCAATGTACCCCTAAACACCACAATGTAATCTATTTCAAAATTAAAAATAAGCTCCCTCTTTGACACCATTGTGTTTAGTTGTCAGGTAATTGTCACTGAATTTCGAATTAAGTGAAAAGTCACATCATGCATGATCACCATCGATCATCGCTGCCACATCTGAGTACTCGAGTACTCGTGCCCATCCCTACCATGACCTGAATCAAGTAAATTAATTAATGTTCAGTTATTAGCATTCATTTACCTAGGAGCAAATGTAGGTGTCCTCGCTGAGGTTACTCATGTTTATTTGGGAATGAGGACTGACTGTTTAATCCATAGTATGCTCTTCTTTACATTTATTACAATTTTTGTTATTATTATTGAAGAAAGAAAAAATAACTGTGTATCCTCTCTGGGTACCTCGTGTCAAAATGCTGTAAAATTACTCACATTATTCCCATAAGCTCTCATTGGAAAATAGCAGACACGTGTCAGAATAATGGTTGCCCGGCAACAATTGCTAAGACAGGATTGGTCAGAAATGCGTTTAAGGCGGGGCTTAGTGAAGGGTCAATTATAATTGGTCAACAAGTGTGGAACTATGTTTCAAATTAGATAAATCCACCTGATAAGCAAATCTGTGTAAGATATAATGGCCTGTGTTCAGATAATGTATCATGAATATAAGTATATTTTGTCATTTTTTTTTCACTTGTTTTGAAAATGCCCCCTTTTTTAACATGAAACAAGACTGGTTAAAAACACAGTTTTTAGTGGTAAAATTAACAACCATAACCATTATAACTGCGGTAATATTTTGGGTAGGATAAAAATATTCTCAGTCTTATTATTCAGATTGAAAACTTATGTAAATGAATGAAACTTGAGTATTGCAATAAAAGGATAGCGTAGTATTATTTTTAAATGTTTAGAAAGCAATACAAGCACTAAGAGGTACTCCTACTATGGTTAGTGTATACTTACCAATGTCTGCTTTCAGCATATCAGGTAGGACTTCTATTTGAGCATTACATAACTTAATATTAATGAGCCAATATTTTATAGTGGTTCCCCCTCTATTTTATCTTTAGTTTGACCATTAAGATTAGCAGTGGTTGTCTTAAACCCGACTCGTGTTCTGGCTTGAGCTATGATGTACTTGAATGTTCTATGTACTTTTATCTTAAATTCAGTTCATGGACTTCCTTCTGATGTCACACAATATGGTCAAACATGCTCTCTTATATTTAGAATTAAAGCAATTGACATCAAGTCCTTATTTCTCTTGTTTGCCGCTCTTCTGTCAGTTGGTTCAGTCTAAGCATGAACCGTAGGCAGTGGAAGAGGGGGGAAATAACCTGTCATGCATATTTCATAGGCCGGCTTGTTAACCTGACAGAAAGATCTTATATCTGACTGACGGTATCGGGGAGACTCTCCGTGCTCATAATGCATTAACATATTGTAAAGCCGCCTCCCCGCCATCTTTTATTCATCTCCGAATCTAAACGCTTGTTGACCGCGGTTCAAGCGCTGCACTTCTCTTCACAGCTGTCCGTAGCTGACTGAAAAACTAGCCGCAATTAACTTCCCCAGCGGCACAGACCATGACACACAAACACACACACAAGTCCTGGATCTATCCACTCAGATCAGACCTGTGCATGAGAAGCTGGTATGAGTCAGCGGGAAAGAAAGATCACGGATCATAAATTGTCATACAGTGTCTTGGGTCAGATGTCCCCTTGCTGTGTGTTTTAATGATTAAATCTCAGTACAAACAGAAAAAAGGCAGCATAGTGATGTGATAAGAATTAAATAAATCAATCTGTTAGCATAACAGGATTAAAGATTTATTAGATGATATCAACTCTGAAATGCTCCCGAGATGGTCTGATTATGTGGGTTATTGTCTGTCTGAAACCTCTTGATCATCTACTTAGTCTCTCAAACACACAGTGACTTGTTTATTTTGTTTTGTGAAGTACTTGTCAAAGCTGTCTGTTGACAGAAGTGAAGGACTGCTTCTAATGAAGCAATGGAATATTTGGGTATTGTGCATAGAAATAGTGCATAGTTTTGGCGCATCAGGATGGCGCCACAGATTGCTGCCTTGGTGCGGAGCTATCCAATTCTTTTGTTGTTTTTGTTAGTTTGTCCTGTGTTTAGTCATTTTTGTCCAATCAGTTTTACCAGGGACAAACTTCTGAACATTCAGCAGCACATACCAGACAATCTTTTCCTGTTTTTTGACTATTCAGACATTTTGCTGGAAATTGTTTGTTAGATGCGCAGCTATGTTGTTTAAAAGCACTATGAGACACAGGCGAGGGAACAACATCTCCTCACCCATACAAATAAGGACTTTTCAAATTCTGCTGCCTTATGCTTCACAGAAGGCTGGTTAGTGAAGCCATTCCAGACAGTGCGTTAGATATTCCGGACTTTCAGCTGTTCAGAGCAGATCGCATTGCGGATGTAATGGGAACAAAATCACTCTGGACCTCACACACCCAGCCATCTTCCTTTTTGAACTGTTGCCTTCTGGATGGCGCTACAGAGCACTGAGAACCAGAACCTTCAGTCACAGTTTTTTCCCTCAGGATTTCCATCTCATGAACCAGTTAAAAGTGTTTATATCACTTTTTATTTTCATTCATTTTTATACCAAGGTCACTTGCCAGAACTGATTCGTTACAGCTGTAATGTATTTTTATTGCAGCACAAATTTTGACTGGAAAAACAAAAAATAACGGTTAATTTATCTAATTAATCTAAGGGTCGTTAGATCTAAAGCTCTGCCTATTGAGACGCAGAGAAAAAGTAATGCGACCACACACTTGTCAAAATTGTGAATTTAAATGCACAATCCAGAAATAATAATTTCCACAGAACATAGAGGGGTTTGCACTCCAGAGAAAATGTATTATTTCATTTTTATTTATTGTCATTTTCACTTTAATGTGAAAGAAATTACGTTACAAACATGGCAGTGACCTTAAAAGTGGCACTTACTGTATAATAATAGGAAAAACCATTCAAAACACACTGGAACCTTCAGAATTTGACCTGTGAGGCATCAGTATGGTATCCATCAAGGCTGCACAATTGACTGAATTAAGAATGAAATTGCAATTTTTAGTGCTTCACCGCATAATTCTGCATGCATTTTGTTAACAGCGCTTCTCTTTCAGCATTGGAGTCAAAGATGTGTGAGCGCAGGGGGCCTTTAGTGGCTACTGGTGGCATTTCAGCACATAACATAACATACACAACACAACACAGTTTAAATCGTCTTGCATCGCCTTGCCGGACAGTGAAAATGCATTTAATAGGTCCTTGAGTTCCTTTTCTCACATTCCATGTAAAACAAGTTGAATTCCATTATATTAGTTATGCTGATGAAAGTGGTTGGGAAATGTTTTCAGTTGCTATAGTTCACTCTGCTTGCTCTGTAATGTTATGTTGCTAGGGTTACAAACAGCACATTAATATCAAACGGTGATGAAAACTGACCGGAACTACATGTGCATTCAATGGTTTGAACCACATATTAATCCAGCCAACCATAAGTATTCAAAGAAATCATGGTATAATTGTGTTTAAAGTGACTCTCGTCAATCTCGGAATAACATTGCTTCAAACTGCCAAAGTGTAAGTTTAATTATCAGCAGCAGCAAGTGTTGTCATACTTGTACAGCTTTTCCATTGCTAAAAAACTGTTTACAATTCCAGTGAGTCATGAGGCTGCGCCGACTTTGTGCCTGAGAGAGTTTGTGTGAGAACGAAAGAGACAGTGAGGGTTAGTCAGGTCTCCTATGCAACCAAATTGGCCCGGTTGCTAGGGAGGGTAGAGTCACACAGGATAACCTCCTCGTGGTCACTATAATGTGGTTCGCTCTTGGTGGGGTGCGGGGTGAGTTGTGCGTGGATGGCGTGAAGCCTCCACACGTGCTATATCTCCACGGTAACATGCTCAACAAGCCTCGTGAAAAGATGTGCATGTTGACGGTCTCAGACACGGAGACAACTGAGATTCGTCCTCCGCCACTCGGATTGAGACAAGTCATTACGCCTCGTTATGGACTTCGAGTGCATTGGGAATTCCAAATTGGGGAGAAAAAAAACACTTAAAATAAATTACATCGGTAACGCATGAATAAAAAGTTAATCTGCCTTGAACAGTAGTCCCACTGTTTAAAGGTTTATTATTATATACATTTTGCTTTACAAACTGAGAGATGAGTCAGAATCATTGTCTGTGGCGATTGGGTAATCAATATGCGCTCTGTAGAGCTTTACTTGTTTAATACCTATTGCTTTAAGATTGGACCGGTACCTGAAATGCTGAAGGTGAGAACCGCATAAAGGGCGATCTGTTATCCATCACCATTAGGCTCTTAAACCATACAATTAACCTCAGGTTTTTCCAGTGGAGCTATCCCTGTATTAAGCGAACTCTAGGTTGTAAGATTTGTTACGCATACTCGCATTGCTCTCCTAATTGAGTGCGTTTCTTTGCTAGTTAAACCCAGCGCCCATGTTTCAATTCTACAGACAGACTCTCCTTTCCATATTCTTTCTAATTATATTCATGCATTGCTGCCTCCTGAGATGGCCAAGAACTCAGACCGAGCTCTGCTGCAAAGAAACTGACACCAGATTTCCCATATTGCCCCTTATTCTGTAGTCATGCAGTTTAAAGGGGTAAAGAGCCAGCAGGTGCCCACAGTTCTGTAAATCAGCTGGACATTTTGACTTGTAGTGGCCCTATCACACTGTGCAAGCTGGATCTTCCCTGTTCAGTTTGGGAGTTCTAAATGGTGCATGAAAGTGATCATTAACATGGCTGATATAGTGAAGGAAAATTTGTGTGTTGATTTGAAGAGACCTAGTTTTTACACTGGAACTGCTCTCACGCTTTGTTTCGATTGATTGGTCCAAACCCAAATTCAATTAATGCGACTTCAGCCGTTTAATTGCTGTCAGTGTGAACTACTTTTAAAGGGATAATACATAAAAAAAATTATATTTTGTTATTATTTACTCTCACTCAATTTGTTGTTAAACCCATACATTGTATTTCTTTCTGTGGAACACAAAAGGAACATTTTTAAGAATTGTCACAGATCTTCAGTATTCTCCTTTCAACAATAGTTAACAGTGACCAACACTATCAAGATCCAAAAAGTATGGATGCACTGATACTTTTCTCTTTCGATATCAGAAATCTCAGTATCAGCTGATCCGATACCAGTGTTGTTTTTTTGCGTAATCAGTTTAGAATATCTTTACATTATTGTGTGGAACTAATTGGGTGTGCTCTTTAATATGTAAAGAAACACAAACCTCTAACTACACATTGTTTGTCAACCAGTAAACTGAATAATGTAGCAGCAAAATTGACAGTAATTCCAGTATAAGTCATCAGTAGAAAAGAAGCCGTTTTATTTTTCCAGTGCCATTCTAAATGCATATTATAAATGAACCGAACTTTTGAGCATCTACATCTGAGATGTTGTTTGTGTGTAGCGCTCAAATATTGCACATGCGTGAAGGCTAAAAATAGGCGAGTGTGTGTGTGTGTGTGTGTAAACATAGCAGCTCTATTCACGGACAAGTGGCTTTGAATAAAATGCATGAGTCATATGAACTACTTAAATTGTGTTTTTATGGTTCTTTTATGTCATGTTTTGAGCTTGACAGTAACAAACTTGACTAACACACAGTGTTGGATTTGGATCAGGCTCGTCGGACCGACACCCGATCCGTCTAAAAGCTTCAGTATCGAAGCCAATACCGATCCAGGTATCTGTAAAAAAACATAAAACAAAACATACAAAAAATAGAAATCAAAAATACTTAAAATAAGCATTAATATTATTATTTTATTTATTTTGTTTTTCATTTTTGGAGCTTAACAGCTGTTGTCACTATGAACTGTTGTTTTATGGAAAAAAGCTGAATATTCAACAAAAATCTCAGTTTGTGCTCCACAGAAAAAAAATTATAACAGCATATATGTTTAGATCGACATTAGGGTGAGTAAATAATGACATTTCTGGGGAACTCTCTTTAAGAGTACAGTTCAGTCCGTGAGTTTGTGTTGTTTATCTCTTGGTTTTGGAGGTTTTAAAGGTGAGCGGAGTTTCATCACTTCTCATTAGTTTGGACTCTCAGACAGGAACTCCTGCTAGAGTTCATCAATAAAAGGCCACATTAACAGCCCAAACTTCAAGCACAAACCTTCTGCTTACTGACTAGACCTGCTATGAAAGTGCTGGGTAACTTCTCAACTAACTTGGATTTGTACCCCATGATTAATTATTTATTAAACATTAATTGTGTCTAGACAATGTGAAAGTGCATAGTAAGATATAAACAAAAATTTCTGTCAGGGCTGTTATTAATTTTAATAATTTTTTTAGTTTTAATATTTTAGGGTTTTTTCGAACATTTATGTGTTAATTGATATAATTTAAATATGTTTAATTACAATCAATTTCTCAACGCTGTCTAATAAAGTTTCATGTCACATTTAATTTCACATTGTAAAATAGACAGTGTATCTAAAACTAAAATTAATTTGTGGTCATTTTTATTTTAGTTTAGATTGGTAGTGATCAAAATATATTTTACATTATTCAAATTTTTCCAATAGTATTAACAAAATCTTTTTTATTTCTTTTTGTTTTGCTTTCAACGATAATGACACTGGTTCCTATTATTATTCTCATTGTGTTGGGTCCTATAATGTGATGGTAAAGCCTGCTGTGATTGGTTGTAATGGAGCCCGGTTGCTCCTGCAGCTCTTGTTGATAATGTGGGCGTCAGGGGAGAGATCAGTTATGAGCGGCTCTGCCGCCAGTTTGCCTTCTATCTTCATTATACTAATTTACTCTCATTTAGCGGGTGCATGGATTTCCGTTCGGTCTGTCAGCATGGATAGCATTTTATATTGAGATGAGTGTTAGTGGTTGTGTGTTTATGCTGACAGGAGTTTAACTGTGGGGTTATTTTGTGTTAAGCATAGTTAAAGGTACAAGAAACAATCTGCCATCCACCAATTAAATGTGCTTCCTCCTCTCTCTCTGCCTCTCTTTTCTCTTCTTTCACTCTGTTCCATCCTATTTATTGGTTGCATTTAACATTAGCATATACTGTAGTTATGTTTGTTTGAAAGAATAAAGAAATGAGCCATGAGAGGCTGTGTTACATTGATTATGGTTCAGGGGTGTTATTCACAACATGAAGCACAGTACCTAAAACCCCCTTAACCATGGTAGAATTTCTGTAATGCAGAGCCTCAAATTGATTTAGCTACGTTTACGCCTCTGATCTTCAATAGAATGGTGTTTTCCTCCATCAAAAATGCTATCCGTTATCACATACTTTGGGAAACGATGACATTGGGAAACTGAAAACAAAATTTTCAAAACAAAAATGGATTTGTGTGGATATGGCCCACTAATGCGCCATGTCTCCCTGTTTTTAAACAACACGTCCCGTGTAAACGTCCCCTTATAGCAGCTAGAACACGTGTACAAATTACCTCCAACCTCAAAGACCAATCAATTAGCCTTCAATCACCCATACCCACATGAATCATTTATTCATTATCTCTCACCGCTGACACACCTGAACACATGCTTGAGAAACCATTCTGAAGAAACACACACACATACTTAAGACTGGGCACCCTGACTATGTTAGACACTCTTGACTGTAACTGAGATTAATTATCCCATGTGGAACTGGAGCACTCAAAGAAAAAAAGACCATCTCTGACTGCGTCAGGAAACAGATTCTGTAGATTTTCCTGTCCTGGTGCGCTTTTAATTGGCTCTAAGCAAAGAGGAAAGTAGATAAATGGGGGATAAATGTGTGTTTAGTTTGCATGGCCAGCACTGTAATACTGCTGTGGTTTCACAGGCCTAGATTTCAATTAACTGTTCAAGTAATTGATTGACAGATTTATGTGAATTTGAATCATCATTCATGATGATTCAGATGAGGTCAGAATACCCTGCTTAACATTATGCGTAAAACTTTTGTAGTACAATAATTGTTTTAATTTGCTATTTTGGGATAATATCCATCCGACTGCAAACTACCCTTATTTTTACGTAGCTACATACCAAGTTAATAAATAAATGGACATGAAATCCACGTGCAGCAATGAGAGCTTTGCAGATCTTTGGCATTCTCGCTGTCAGTTTGTCCAGATACTCAGGTGACATTTCACCCCACACTTCCTGTAGCACTTGCCATAGATGGTGACTTTTTGGGCACTTCTCACACACCTTACAGTCTAGCTGATCCCACAAAAGCTCTTCCACATCTCTTTCTGTCCTAGTGTACCTTTGTGTGAAATCTTCAGTTTTTTTGGTCATTTCAAGCATTGTATAGCCTTCATTCCTCAAAAAAATGATTGATATTTTTTTTACCTAATATTGACATGCTAGTCTATTGCATACTGTGGCAGCTCAAAAACAAACACAAAGACAACGTTAAGTTTCATTTAATGATCCAAATAGCTTTCAGCAGTGTTTGATATAATTGCAAGAGATTTTCTAGTATCAATTTAGCATCATTACTCAAGGATGAGGTGTTGGAGTGATGGCTTCTGGAAATGGTGTCTGTCTAGGTTTGATAAAAAATAACTTTTTTCAAATAGCGATGCTATTTTTTTTTGCTATCAGTAATGCCTTGACTATACTTTATGATCAGTTGAATGCCACTTTGGTGAATTAAAGTACCTATTTCCTTCCAAAACAGCAAAATCTGTACATTATTACAAAATTCTGTCCGCCAGTGTATATAATCCAAAAGACATAAACAAATAGATCTTTTTTTTTTTTTTAATCAATTAAGAACAAGAAATCAAACATATTATGAATAAAAAGTTGATGTAAATTAATATAATTAATTTAAAATGAATAAAAACTACAGAAAAAGAATACAGAAATAAAATGATACAGTGAAATCAGTGCACTGTAAAAGCAAAAGAAATGTGTTTTCAGTCTGGACATGAATTAGGCCAAAATTATTTGGCCAAATTATGTCGTTTGAGCACTGTGCTGCATTGCTGATTTGAAAATTAGAAGTTAAAATCCAAGAGCAATGCAGCAATGCAGCAAAGCACGGAGCAATAAGCAAAAGTATCAAAACAGTAACGAAGCATGAAGTGGGAACCAGAATAATTACTATTTTAATGAAATATTTTATAAAAACTAATGTCAAAATGCTATTTATGACTATGTTTTTGATTAGCTTGTCTAGAATGCATCAATTTTTTGACAAGAGGTCACAAAGGATGAGGCTTGTTTGTTGGGCAGGATTCTGATGCAGTCTTTGGTCAGTTGATGACAGTTTTATGACACTATCACATGTTGAAATTTAAACATTGTGTTAGATGTGGTGGGAGTTCCTCTCAGTGTTCGCTTCCTGCTCGAGGGGGCCATTAAGCCAGCAGGACACTGACAGAGAGAGAACGGCTTTCGGATTCAGCTCACACCCCCCTGTAGATCCGCCTGCTGTAAAACAGCCCAATTTAGCCCTGACACCAGCGCAAACATCTACGTGGATCTGTCAACACTGATTCCTTCAGTCAGCCACACTCTGAACATCTTGCTGTCTACACACACTGGTGGCCAAAAGTCTGGAATAACGTACAGATTTTGCTCTTATGGAAAGAAATTGGTACTTTTATTCACCAAAGTGGCATTCAACAGATCACAATGTATAGTCGGGACATTAATAACGTGTAAGTCCACTAGATGTTTGAAGGTAGATTTTTATATCCTAAATTTAGAAAACATGTAAAACACAACTGATTGAAGAATCATGATTTCTTTATGTAAACATTTGCACACAGGTTCTACGCACAAACATATGCAAACGTACAGTATGCATATACACAGTTAGTGAATGAGACCCAACTTGTTAGTTTATACGTTTATGGAAGCCTGTAATTCTCCAATACTTCAGTCATTTTTTAAGAATTATATTCTGTTCTGAATATGTTTTGTTTTTCTTTCTGTATGATTAAATGGTAACACTTAACAATAAGGTTGTTTTTGTTAACATTAGTTAACAACATCAGTTGATTAATTAAATTACCAACACTTTAACAGCACTTCTTAATCTTGGTTTGCATTCATTTCAGCATATACTAGTACAGTTTTGAAATTAGAAATTGTAATATGTTAACATTAGTTAATGCGTTATCAAGTAAAACAATGAAACATTGTATTTCCTAACTGGGTAAAACTTTACATTAAGGTTCCATTTGTTAACATCTATTACAATAGAAATAGAAAAGGTTTGTTAACAATACGGTGGCTCAGTGGTTAGCACTGTTGCCTCACAGCAAGAAGGTCTCAGGTTCAAGTCCCAGCTCAAATGAGCCTTTCTGTGTGGAGTTTGCATGTTCTCCCCGTGTAAGTGTGGGTTTCCTCCGGGGTTACTCTGGTTTCCACCACAAGTCCAAAAACATGCAGGTTAAGTGAATTGACTGTATGTGTGAGAGTCCCCGAGCCACTGGGGGTTGATTTTTAAAGTAATATTTTAGCTTTGTTGGTCTTCACAATGCAAGTGAATGGTGCCCAGAAATTTAAAGGCCCAAAAGGCAGTATAAAAGTAATCCATAAGACTCCAGTGGTTAAATCCATATCTTCTAAAGTGATACGAGACGCGATATGAGAAACGGATCAATATTTAAGTCGTTTTTTTACTGTAAATCTACACTGAAAGTGACTTTCAATTTCACATTCAGCCACCTACTAGTTGGTGCTGGTTAAAGGTGGAGATTGATAGTAAAAAAGGTCTTCAATATTGATCTGTTTCTCACCCTCATCTAAATATTGCTTCAGAAGATATAGATTACTTTTAAGCCTCCTATGTCCTTTTTGGACCTTCTTATTTCTGGTCACCATTCACTTGCATTGTGAGGACCAACAGAGCTGAAATATTCTTCAAAAATCTTAATTTGTGTTCTGCAGAATAAATAAACTCATACACATCTGGGATGGCATGAGGGAGAGCAAATGAGGGGAGAATTGTATTTTTGGGTGAACTATACCTTTTAATAGTTTGTTCATGATACCTGATGCATTAACTAATGTTAACGAATGGAACCTTATTGTAAAGTGTTACCATTAATTCTATCATTTAGATTAACCATGATAAATGCTTTAAAAACACATTCCACGATACCTAAATCATTTACTAATGTTTACAAATCAAACTTTTTGTAAACTGTCACTGATTAAATAGATTCCATGCCATCCGCTATGCTGTAATATCATTATGAAAACATGTAATGTTGACATTGTTGACGACTTCTTTTTTTTTGTGCAATTGCCTGTTTCTAATATCTTGCTTTCGCATTCTCTGTATCTTAATCAAAATCACTAAACTAAACATTTGAAGTAACGCTTTACAAACCAGCACATGCACACACATTGCAGTCAGAATTATTGAGTTTTTTTGTGCAGTTTTTGGAAGTGATGTAAGTTTTTTTTTTTCTTCTCTGGGATGCATGAGATGGAAAGCTGTCGTAGAGGTCTCTGATATTTCTGTACTCTTGAGGGTCCAAAGGGGCCTCAGTAGTGCCTCCCTGCAGGTTCTTGCTTCCACGCCTGACTGGGCAGCACTGGAGGAGGCAGGAAGGAACAGGGGCCATCGGCCCCAAGGGAAGATCATCAGACAGGACCACATAGATAGACCAACTGCCTGGTGCTTAAGAGAGATACAAATAGACAGAATGAAAGTTAGAGACTTTCTGTGAAATACATTGAGAAGATTAGCGGTGGCGTCATCATGCATATGAGAGAAGTGCTTGGCCTGTCTGCCCAAACAGGTCACAAAACCTTAGAAGTATCTTAAAGTCATGTACATATTTAGAGTGAAAATGATTTTTACTTTTAAAAACTGTGTTCTGGTGGTGTGCTGCAGTGGTTAAAGATATCATCAGTGCGCACTTGCTCAAGGCACTTAAAGTGAAAATTTTGTCATAAATCATCATGTCATCCAAAACATGACATTATTTCCTCAGTGAAACAAATATTTAGCAAAAGGTCAATGCTGATCTGTATAATACAATGAATGTGAATATAGAGGGTGGCTTTTGAACTACATAAAATCCATGCTCTGTTGCATGTTTTTTGAAGCGATATGCCAAATTTGTTTAAAAGAAAAAAATGTTGTAGCTCTCAAATCTCATTTGCCCTCACGCACATTCATATATTTTGTGTAGGGGGGTCACTGACAAGGTCATGAGACATACAAGAACCAAAGATGTTTCACTTCACTGATGTTAAATTATGCACAACTTTTCTTTTAAATTTGTTGTAACTTTCCAAATTTTTAATTCGGCCTTGCACCGTATTTGAAAAACCGTATTTTGAATAAGTTGTTAAAGTGGTTAAATGTGTTTCTGTAGCCCAACTGGCAAACCATGTCACTAGCAACGCCAAGATCATGGGTTTAAATCCCAGAGAACACACATAGTGATACGAAAGTCACTTTGGATAAAAGCATCTGTCAAATTCATAAACATAAATCTACAGTTCTAGAAGTTACATTTCTGAGATTCCAACCAAAAGACTTTGGGTTCAAACACACCAAGGACTATCCTATAAACAGTTTAACCCAATAATAGGTGTACTGTAGGTCACTTTATTCTAAAGTATCTGCTAAACGACTATTTGCTTGCAAAAAGAACATTTAACATCTTTTCTGTTATGACATAATTAAAACGGCTCAAACACTGGGCTACGAATGACTGCTCTCTCGATTCTGGCCATGTGTGGTCCTTTGTAAATATTTGATATGAACTTTAGTCATGAATTCGAGCTGCCACTTGACATTTTGCTGCTCTGCAATTAGAATTCTCACTGAAATAGTATTCTATAATAACTCTTTGGAATTTCATGGTCAAGGGCCTGACTTGCTTGGTGCAGCAATGTCGACCCTACAGTCACCAGCCACTATGTCAATCAGAGACGAGTATTAATTAGGTTGCTAAAGCAGCAGAGGGGATCACTGTACAGTTAAAGGGTCTGGTCCAAAACTTAGTAAGCTGTGTGCTGCATTTTAAGGATTTAGAGGCACACTCCCAACATAAAGGCTGTTCCGAATGGTAAAAGGCATAATTATCCTGCCTTCTAAGATATCTTCTTTTGGACAAATTACAGGTAGCATTGTGTGCATCCTGCAAGTAGAAGGCAATCCCATAATATACGTTGTGTTGAGATCAGTGAAAATATCCATCTAAGATGGCAAACGTAGCGAGAGAAATTATACATTGATTTGGGATTTGAAATTAGAAATGGCTGTTGCATACATATTTCCCTACCATTGGAGCAATTCAAGCTTTCAAGTGAGTAGCGTCAGCAGGGGGCAGTCAGCGCGCATCAACAAACCTCAGAGAGTTGGTCAAGTAGGATGCATTCTTGAAAGCTGGATGAAGCACAACAGAATCCAATGGTCTCGAGATGTGATTTTTAAAATCTATTTTTCAAACTATTTTTAACCTGATAAAAGCAGGGCATTTATGACTTTGAAAACCAGGGAGACGCTCCAGATGTATACATCTAACGCACAAGTACCTAGACCAACAGTTAAAAACAGCGCAGGTAGAACACAAGAACACATCCTCATCAGAGTTATTGTGTAATATCAGATTAATATATATATATATATGTATATGTATATTTTTGATTAGTTGTGATTTAATTTAATTAATTAATCAGCTTGTCATGTAATTAATTCCATTACATATTTGGGTTTTCTATGAATCCCATATTTATAATGCATTGCAAAGGCATTATACATACATTATACTGCATTTACAATGTCTCATAATACACCTTATAATTTATGACTTCTCATAAATAATTATAATTACTGTTATAATACATTATAAGACTTTCCCTATTCATAGTTATACCTTAGAGTATAATGCATCATAACACAAGCAACATCCAATTTTAACGCAGCAGAAGGTAATAAAGTTAATTGTATAAGTGCTGTCATCAAAAGCAGCATAGTGTAAACAGTCAAAAGGCCTTATGACATGATCATATTATAAGGGGTCTTTGCCTGCTTTAATTAAATTTACAAAAGCAATATCTACTTATAAGCAGCCATAACATGGACTTGTAACATACAATACTTTACAAGTCAAACTGATGCAGTGCAAGTTATTTATAAAATAAGTCTCCAAGTAAGATTCACAAACATTTAATATTATTGAATAGAGTCCTGTATAGAATCAGTTTGATTTCTTTTTATTTTATTTTCTGTTCTTGGTTATCTTTACACCCAAGAAGATTTGCTACATGTGTGATTAACATAGATATTTTGTATTATTATTATTATTGAGAGAGAGTTTCTGATATAGTTTAACCTTGTAGTTTTACAAGTGTTTTTCGTAATATCTCAAAATGTACATTGGATGGGAGTTATTTTGTATTTTGTGCATGTATGCAATGTCAATCACGATTTGTAATGTCTTATAACCACTTCAAAATATCTTATGGATTTTTATAAGAAGATATTGCTTTTGTCACTTTTCTTAAAGCATACTTATTCTGTTTATTATAAAGATAATGCAGGTAAAATTGGAGGTTGCTGGTGTTATAATGCGTTATACTCTAAGGTATAACTATGAATAGGTGCTGTAAGTATTATAATATATTATAATTGTGGTTACAATAATTGATGAGATGTTAAACATATTATAAGGTGTATTATGAGACATTACTAATGCATTATCATGACTTAATGCATTATAAATACGGGCTTCATATAAAGTATTACCAAACTTTTAAGCAATTTGAAACCTTAATAATGAATAAATAAGTCAATCATAAATACATTTATTTAATAACAAAACTTAAATAACTATACTTAAATTCAAATGCCATTAGTATAGCAACATGCTAATGTCACCATTTGTATGAAGCCCAAAGTTGTCGCCTGTGTAGAGTGATGCAAATTAGTCATTTAAGAGATTTAATTTCAGGATGCTGCCTATGAAGGCAGTAGAAAACAAGGCAGCTCTAGGTTTTGGAACAGAGCCAGTGTCTGGATCGTGTCTCCATAATACTCATTTTCACTCTTGTCCACTTTTCTTACTCTCTCATCCACTCTTTTTCTCTCTGTTTCTTTCTCTTTTTCCTTGTATCACTGCATCTACTCTATGTGAGTAGAGTGCTTCTAAAATAGAGAGGGACCACTGGACTGGAAATTGCTCTTCCTACATGTCTTCTCTCTCTCCACTCTGTGTTTGGTGGTTGTGGATAATTGTCTCTCTGTGCCATACACAGCTGTAGCCACGGGTTTTGGACAGCACAGAGAGTTCAGTGTCCCACTGGGGTACCCGTCAGTGTGTTGGACTCAATTAATCCTCTTTCAGCTGGTTAACACTAAAAATATAACTCCTCTTCCTCGCTACTCTGTATTCAAGCCTTTTTGCAGAAACTACGAGCGGCCAGGTGTGATAACACAATGTCTGTTTTTGTTTTGCAGTCTTTACGGGAGACACATGCAGGCCAACCCTGAGGCGCCCAAAAAGAACATGGACAAATCCAAGAAGATTAGCCGTAAGCCTCTGGCGGCCAAGAACAAGTGAAGAAGAGGATGAAGAAGATCCAATTCTCTGTGCTGAACCTCACTGCATGTGCCTTCCCATTTTATATTTATTCAGAAAATATGTTTTATATTGCTTCAGTATTATGTTAACCACTAACCTCTGGATGGGTCTACCCTAGATATGCCCCAGAAACCATTGTGTCAAGTTTGTCCTTTTTGTTTCTCGCAACAATCTGCCTATTTACACCATTTAAGGCTACAGTTGAAGTCAGAAGTTTACATTCACCTTAGCCAAATGCATTTAAAAAAAGTTTTTAACAATTCCTGACATTTAATTGTAGAAAAAATTCCCTGTCTTAGGTCAGTTAGGATCTCTACTTAATTTTAAGAATGTGAAATGTCAGAATAGTAGAGGGAATTATTTGTATTTTTTTCAGCTTTTATTTCTTTCATTTCGTTCCCATTTGGTAAGAAGTTTACATACACTTTGTTAATATTTGGTAGCATTGCCTTTAACTTGTTTAACTTGGGTCAAACATTTTGGGTAGCCTTCCACAAGCTTCTCACAATACGTTGCTGGAATTTTGGCCCATTCCTCCAGACAGAACTGGTGTAACTGACCTAGGTTTGTAGGCCTCCTTGCTCGCACATGCTTTTTCAGTTCTGCCCACATATTTTCTATCAGATTGAGGTCAGGGCTTTGTGAGGGTCACTCCAATACCTTCACTTTGTTGTCCTTAAGCCATTTTGCCACAACTTTGGAGGTATGCTTGGGGTCATTGTCCATTTGGAAGACCCATTTGTGACCAAGCTTTAACTTCCCGACTGATGTCTTGAGATGTTGCTTCAATATAACCACATCATTTTCCTTCCTCATGATGCCATCTATTTTGTGAAGTGCACCAGTCCCTCCTGCAGCAAAGCACCCCCACAACATGATGCTGCCACCCCCATGCTCACGGTTGGAATGGTGTTCTTTGGCTTGCAAGCCTCACCCTTTTTCCTTCAAACATAACGATAGTCATTATGGCCAAACGGTTACATATTTTTTCTTTCATTAGACCAGATGACATTTCTCCAAAAAGTAAGATCTTTGTCCCAATGTGCACTTGCAAACTATAGTCTTGCTTTTTTATGGTGGTTTTGGAGCAGTGACTTCTTCCTTGTTGAGTAGCCTTTCAGGTTATGTCGATATATGGCTCGTTTTACTGTGGATATAGATACTCGTCTACCTGATTCCTCCAGCATCTTCACAAGGTCCTTTGCTGTTGTTCTGGGATTGAGTTGCACTTTTCGCACCAAACTACATTCATCTCTAGGAGACAGAATGCATCTCCTTTCTGAGGGGTATGATGGCTGTGTGGTCCCATTGTGTTTATTCTAGCATACTATTGTTTGTACAGATGAATGTGGTAACTTCAGGCATTTGGGAATTGCTCCCAAGGATGAACCAGACTTGTGGAGGTCCACAATTTTTTTTCTGAGGTCTTGACTGATTTCTTTTGATTTTCCCATGATGTCAAGCAAAGGGGAACGGAGTTTGAAGGTAGGCCTTAAAATACATCCAGAGACAAACCTCCAATTCAGTACAGGTCCTATCTGAAGCTAATTGTCTTAAGGCATGACATAATTTTTTGGATTTTTCCAAGCTGCTTATAGGCACAGTTAACTTAGTATATGTAAACTTGTGACCCACTGTCTGTAAACAATTGTTGACAAAGTACATGTCCTAAACGATTTGCCAAAACTAGTTTGCTAATATGAAATCTGTGGAGTGGTTAAAAGTTTTAATGACTTCAGCCTAAGTATATGTAAACTTTTGACTTCAACTGTATGTGCCATATTTGTACAGTCAGAGTTAAAGGAATAGTTTACCTAAAAATGAAATCATAATTTACTTCCCCTCATGTTGTTTTGAAGCCTTGTGCGGTTACACAAATGGAGACATTTTTAAGGAAATTACTTGTGTGTTTATTTTACATGCAATTATAAGGAATGGGAACTGGAGCTTTCAAGCTTTCAGAATGATGTGAAGCACCACAAATCATTGTGTTCATTTTTGTGTGAACTATCCATTTACCGGCACTCTCTTGTTAGCTATGTCGCATTGGACGTAAATCAGTTTTTTTTGTTTTGCTTAGATCTCTTGAGAGGCAGAGGAAGTATTGTCCTACCCAGCCAACCACATGTGGAGAGCAGCATTTCTTAGCCAATTCTGGGGGCTAGTGACAAGTTTTGTGTAACCGTACAGCGATTTAGCAAGAGTTCTGGGGTCTTAGTCGAGACTGAGCAGGATTGTGTCAGGTCTCTGGGGGGACGCCACTGACTGCTTCCTCTGCCTCTTAATGACAGATGTGAATGGCTGCAAACGAAAGCTTCAGATGGTACACACAGCAGAATCCAGACAGAATCATCCCACTGGCCATTTGAGAGGGTCAACAAGATATCGCATCAACACAACAGCCATTGTTTCTCTTTGTTATTATTTTCACCGTAACATGACAGTGCAACTTTTTACAGAACAGGACATTGTTTAAAAAGAACTGGATTGTGGTTGAAATAATTTAGCAATAACAGTGACTCCCACTACGCCTTTAGGTTTCGTACACAAACATCATCTAATTCTGCAAAGCATGGATGAATTCAAAGATTAACTTTTTTCAGATCTATTGTATATTGTAAAAGGTCACATAATGTTTTATTGCAATCACATTGTAAAGCTGTAATATTTTTAAATCTTTTATTAGGGGCACATGAACCCATGTGCAATGTTCTGAATATTTTACATTAAAATAAAGTCACCATTTTGTTTGACGATTCAGCATTTCTTATTTCAGGATAAATTGTTAATCGGTAGAAGCATATGACCTATAGTGTTATAGAGTTCTGAAAAGCACTTCACGAGAACTTGCGAAAGAATGGTTTTGCGAACTATGAAGACACATTTCTATTGCTTGTGTTTCATTAATTATGTCATGTAATTTATTGTATTGTTTTTCTTTATTGCCACATCTATACGACAGTTTACTTAAAACAAAAATTACGAACGATTTGCACATTTGTTCTGCTCGTGTTTCATGAATAAGTTCTTATTTTTATTTTTTATTTTTCCTGTGTGACAGTTTATGAAAATTATTCATGAACCATCATGAAGTAGGTGTAATTTTCTTTTTATTAATTATTTTATTGACGTGTCAATGCAGTTTACGGAAAAATATTTTACAAAAGATTTACACAGAAATTGTGCTCGGCTAGCTTTTTTATTATATTGTGTTTATTGTCACATCAATGCAATAAAAAAATGGGTTCTGGGATCAATTGGACTATCTACACAAAAATTGGTTCTGCTCTTGTTTTTAATGAATTAGGTCTTGTGTATTTCATTGTATTGTTTTTTATTGCCGAATCAATGTGGCAGTTTATGAAAAAAGGTTTTCGGAATGATTTACACATAAATTTGATCCACGCGTGTTGCATGAATGAGGCGCAATGTTTGTTCAAAAACCAACTGCGCATGTGTTTGCCACGCATGTGCATTTAAACACACTCATTGATTTTCTTGCATTACAGATAAGGAGCACCATCTTCAAAAATAGCTTTTAAGTTTTCTATTTGGAAGAATTTCAAAGTTATAAAGAAGTTATAAAAAACATCTTGTAAACTATCTGAAGCACAATGCTTGATTTGGAATATGTGATCTGAAAGAGCTAAAGAAGATTATCACATCTAAAAATGATCTTCCCATTGGAGGCCCTGTCATGGCCCTGACCAAATCCATGACAGGTGATTGGGGTGAAAAAGCAGACCTTTCGGTGCTGTGAGCCAGATGATGGGGTTTGTGTTGGAAGAAGTTCGTTGAAAGCCCCATGGGAGTTCCTGTCTCAACACCTCTCAGCTAATATTCTAATCTCATTATTACCTTGTCCAGAAGCTGTGTGTGCCACCATGTCCTGCTCATTCACACTCAGCAGGCACATCTGTCCAGTGCATATTTTTCCCAATATACTTTCTTTCGACAAACTCTCAAACTCATCATGAACATCTGTCCATGACCAAGTCCACACCATGTACAATTCTCCAATTCTCCCATTCTCTCCATTTCTGTCTGTGTCCCCTGGTATTCTTCATCCATTTTCGGAACTTTCTCAATTCCTTCACATTTCAATCTCTAAATCTCGTAGAGTTGGAGAGGTGTGGTTTTCAATGTTTGGCACAAACTGTTGGATATTCATCGCTGGCCAAAGTCATCAAGCAGTCCATCTCATGCTCCAGAAATGTTTTTAGATCCCAACCAGAGTTTGTACCATGCTTCTAACAGTGTTTATAGGAAATGGGATGATGAAGTTTAAAAATGCCTCCGAATGGTGATGGATCACCATGCAAGGTGACACACGTCACTGCCAACAATTACTCGCTGACCTTTCACTGAAATCCTGGAATGTCTTTTTCTGTTACTTGAGTTACAGATTTGTAGCCAATTTTGTTTGGCTTGATTACTTTTTTGTTTGTTTAGTTTGTTTTATCACCACTTTTCAACGATTTTTGAAAAACGTGGCGTACTCTCTATGCAGCTCATACACTGAAGGGCATTACGGCCTTCACTAACCAAGGTCATTGATTTTTGCCACTTGATTTATGGGGTGAGGGAAACTCCTCTAGAGAGCAGGTCCGAGGCCGACCAATGAAATGGTGTAGTCTGAGACACTGTTGAACACAGACTTTCATTGAGCACTCAAGGTAAGCAGTATGGATAGTGGCCCATTGTGCTGTCTGAGAATAATTGGGTGTGTTCAAGTTCTCGCTGAATCAAAACAGAACAATAAAACCGATTCGGTGCCAAAACAGTTGCTAAAGAGGTTACCGTAAATGGCTTGCTGATTGGAGATGTCACTGTTTGTAGGTTTAAAATATGCTTTAATTTACTGACACAACACAAAAACCTCCAGGATCAGTCCAATGACACATTCAAAAAAGTAGCAAAATGGTACTACCATTTGTTTTTTAACATGTATTATGGTAGTTTCATGGTGTTCTTGAAAGTGCCTTGGAGTACCATGCAAATACCATGGTACACGAATTTCAGGGCTATGGTATATGTCAAAGTACCATGGTATAACTATCCATCATTGTACCATACCACCACAGTACTTTTTTGGAAGGCCAATGATGCACAATGTGTAGTCAATAGTTTTACAAAACAGAGGTCACTAATCAAATGACCAGTTGAATTATTATGAGATATGCACCAAAACTGTCATGCAGCTAAGAATTTCGATTCTCGGATTGGAGTTAAATGAATGATTTGTTCTAGTGCCCTGTAGTGGCAGCGCATCACTGGCAGGTCTATACTATTGGCAGTCATGTCGTTTAGCAGTTCTGCCGTTACCTTGAAAGTTCATTCTCAGGGACTTGTTCGAAACAATGAATAAACATTTCCAATAGCTTATTTTTTTCACAGTACCGTGACCTAGAACATTAACTTGACTAAAAAGGGACCGCGTGAATGCTAAAGTTTGGGTTGTATGTCCAATGAAACCCAATTTAATGAGGCCATAAAAAATACATTACAGAATTTGTTACACATACTGTATTTACATGCAGGGAGACCAGGGCTAGTTGTCACAAGGGCTATATATCAGTAACTATAAGGCTTTGAGTCAAAAGTTAAATTGCACAAATTGCTTTTTTTTTTCAAATTAAAAGGGTTTTGTACGTTGGTTTTAAACAACTAGTTCAACATTAGGATATATTTTTGTGAATTATAGCCTCCAAACTAAATTTACAATATCATATTTTTGCAATAGGTCTTAGCTAAACAAGCAAATACAATAAAAACACAATATAATAAGTTAAGTCAAGGGTTTATGATTGTAGACGTTTAATGCATGGTTGAACTGTGTTCTCAGGACTGGAGTGTTTCATTAATGTCAGGTTGGGGCAAGTTGTCACGTTTGTTTTCTAATTTATAAGTACATACAGTTGATTATTTCCTGTTAGCCAAAATGTTTTCATATTATCCTATGTTACAATTCAATTTTTGCTGTTTAAACATTGCTTCAAACATCATCATAATAGTACTATATTTATTTACAAACTATATATATATATATATATATATATACTAAAAAACCATTAAATACCAATATAATACATGTTATAAACATTTTATAAGCAAATTATTTTATGTGCTGGTTTATGCATGTTGTAATTGATTTTTAAAGACATTTCAAGATATTTATTCTCTTTTTAAGTATTAGATTCTGCTTTAAATTTCCTCTAAACTGCAATGCAAATATGGAAATAACTCAACTCCTTTAAAATACAGGTATACTATGGACGTTGGCTTTTCTTTGACTTCAGATAGTATTTTATAATTCAAGAAATATATTCTCACATCACTGTTAAAAAACAAACAAAAAACAGCAGCTTCCCTTTGTTACTACCTGGCCCATTTATTGTGACAACATGCCCCGCTGTGTTTTCAAGTGCGATATGTCTATTGTCCTGTCTGATTTTGGTTTAGTTGCTTTTTTCTGTCTCTCCTGGAGAGCTTTATGTCTGTTAGACTCTTGTGGTTTGGTGTGTTATAAGACTCGATCTCTCCCTCCCTCTTTCTCTCTCCTGGTCTGCGGTGCGCTCACACACGCGCACAGAGCGTCTCACTTCTCCAGATCTGTCTCCCACCTTTATCCAGCTATTCCCAGCTCATCCCGTCTTTTGTACGCAGAAAAAAAGACTAAACTCAAAGGGAGGTTATCGCAGTGCTTTTTCGTCCGTCAGTGGAGTTTTCTTTCTTTGAGCGTCCACATGGAGAGATGCTGATGGTGATGCGCTTCTGGAGAGGTGCGGATGCTGAGGCAGGGCTGTGTATTTTAGTGGGACTTGTGTAAGCCAACATCAGCAGAAAATAAGTTCAGAAGAAGAAGAAAAAAAGAGAAGCGATTGGGGCCCTGGCCAAAAGTTCATTAACAAAACCAATTGGACTTTTTTCTCATCTGTACGGGTCCCTCACCAGCAATCAAAATTTCGCCCAAAAGCAGACAGGAGGACCGGCCGGTCCTGACACGACTCGTCGGCAGGAAGCGGTTGATCGCGGCTGGGGTGCTCGGCGTGGTCATGGTCCTGGTGCTGGTGATCCTGATCCCGGTTTTGGTGAGTTCCGCCGGGACCTCCGCAGCGCACTACGAGATGCTCGGCACCTGCAGGATGGTTTGCGACACTTATGGCACAAAATCTCCAACCAGCACGGTCTCAGCAGACACGGTCCGGGACAGCAACCTAATGCAGTCGTTACCAACTTTTATACAAGGTCCGAAGGGTGAACCGGGGCGCCCGGGGAAAGCGGGACCGAGGGGCCCGCCTGGGGAACCGGGGCTACCTGGACCGCCTGGACCGCCCGGGGAGAGAGGAGAGCCGGGCCGACCTGGATTACCGGGACAACCGGGACCGAATGTGGCCACAGGTGCCATCAGCGCGGCCACCTACAGCACCGTACCTAAAATAGCTTTTTACGCAGGGCTCAAAAAGCAACACGAGGGCTACGAGCTGCTGAAGTTTGATGATGTGGTCACGAATCTCGGGAATCATTACGACCCCACGACGGGGAAATTTACCTGCTCCATACCGGGAATTTACTTCTTTACTTACCATGTGCTCATGCGAGGAGGAGACGGAACCAGCATGTGGGCTGATCTGTGTAAGAACAACCAGGTGAGCGCGCGCACACAACACACAAACAACTGCATGTGCTAAAATATTCGGACTATTATACAAAGCATCAGATGAAGAACATTTATAAACCAAGTTCGTTCTTTCTTTCTTTCTTTCTTTCTTTCTTTCTTTCTTAAAAATGTAGGTTTTCTGTCATTCATCTATCATTTCAGTGATATGTTTTGATGGATTTATATATATAATGTTATTCTGAATGAGCATTATCTTAATTAGTTACTCGGAAAAAAGTGTCTTAAAAGTTTTTGCAAAACCTGACAAATTGTGCCCTATAACAATTGCCCCGGTCTTAAAAATATAGTCCCCAAACCACTTTAAAAAAAAAAGAAAAAAAAAGAAAGAAATAAATTAATTAATCAAAACATCCATCTGTTGTTATTTATTTTCACACAAATTATGTTGTTCTTCAACATTCAATGAAACAATGTATTTTCTTGAATCTTGATACACTTTGTGAACCGTAATAAGCTAATATTCCTTAAGGTGTGCCTTTAGCCCTGTTGTACCCTACAAACACCTTTAGTAGCATTCTCAGATGTTCTGATTTGAGAAATACATTTTAAAACCATCAGCAGTGCATTTATACCAGATTTTCTGATGTTGAAATTAATAATCCAGCAGCAGATTTTATGAAAACTGCTTTTGTCTCTAATGATACTAACTTACATTTTTTATTTTCCTCAAAGCAATGATTTGGGTTATGCACTAACCCAAATCAGTATGTTAAATTTAAGAAAAACATTTGCACGGTGAAAATGAATGATTTGACTTTTTTTTTTTCATGGCTAAATAAATACACAAACTGTTAATAGATGCAACAGCCTCAGTGAGTTCAAGCAGTTTTCCATGTATCATGAAACACCAGCATGACAGATACATTATGAACAGTCTCATTAAAAAGTAGACTGAAAGAAATACACTATATTAAAGAGTATTTGAGAGCATTATGCTTTCTGTGGTCCTAAAATAAAAAAAGATATGGCAATTTTACAGTATGCATTGATTGCTTACAATTACCCCCCATGAGACCCACTCATTCATTTTGTTATTTTTTGTTATCATTGTTATGTATCATACTGGACAACTATACATGGCACTGTTTTAAGCCCTGGTGCATCTTAAAGACAAAATTCTGCTCTTTTCTGTGATACCAAAGGTCTGGGTATCTAGACTGCTTTGAAACCATGTTTATTGTGAAAAGCACTATACAAAGAAAATAATTTGGGGGTGTGGCTAATAATACAGTATATGGTATACTAATGATATAGTGTGACAATAACATAATAAACTATTATAACTAGTTATTTGTTTCAATCAAAATCAAAATCTCCAAACCTTTTTTTATAATGTTTTTTGCTGGGTCTCAGGAGATATATCTGCTTAGAGGTTTAGGTCTGCTCTATACACTTGGGTAGCATATAAAGTATGCATATCAAGTATTGAAGTTTGACAGCTGGAGCTTTTGAGTAAATGTTTCTTTCCTCCCGCAGGTCCGTGCAAGCGCCATCGCCCAAGATGCGGATCAGAACTATGACTACGCCAGCAACAGTGCCGTTCTTCACCTGGAGCCAGGAGATGAAATCTACATAAAACTAGACGGGGGCAAAGCCCACGGGGGCAACAACAACAAGTACAGCACCTTCTCTGGTTTTATCATATACGCCGATTAGGACACATGCACCAACTCCTCGCCTCTACAGAGATGGTCTCTCCTTCTCATTCGCTATTCCTCCTCTTTTATTTATTTTTTTCTTCATATTTTACCTTTGGGCCCGGGGCAAATAGACAGACCTGCTCAAACCCCTCATCATTAGTATATAGGTGTGGGTGTGATGGCAGAACGCATTGCCCTGCAATCGAAAAATCAATAATGAACCAAATACAGCCCAGGAACAAGCACTTCATCACAAAGAGGAAAGATTTACACTTGAACATATGTAAGGAAGAATCCACAAAGAAGAATCTAAGGGAGTTACCAGAGTTCTGTGTGTCTTTCTATGTCTGTGGCTATCAAAGAAGCCTGTGAGATATTTTATGATGTGTAATCTGAAATAATCAACTAAATGTGCATTAAAGTATACTGCGATACTCGTTATTCACTCTTACTGTTCGTTATAATCAGGCCATTAATACTTGGCAAATCAGATGCTTAAATGAGTTTCAAGTTGCTTAAAATTCCTAATTTGCATATCATGGAGCATTTGCTCAAATTATGTCAACGTCATAATCAGATATCAAATGTTACCTGACCAAAATGAACCTCTTGTGTTCCTGATGCAAATATAAAGTGGGGTCCAAAAGTCTAATATCACATAAAAAAATCTGGCCTTCAAAACCTAATTAAACCTGGATATAAACAGAAGTTTTAGTATTTTTTAAAAATATTTAAATAATATATAAATAATATATAAAATGTCTAAAACAAAGACATTTTAATGGTTTTAAATAAGTAAGAAATATTTAAGATAGTGCAGTATTGCATTAATACTCCATTAAACAAAATAGCTGCAAATATCAAATTGAAAATCTGGAAGAAAAAATGTAATTTTAAACCTGAATACAAACAAAGTATTTTGATTTTGAAATATTATACAAAGAAACGTTATTATGTAAGATGAATGAGAAATATATAAGATTCTGCACTATATCTAGGTCACTAATCAAGTAAGCAAATTAGTGACATTGACCATGTTAACTTCGTACAGAAGGTCAGATTTCCATTGCTTCAATTAAAGCACGTGATGCTCTGTGGAACATTTTCAGTTCAAGCTGGTTAACATGGATCATCGGGTTTTGCACAAACTTGTTGAGTCCATGGAACAAGAGTGCATGTTGCCATTTAAACACAAAGACATTCTGAAATTCACGTTTTTTCTTTAAATACTTAATCTTTTCCACACAATTTGTTATGCCGAAAATATAATAAATAATATAAAAGTATATATATTCAGACTTTTGGACCCTTTCTCCAGATATTCGTCCATGACTGTTTGTGAGTGCTTCTGAATTAGGAACATAAAATGAAACATTATACCTGGTGGCAATGGCTTCCAGTGAAATATTCCAGAATAGTTCATGCTTTCAGCCTGCAGAATTAGTTCTGTCAAAACTCTGGAGTTTTTCTTTTTTGTGTGCGTGTATTGTAAGCTGGCATCTTTTATTGCACACAGACGTACTAGACAGAAAAGAAATATGTTTTCTCGTGATATTTAGAGCACTATGCAGATTATGGGTGTTAATATGTAAATGTGAATCTATCTTCAGAGATTTCCAGAATGTGATTATTAATATTGCAACTTATTTTCAGTTTAAATATGATAATAGTAGTTTACTTTTCTGTTTCAGTGTGAAACTCTTTGGAGAGCATGAGGTGACCGTGATGTAGCAGTCTCTCGCTCTCTCAATTTCAGGTTTGGGTGCAGAGGAATGTGTGTGATGAATTCATATATGAGGATTATGTTTTTATTTTCCCTGTCTTGCTGCTGTAATTCTCATTTGCATCTCCAAACACTTCAAACAAATTTTCCATTAAATGGAAATTTGATCAGTTATGTGCATTTTCCTTATTTATGTGGATAAACTGCAAATCTATTAATGGGTTAAATTTATGCGTTCAAAGTTGTATTTTTCCAGAATTAGGAATAGCTGGTTTATAATCTCTTATAATCTGTAACACGAGTCAACAAAACGACATTTGCAATCGCAAACCATGTGACAATGTGACATATTCCTGAGTTAAACAAGAAATTCAACTTATCCATCAGGAATTGATTGGATCATGAAAAGTGGGTGTTTCGAAATCTAAAATAACCGACATTCAATTAAATAAAAATGTGACTATTGGTTAACATTAGCTAATACTTAGCCTGCACAATTTAGATGACGTCAACAAAAAAGGAAATTCGTTTCAGAGGCAGAGCAATTTATTACATTCTGATGAAAAACTACTAAGACTCATAGATTTTCTTTGAAATAATGTCCACCAATAAATCATCCACAATAAGATCAACTTCAAGGGTCAACTTCGATTTAATGTTGACCTGAGGGCCAAAAACATACTAAACACAAGTACGCAGATGTCAGTACTAAGTCGATGCATTGGCAACGCACGGTCTGGTTGAAAATGCCTAATGTGGATTCTTGTATGACTATGACGATAACAAACCACAGTTCTCAAGGGGGCAATATAGTTTCCTTTCATAAGTCTGTGCCATTAAACTGGATAAACTATTATTCCGCCATGACAGTATATGGCTTTAAAGAGAGAACACTAATGTCCACTAGAGTGCCCCTTGTGGCAACGTTGAGAATGCAGTACATACTTGTGTTGAGATATGAATTGCGGTTTGACACATTTTGAAATGCATCAATGCACAAAGTCAAGCTTGTGTTGCTAGAAGTATCTGCGTTAACATACTGTACTTGCGTAGAATCTGTTCTGGCCTTAATTCAATGAAGGTTTCAAGTATGAATGCATAAATCTTCAATCATTGTCTCCTGGCTAAAATTAATAGTTTTCAGTTTCAAATGCCAATATAATATAATGGGGGAAAAAAAATACAGAGAGCTCCTTTATGGTGGACATCTGGATGAGCAATACTCTACCTAAAGAAGTCAGAAGAAAAATCAGAACAGAACTTGCAAATTATTCTTTTTACCTAATATTATGCTAAAAAAGGCAAATGTTTGTTTTGTGGAGTCCAGTGAGGCTGGTAGTTTGTTTGGGCCTTGTAAGATTTTTCCCTACTCTCCGATTACAATTTAGACAGGATGAATGGTGAAGGTCACATCGAGGACTCTCTGAAGTTAACACCCCAGATGGAGGTCTGGCTCTCACAGCTGTGAATGAATGAAAATGAATCGCTCAAAATGAAACAAGTCTTTTAATAACAGCAAACAGATACTGGAGACATTACATTAACCGAATTGTTTAAATTTTTATGTTTTGCAAAGTTTGCTGCTTAAGTGTTTGATTATTTTTTCACATGATTCTATGGTATACTGGAAAACAATGATAAGCGTTTCATCAGTTTTAAAGGCTTTTATTGGCAAAAACAGTCAATATATGCAAAGAGTCAATATTTACAGTGTTGACCCTTTTTCTTCATAACCTCTGCAATTCACTCTGTCATGCTTGATATCAGCTTCTGGGCCAAATCCTGACTGATGGCGATCCATTCTTGCCTTATTAGTGCCTGGAGTTGATCACAATTTGTGGGCTTTTGCTTGTCCACCCGCCTTTTGATGATTGACCACAGGTTCTCTATGGGATTAAGATCCGGGGAGTTGCCTGACCACAGATCCAACATTTTAATATAATGATCTCTGAGCCACTGCATTATTACTCTTGCCTTGTGACATGGTGCTCCATCATGCTGGAAAATGCACGGATCATCACCAAATTGCTCATGGGTCGTTGGGAGAAGTTGCTCTTGCAGGACGTTTTGATACCATTCTTTATTCATGGCAGTGTTTTTGGGCAGAATTGTGAGAGGGCCCACTCCCTTGAATGAAAAGCAACCCCACTCGTGGATGGTCTCAGGGTGCTTCACTGTTGGCAAGACATAGGACTCATGGTAGCGTTCACCTTTTCTTTTCCAGACTATTGATTTTCCAGATGTCCCAAACAGTCGGAAGGGGGCTTCATCAGAGAAAATAACTTCGCACCAGTCTTCTGCTGTCCAATCCTTGTACTTCCTGCAGAATTTCAGTCTGTCCTTGATGTTTTTCTTGGAGAGAAGTGGCTTCTTTGATGCCCTTCTTGACACCAGGCCATTGTCCAAAAGTCTTCATCCTCACTGTGTGTGCAGATGCACTCACACCAACCTGCTGCCAATATTGAGCAAGCTCCTCAGGAGGAGACGGTCCTGGAGCCTGCTGGACACTCTGGGATGTCCTGAAGCCTACTTCACTGCAATTGAACCTCTCTCCTTGAAGTTCTTGATGATCCAGTAAATGGTTCTTTCAGGTGCAATATTCTTTGCAGCAATTTCCTTGCATGTAAGGCCATTTTGATGCAAAGCGATGATGGCTGCACGTCTTTCTTTAGAGGTAACTATTGCAAACAAGAACACAATGATTGGAAGCACTTCTTCCCTCCTTATATAGCAACCAGTCTGCTCTTACAATACAATCAGAATGATAGAGTGATTTCACCTGACTAGTACTCGTTCACACTTTCCCAGGTGCTGCTGATATGATTAGTGAAATGATAGCTGGTCATTTTGTGCCAGGGCCAGAAAACTGAAATTTGGCTTTTTATGATAAAGTTAAACATTTTTAATGATAAAGTTGATGATAAAGTTATTTTTTTCGGCCAATGAAGCTTTTTGCAATTAGTTCAAATGCATTTGATCACTCTGCACAATAATCTAGAAACAATGTGAATCAACACCACAACAGCTGAAGCAGAAACACAAAATTTATTTCACTGCCAATACTTTTGGTCACGGCTGTACAGAAGTTTCTTTACTCACAATGGTGCACTGAGCTAAGATATTTTTCTATTTTTCTTCAAATGTGTTCTGGTGAAGAAAAAAAGTCATATACACCTGGGATATCATGAGGGTGAGTAAATAATAAGATAATTTTCATTTTTGGGTGAACTATCCCTTTAATGTGGATGGATATATTTTCTCTCACTATATAATTGTGTACAGTATACCACTCTCTCAGTTGATTTAAAACACAATCTTTGTCCCTTTGTGCATTAAGATTTATTTCAGAGGCGAGCTGTGTGTGACTGGGCCAATCAGCGAGGGGTCAAACAGGAGTCAAGTCTCTATGTAAAACATTCACGGACCCTTAAAAGATCTCTGACATAAAGACAGCCTTTTATAATGAGGTGTACACACACTCTCTCTCTCTTTCTGTCTCTCTCTTTCTTGCTCCCTCTTCTTTTCATCTTAATCTATGTTTCTGATTAGTTTTTATTGCTTTAATGGGGTTTATATTTGGGCTTGGAAAAATCTCACAAAATCTGTAAAGAATGTGTCCTGGTCATTTTTCACCCCAAAGTCAACGAAAATAACAAAAATAATAAATATTATATAATATATATATATATATATATATATATATATATATATATATATATATATATATATATATATATATATATATATACACATAGATAGACATAAATTATTAAAAGATTATTTAAAGATGTTTTCTTTAATGTTCAATTTACATTTACATTTATGCATTTGGCAGACGCATTTATAACAGGGACAATCCCCCCGGAGCAACCTGGAGTTAAGTGTCTTGCTCAAGGACACAATGGTGGAGGCTGTGGGGATCGAACCAGCAACCTTCTGATTACCAGTTATGTGCTTTAGCCCACTACGCCACCATCACTCGATTTAATAAATGTATTACAATAAGGATAATTTAAACAGAATAATTATTGAAAATAGTGGGGATTAAGCAACAACTTAAAAGTGAAACATCCAGTCACATTTTTTTTTTTTTTTTTTGGTGGTGGTGGTGGGGGAAATATAAAGAGAGATTTTAACCTCCTATTTACTATGAACTCCTGTGATTATTTCTCTAATAATTATACTTATTAGAGAAATAATCACAGGAGTTATTAGTGAGTGCTTTTTTGGATATATACAATCTATATACATAGATTGTTTATATCTATAAAAGCACTCAGAAGTTATACATTTGAGAAAAATGAGTAGACCCATTTATCAGATTTCATGCCCTCCTCTGTTTCACAGGTCACAGGGTTACTTGTTCTGAATATGATTCCAGGGCTCAAAGGATTTGTACAAGGTCATTTACTCATCCATTTGAGACAGAGCTCTTGAAAGCCAAGGCTAGCAACGACACAGACACATTTTTCTCTTTTGGATATGGTGACTAAACAAAATCTCTTTGTGGCCCTGAACAGATGTCATTCATCACCAAGAACCCTGTCCTAGATACCACCTGTTCAGCCGACACTCTCTGTCCAATCTCAGAGGTGACCACGACTGACACATCACTCAAAATCAGTCACCTTTCACCCACACTATCGTCCTCAGGGCCAGACAACACAAAGAGATTTCAAAACACATTTTCATCTTTTAATTAGACATGCAGGGTGGTTAAACGGGTCTTAAATATTAACTGCAAATTCTTGACAACGAATGAGGTCTGATGGAAAAGTCGGCGGCTCCCCTGACATCTTTTTATTAATTCAATGGATGGGTTTTATTGAACAGATGAGCACTGATCAGTTCTTAGGGAGTGTGGGCATAGCCATTGATTTAAATAACCAATCACATGTGGCCATTGATTTAAATCACAATCACAGTTTGAATGTTGGGGAAAAAATACCTGAGGAGCTGAAAATGAACAAATAATCACAAGGTTTTGATTTGTAATACTGAACATCTTCCTCTCCTTCACAGCTCTCAAATCTCCATTGCGTTTCTACACATTCAAACTTGGCTGGTCATGATTTGTTATGAGATTTGGGAACCCTTGGTGTTTGGCATCAATTATGTCAAACTTGCAGCAATTTTACTGTATGCAACTTTAAGACATCTTGGAATATAGCATACAAGCCACTTTTATGGGGGTTTTATTGAGATTATTATATATACTGTACAGTATTACTGTACATTTGCTTTACAGTTTCATTGTATGGAAAAGAGCAGCGTGAACATACTTGGGTGTGAACATCTCTTTTTGTGTTCCACAGAATATAGAATGCCAAACAGGTTTGGAACGGCATGCGGGTGAGTAAAGAATTATTCGAATTTTCATGTCTGGGCAAACTACTTGATAGGAGGCAGCCAGGGTATAAGAAGCATTTATGGTGCCTGTATTCACACAAATACTCCCAACAGGTCGACCAGTGTAAATATGAGCTCTTGATATGAATTTATGGCCCACGTCTGTACAAAAACACCATCAACACTTTTATGAGCTAATTATGCAAATTGCCACCCTCAAAAAGGTCATCCTCACATTGAGTGAAACGTAAGACAGGGTCGCTGAGATCATATGGTGCTCTGTATTAGTTACTCTGAGCAAACACTGTCAGATCTTCAGCTGCAAAATGCCAGACATAAACTACATTGCTCTGTCAATGTAATTTTGTTTGTTTAAAAAAAAAACAGCAGGTTTGCCTGAAGCTGTTATACACACTCATGGGGTAGATGCTGAAATAGTTTGACTGGATCTTAAGGAATTTTTAAAGCAGTGTGCATGTGTGTCCTTAGTTTCCAGAAATGCTTCTGTGATTTTCAATCCACTCTTCTGTGTCCCACAACTGGTGTGTTGACCCAGAAAACCCTCACCCTACTTCCATTCACTTGTCTTTGTTCATACTAGTTGTCTGTTTGTGAATGTGTGTATAAGAGATACAGAATCTGGTATAGGATAAAAATAATTAATAAATGGGATCGAATTTATTATGATATAGCAATTAATTAAATAAATTGCAAATAATCAAATATTTGGCAAAGAAAAGTCCCTGAATGAAGATAATTCAAAGACATAACATTATTGTGGCAGTTGAAAATATTGAATAGACATCATAAAAACGGCTTTCACTGGGATTGTTTTGTACAGTCTGACAAGCAACAATCGTAAAGGACTGTAAAGAGCAAAAAAACATATATAGGGCACCTGACTTTAGATGTCGTTCACGTATGTAATATATATATAAGACAGATGTCTTTGTCTGTTTTGTTGTATTTCGCTGTTTTTCAATGTTTTGCATTTCTATGAGCGCTACCTCTTTAAGAAGCCATGTCAAGGTAAAAGTAGTGTCTCAAACAGGGCTGTTTCTAGCTATAAGTGGTATAAGTGGGTGGTTCCAAGTTGGATTTCGCTTAGGGTCCCTATTTGCTGAGAAAGAGTCCTGGTCTAAAATATTCAGCTGCCTTTGAATGCAAGAATGCATCTGTGTGAGAGGATCTTAAGTGGCTGTTCAGTCCGAGCAACTTCTTGCATTAAAAAATCTAGATGTTGTGCAACAAATAAAAATGAATGCAGGCATCTCAAGATGCATTTTTAAATCTCAATTTCATTTTAAGCTGAAGTCCTTTAAAATTGACTCTAAAAAAATGCTGCACTATAACGTGAAAGGTGGGAAGGATATATCTGCAGTTGTAATGGTAGCAAGCTGGTAAATGATAGCTGTGCAGTGTGTAAACCTCACTCTCCTGGCCTTAAGAGACACATTAGTGAATGAGGCTTTAATACCATCCTTGCTAGCGCTTCCGTCTCCTATGCTGGGGATCGCTGGTTTGAATCCCACTCAGGTGGGTCGAGTATGACTGGTGACAAAAAGGGGTGGGAGCTCCAAACTGCCAGCAATATATAGAGAGCCCCTAACCTAACATTTTACCTAGCACTGACCATGTGTGAAAATGACGCCCACTTTTGGAGTAACCTCACTTTCCTCTGGAGTAACCCCAACCTGTGTTGGATATTCCACCCCCATTTGGAGATCTGAGAGGCCTGCAGCAATACCTACTTGTAAAATGCTCAAAAACACTAAAGCATGACGCTATGGTAAAAGACATCTGTTTTAAAAACAGCACATAATTGGCTCCAATGGTAGAAAAATTAATTTTCTGGAATTTACAAACGGGCAAGGCGGCATGATTAATTTGTTTATATATATATATATATATATATATATATATATATATATATATAAACAAATTAATCATGCCGCCTCTAGATGTTGTCATGCTGTTTTTAAAATATATATACACTCACCTAAAGGATTATTAGGAACACCTGTTCAATTTCTCATTAATGCAATTATCTAATCAACCAATCACATGGCAGTTGCTTCAATGCATTTAGGGGTGTGGTCCTGGTCAAGACAATCTCCTGAACTCCAAACTGAATGTCAGAATGGGAAAGAAAGGTGATTTAAGCAATTTTGAGCGTGGCATGGTTGTTGGTGCCAGACGGGCCGGTCTGAGTATTTCACAATCTGCTCAGTTGCTGGGATTTTCACGCACAACCATTTCTAGGGTTTACAAAGAATGGTGTGAAAAGGGAAAAACATCCAGTATGCGGCAGTCCTGTGGGCGAAAATGCCTTGTTGATGCTAGAGGTCAGAGGAGAATGGGCCGACTAATTCAAGCTGATTGAGCAACTTTGACTGAAATAACCACTCGTTACAACCGAGGTATGCAGCAAAGCATTTGTGAAGCCACAACATGCACAACCTTGAGGCGGATGGGCTACAACAGCAGAAGACCCCACCGGGTACCACTCATCTCCACTACAAATAGGAAAAAGAGGCTACAATTTGCAAGAGCTCACCAAAATTGGACAGTTGAAGACTGGAAAAATGTTGCCTGGTCTGATGAGTCTCGATTTCTGTTGAGACATTCAGATGGTAGAGTCAGAATTTGGCGTAAACAGAATGAGAACATGGATCCATCATGCCTTGTTACCACTGTGCAGGCTGGTGGTGGTGGTGTAATGGTTTTATATAATTAAAAAAAATTAGAATGTTAAATTAGCAGCCCTAGTTTAAAAAAAAAAAAGTTTGATCATAAAGTGATTCTATCTCTTGGGAAGAGAGATGATTTTTGTTACAAGATGGAATTTAAGCTTAACTAATACAGTTTACAGCACAATACTGTCTATTCTATAATAAATATGAAGTCTCAATTGAGATATGATGGTATCCACACACACACACACACGCACAGAGAGAGAGAGAGTACTAAGGGACTCATAGGTGTTATTACTGGGAGAGAGAGAGAGCGAGAGAGAGAGAGAGAGAGAGAGAGAGAGAGAGAGAGAGAGAAAGGGTCTCTGGGACTAAATTCAATACAAATTGATAAAAATGCTGAGGGAATACATTGTGTATCATTTATCTAGCAGTGCCAGTAAAAGGAATTGGACGATTGTACGCCTGTGGGCCAGCAAAATCAATCTGTATTGTTCATTTCTGATGGCTGTTATAGCTACGGGACATTCATAATACTGGCATGTTGTGCTACTTATTGGGGATCACAAACAACATTCAACCCAGTACTTCAGATGAAGTTCACAGAGCTTGACATCCATCATCAGTTTCTTCTTTATCTCTTGTTTTGTTGACATACATATAACGCAACATGGCTGGATATTCAGTAAAAAATGGGAGTGGCTAAAAGCCTCATCAATACTCACTTTTATGAGTGTTCTAATAAGATAAATGCTATTGTTCTTGGCTAGCGAGTGTTAAGAAGGAGGAAAAGAAACAACGGGGAGGAGAAAAAAGAGAAAATGAAATGTATTGTACTTGTTAGATCAATGGATGTGTGTCACATCCATGAGTGGGGAATATTAAATGAGTCACATCTACATCACACATTCAAACATTTTTATACTTATTTAAGGTCAGAGAGAAAGGAGAAAACTATTCTAGTGTGTAAGAAAGGTACAATATTATGTAGGTCCATTGAGCACCAGATTTTAAAGCCAATAGAGACAATGGCACTAACAAAGAAATATACCATGTGCAGATACATCAATCAACCACAACATTAAAACCACCTGCCTAATATTGTGTAGGTCCCCCTCATGCCGCCAAAACAGCGCCAACCTGCATCTCAATAGCATTCTGAGATTATATTCTTCTCACCACAATTGTACAGAATGTTATCTGAGTTAATGTAGACTTTGTCAGTTCAAACCAGTCTGGCCATTCTCTGTTGACCTCTCTCATCAACAAGGCGTTTCCATCCACAGAACTGCAGCACTGGATGTTTTTTGTTTTTGGCACCATTCGGAGTACATTCTAGAGACTGTTGTGAGTGAAAATCTCAGGATATCAGCAATTACAGAAATACTCAAACCAGCCCATCTGGCACCAACAATCATTCATGCGTTTATCTAATCAGCCATTGCAGTGCATAAAATCAGTCAGGAGCTTCATTTTATGTGCACATCAACCATCAGAATACTCTCCTGAAGCATTAAATGATAGGCTATCCTTTTTGGTCTGTTTCCCCAGAATGCTGTGAAGACGTGCATCTTCTAAAACTTGATTTGGTCAAATTTTTAGGAGTACATTTTCATATTGACGCTGTCAAAGCTCACAGAAACATTCTAAAAGCCACAAAACTCTAATTTTGATGGTCTTTAAACAATGAAGTGAGGAGAATTCCATGTATAACTCAACCCTATTTCATCAAGAGTCGATTTCCAGGCTAGAGTGTGTCTCTGGTGGTGTGTATGAATACCAAACAAGCCTCTGACTGTGATGGCAGATGACCCTGTCTGGGCTAGATGGACTCTGAGATCTTAGAGCTCTGTTTGGAAAACAGTTTGGGCTGCTGACACTGTTGTCCCTGACAAAGTTCCAAGGAGGATAATTAAAACCCAACACAGAACTATCTCTGACAGCCTAAAATCCTCCCGGACTTTGACGGATCCACAATGAAAAAAAAAAAAAACAATATGTCCAATTACCTTTCCTTGCCCCACCCCCAACATCCCTCAGTCAAATAGAGTGAGAGACAAAAGAGAGATAGAGATAAAAAGAGAGAAATCCATGAATTGCGTTTCCTTGTCTTTAAAACAAGTCATTAGTTTGTAAAGCTCCGAAAATTACTTCAGTGAAATACTGTATACAGTAGGGTCTGAGAAAGTCTGAGGAACACACCAGACTGATTTCACAGTGAATTGGGAAACATTAGGTATACTTTTCTTAAGATAAACTCTTGCTGATTTCAGAATTGTATACTACCATACTACTCATGCTATTTGTGCCATTGATAGATATGGCAGAAGCAGGGGCATTGCCAAAATTTTGTGACATCCTGGACTTAGCCCACAGGCCATAATAGAAAATAAGAAGAATCCTTCCTTCCATTAATTAAAAAATAACCACCTCTATCAAAAAACAATTACGGCCTATACTAAGCACAACATTGACACTGCTTCAGAACTTTATATGGGCATATGTCAGGTGCCCAATAAATGGATCAAACAAGTTTTTAATTTAAATTGTGGATCAAAACGAAAATTACAAATTGTTCATTGTGCAGAAACTAACGCTAATAAAATCAAAGTAATTTAACAATTAAAATTTGCCTTTCACAACACATCGTTTCAAAGCAGCTTTAAAGAAGATCATGCATTAACAGAAAATGAAACTGTAATATCTTTAATGTCTTAAGAGTCATCCTTGTGTAGTTTGATAAAATACGATAAGTCGAAGCATTATGAGATTAAAGTTGCAATATTTTGAGAATAAATCAAAAGGAAAGTAACATCAAAGTGATGTGGACAAAATCAAAGTGGAGCGTCTGGGTCTTTACATGCAACACCACTAACCAGGGAGACAACTTGGCTATGCAACAGAGTTGAATTTGTGGGAAGTTTTTGCATGCTCTGTGTTCATGAATGAGGTGTGCATTAGTATATGAGTTTTTAACATGTGGGAGCCTGTCAAAAAGATGCGAGATAAAGGCTCACGCTCAAGTGAAGCGAAAAATAATTGGAACGACTGTGAATTATATAAGACCATTATATAAAGTTTACAGAAGTTCTGCCTGGTTCTTTCTCCTGATTAAATCAAACTTCCTACATAACCGTTGCAGTGTCTGGCAGGGGTCGAAAGAGTACTGAAAAAACATACTCAAGTAGAACTACTGTTACTACCCAAAAAATGTGTGAGTAGTGTAAGTAGAGTAAAAGTAATTGTCCTAAAAAATACTCAAGTAAGAGTAAAAGAGTAGCTCATTTAAAAGTACTCATGATTAGTGAGTATTGAGCAAAACCTATGCCCCATTATACTGTATGCCAACTTTAAAAATGCATCACTTATCTATGATAAACACTACATGAATCTGATTCCAAAAAATAAATGAGAGACATGATAACAGAAATTAAAAGATTAAAATGTTTTTTCAATACACTGATCACTATTTTAAATCATAATGTATGAAACAATTTCATTAAAATCAGTTAATGTGTATGGTCTAAATTTCCCTTAATGCCGCCAGAGCGTTATTGTTGTGCATAATACATGTTCAAATAATGCAAGAAATGCAAAAAAAAAGCTAAATAAGCAGGATCACTTGGCACGACATGTCCTGCACAATAGAGGAGGTAGAGCAGGCATGGGAAAGGTTGTTTGGTATAGGGGCTACATCGGGCTTAAAAAGGAATTGTTCACCAAAAAATGAAAATTCTCTCATCATTTACTCACCCTCATGCCATCCTGGATGTGTATGACTTTCTTTCTTCTGCAGAACACAAATTAAGATTTTTAGTAGAATATCTCAACTCTTTTGGTCCATACAATGAAAGTGAATCGGTGCTAAAATATTGAAGCTCCACAAATCACACAAATCAGCATAAAATAGTCTAATCCATGTGCTTCCAGTGGTTTAATCCATGTCTTCAGAAGTGATATGATAGATGTGGTGAGATCAATATTTAATTCCTTTTTTACTATTAATTATCCTCCCTGCTCAGTCAATCTCCACTTTAACTTTCAATTTCTTCTTGTGTTTTTGGTGATTCACATTATTCATGCATATCACCACCTACTGGGCAGAGAGAAGAATTTCTAGCAAAAAATGGACTTAAATATTGATCTTTTTCTAACCCACACCTGTCATTTCAATTCTGAAGTCATGGATTAAACCACTGGAGATGTATGTATTACTTTTATGCTGCTTTTATGTGCTTTTTGGAGCATAAATATTTTGGCACCCCTTCACTTGCATTGAATGGACCTACAGAGCTGAAATATTCTTCTAAAAAATCTTAATTTGTGTTCTGAAGAGAGAAAGACATACACATCCAGGGTGGCATGAGGGTGAGTAAATGATGAGAGAATTTTCATTTTTGTGTGAATTATTCCTTTAAGTATGGGGGGGCCACATTATCCTCCTTTTGAGATACAATGTTCAACATTGATTTAGTTCTTGTATCTTTTAAGTCCAGAAATAGTTGTGTTCTCATTCTAATGCATGATGCACAATTTTCTGAAGTTTGTGACTGGTGGAATATTCTGCTGAAGTATTGCTCTACAAATGTTGATACTTTTCTATCTTTATTAAGGCTGAGCATAATTATAAATTATTATATCATCTCTACTTTCCTGGTAATTTATTATACCAATTAACACACTCTCTACATCAGGGGTCAGTATTATTAAAAAACTAACAATATTAAAAATATATATTATTATTAAAAATGTCACTGTTTTATTCTATTACATTAATACTTTTAAAGCTACTCAAGTTATTCAGCCAAAAGTAGTGAGTGATTTTCTCATTTCCTTGTTATTGTTGTTTGATTAATAGCATTTATATGACATATGACAGCCTACTAGACAGTGCTCAATTCAGTTACATGTACACTTAAATTGCTGCATTTACATTAAATCGTCACCAAGACGATTCTTATCGACCTAATCGTCATTTAGGTGCGTATCCGCATTAGCGCTAACATTGGCCGCCTGTCAATAAAACAGCACGCAGCTACAGTTGTTAGGAAATAAAAAGTCAATCTTTTATATTTCATCTAGATCAACCAACCAGTGGTGCTCTTGCTATCACTATTGATGTAATGAACACCCCTGTTCTAGATGTAAAACATAGGTTAAATATAGAAAACTACTCAAAAGTTTGATCGAGGATGTCTCTCTTTTTTCCGATAAACATCAAGATAATTTTATTGCCCAGCCCTACTGATTACATTGCATTAATCTCTCACAGCAGCCCAATAATCTCAGTGATAGTTAAATTACAGGCTACATTATAGACACATAGAATCTGGTAAGAAGAAATATGAAATTTACCTTGAAATGTTTCTTCAAATTAGAGGCAGGATTAATGCTGATATCTGGCTTGAGCAAGTTAAACTCACATGACACGATCATGCAATTAGCCTTTTTCACTGTGAAAATTCCTTCCAGGTGCGACTGAGATGTTCAGCTATAAACTATGCTTGAGACATTCTCCAAATCCATAACAGTTGGCGCCAGATCTGCAGCTGCCGTTCAAGTTTTTTACGTGTGATTTTATTTGACGGGAGTCACGAGACTCTCCCTAGCCAATCATGTTGATAGATAAACATAAAAACAGGAGAGGGAAGTAGCGAACACAGACGGTGGTAAAATAGTGCAGTTAAAGTACAGTTACGGCACTTAAAATATACTAAAAGTATACAGTTTTTAAGCTTCTTAAAGTAAAATTCTTGGGAAAAGTACTTGAGTATTTGTAATTCATTACTTTACACCCCTGGTGTCTGGATACTAATAAATGTGCCGATGAACCAAAAGACCAAGGATTTTTTATTGCTAAATCCTAAACTAAAGTTGGACTATGATTTATCTACATTCTCCATATCCATCTTTTGCATTAATGAAGCTGCTGCTCAGCGTCTGTTCTATCGCTGTGATAATGACGTTCTGTTTAGCCTAATATTTTAATTTTTTACACTCTAATATACTACTTTATTCTCACAATGATGTGACATTATTCTAATAATTTTTTACTTTATTCACAAAATATTATGACTATAAAATCAAAATGTTTCAACTGTATTCTTGACATTTTTACTTTATTCACAAAATATTATGAATCTACTATAAAAATTGTATATCTTTAATAAAAAAAAAAATTTTCAATTTAAAGTGCCAATAAAACGCCATTGTGGGATCACCATGTAAAGTTAGAAATAACTTTTATAAACGCATCTCAAAACACCTGCTTTGGGTTTCATGATTCCAGGTTGTTTTTAACAAAGCAAAGTTTCAATGCTTGATGAACAGCAAAGTTTAATGTAATTTGATTTTAAACCATTTAAAAATCAAGGCACCACAAAGACGCCACATAATGCAGCAATGTAACTCCACTCACATGACATGGAAATGTGAACAGGTATTGACAGTTTGATATATTTTTTTTATTTTAATGTGAGATTCATCATTTTAAGACCTTTGTATTGTGCTATTTTGGCTTATAGCTCATTGTTCTGCTATTTTGAGCAGCATTTGAGGAAATTCTATTGCAATAAACATTCTTTATTCCCGCATCCTGACTAAACCCGAATAACTGAACAAGTTGACTGGTGCATGCATTTAAATCTACTTGGAGTCTGGATTGTTAAAAACAAATGAAGATTAGAAATGAGGCTTATAGATTATATATTTAGAAATAAGGCTTGTGTAATAAAACCTCAGTGCCTCTGATAGAGAAAAGCTGTACCCCCGTGAGAGAAAACAGAGAGCTCACTCAAGGTGTTCGTAACGATTCGTCTGATTAATTTTTGAGCACGAACAGCAGGTAAAAGTCAAAGTGCAAACTGTCAGTTAATACAAGTGGGGCTTACTGATTGGCATTAATTTACATTTGAAGCCAGAATTGCAGCCTGCCTTGTTACTTTTGTACCCTGATGTAAAGAACATTAAGCCTTACTTTTTCATGACAAAAAAACTATACAAATTTTGGGGCTATTAACATAAGATCTGGGGCTTTAGCCCTAACAGCCAGCTATCTAGCTACACCACTGGGCAGAAGTAGTAAGAATAGTATGGGTAGTGTGCAATTCCAAACTCAGCATCTCTCTGTGCTTATCGAAATTCAAAGCAAAGCCCCCAATACAGGAATTGTATTTGAACGGATGGGTACATGTGAGATCCAGTGTTGAAATAAGGGATGCAGTGCCAAAAGCCAGTTGTAAAGCTAGTTATTTTTAGCTGCAAAGGATTTAATACAGTGAAGAGGATATATATATATATATATATATATATATATATATATATATATATATATATTGTAAATTGTACAGTGATGTAAATATAATGCATTCTATATAAATTTATACATTTTAAAATAAATAAATTATAATATCAAATGCATTTTAAATGTTATGTTGTAAACTTCCACATACCTCAAATAATAATGTAAGTAATACAATTTAATGAGGGGCCTGGGTAGCTCAGCAAGTATTGACGATGTCTACCACTCCTGGAGTCGTGAGTTTGAATCCAGGGCATGCTGAGTGACTCCAGTCAGGTCTCTTAAGCATCCAAATTGGCCCGGTTGCTAGGGAGGGTAGAGTCACATGGGGTAACCTCCTCATGGACATGATTAGTGGTTCTCGCTCTCAATGGGGCATGTGGTAAATTGTGCATGGATCGCAGAGAGTGGCATGAGCCTACACATGCTGTGAGTCTCTGCGGAGTCATGCAGAAGGAGCCAAGTGATAAGATGCGTGGATTGACAGTCTCAGAAGCGGAGGCAACTGAGACTTGTCCTCTGCCACCCAGATTGAGGTGAGTAACCGTGCCAGCATGAGGACTTACTATGTAGCGGGAATTGGGCATTCCAAATTGGGGAGAAAAGAGGACTTTTTTTTTTTTTTTTTAAAGAAATACAATTTAGTTAATTTATTTATTTAATTATCAATGGTCGCATGCATCATGTTCTGTGAAAACATGACATTGGACATGTACGTTACAAACTTACACAGAAATCCCTATAGTATCACTGACAATGCTGTCACAAGCAATGCATGCATTTTGGGAACATGAAGCCATCTGATGCTTTGTAATCAACTGACACACACACACACACACACACACACACACAGAGCACCTTGGTCCTCTCTTCCCTGCCTTGATGTTATCAGTTGTGACAGTGTTGTGGAACTATTTGGATGGGGATGTGATACACTGCTCTCCATGCTTATCAAATCTCCCAGAGAGGAGACTATTAACTCAGAGCAAATTGTGCCATGTAGCTTAAAGGGGCTTGTCTGTTCCAATATCCCTAATATCTCTATTTGTTGTCAGAGTGTAAAAGAGTCTGTTGCGCTCTGTTAGGGTGAGTGATGGTAAAAGCACATTTGTCATGTCTTCTCACCAAATACACAAACTCTCTCTCTCTCTCTCTCTCTCTCTCTCTCTCTCTCTCTCTCTCTCTCTCTCTCTCTCTCTCTCCCTCATCACCTTATTCTTTCCTCTGACAATCAGACAGTTCATGAATAGTATGTTTTCGTTTTTTTTACAACATTTATGTTTTTATATATTATAGCAATAAATACTGTAGTGTTAAAATTGTCTAATAAAAAGTGTATGACAAAAAGAGTGATCTTGTCGACAAAAAGAGTGTATGACAAAAAGAGTGATCTTGTCATCAGAAGCAAAAAATTTCAAACAATTTCCAAGGATTGTAAGTTTTCAAATGTACTGTATAATGGCTTAAAATTCAACAGTACATTGTGAGATTTGTTGTATTAGTTCCTGTAGTAAAACTGGTAAAGTATGACTCTAACATCGCCATGGTAATGAGTTTGATACCCAGGAAATGACCATGTTGATAAAATGTATAGCTTGAATGCACTTTGAATAGCTTTGGATAAAAACATGATCACACAGGAAATTGGCAAGCCGCTTCCAAATGTTCTTGCTCCCTGAAATCAACCCCATACTGCCGAAATACTGACAAGCGCCATTACCATCAGATATTTATGCATCAATTAAGACATCTTTCTCTTTTTCCTGTGACACTACATTTAGTATGTTGCACTCAATCTGCGCAACATGGGTTCTGATGCCATGGAAACCAAGAAGTGATTGCATTTATTTCAAGACATGGATTCTAGTTGCGTTTTAACTGTAAAATAACATCTTAACTCCACTGATGGTTAGGTTTATGGTTGGGGTTTGGGTTAGAGAGTATGGTAAATAAAACATGCATTTGTGTTGACTGTATTACATCATTCAAATACAACTCTTTATTGGCGCCACCCAGATCAACAACACTTCCAACTTTGGCCACTGGGGACAGTGATTCGAATTTTGGCACAGACAGAGTTTAGCATTACAACTTTCAACCTCCTGTCCCCAAATTCACAGTGAGATCAGTCTGAAAAAAGTCTGCTAAATACATACATGTGAATGTAGATATTTCAGACAAAATCTTTTCACAAAAAGATTTTGATTGTATAACAGCTTCTCTTCTTACTGTAATACATAAAAAAATGTCTGTGTTTCAATCAATAGATTCAAAATGGAAAACAATGGGAACAGTAAAAGTAAAACACCCAGATGGATTACGGTTATGAAAATTGGTTGGTAAAATGTGGTCTTAAAAATTATTTCACAATGCACAAAATCTTAATGGCCTTAAATGTAGGCTTAATTTTCTTCATGCAAAATATTATGTAATTTTTTTTTTTTATTATTGATTTGGGGTTAAAAATTACAAAAATATTTTCTTGACAGGTTTTGTAAGAACACCCTATGTGCTAAGAACAATAATATTCCTTTTTGCATTACTCCAAGTCCTAACATAATGCACTCTTTTCCTTCACTTCAACTGCAGGAGCAGGGGTTACTCCAGAAGTCAAACGTGTGAGGAGAGATCAGTTATTCCTGATAGCCGGTTTAAACAGACTTGGGAGTCACTGGTGTGATCCTGCACATTTATTCTTACCAGTGATAAGGAAACCTAACTAACTGGGACCAACTCAACCAGATTTACACAATGTGATAAAGAGGTCAGCTGTCTAAAGTTCAATATGTGTTTCAGACAGATTGGTGTGTGAGTGTGTCTAGAATAAAAACACAGATCACAGATGTCCCTGGGACATTGATGTCCTGGTGGCTTTCTCATTCCATGAATCGTCGCTTTGAGACAAGACATGTCAACTCACACCCTTACCATCACAAGCGCTCGTAGCTTATGTCCATCACTGTGAATATAGGGTCAAACAGGAAACGAGCTGGCACCATAGGAAAAGAAAAGTGCAGGAGGCAGTCTTGAGAATAAGGTGAACTTTGGACAGCCTTGACAAGCCAATCATGGTCCACACAACCCTAATGGGCTCGTGTTCTGATGGTCACCATGACAACACAGAAGCTGACTCAATTACAATGACATGTTGCTTCAGTTCGGTTCACTCTGACAGAAAGGAAGTGACAGAGAGGAACAGACTCTCATTGTTCGATATCTCTTGCTTTTTAGTGGCATTATTGAGCTAGTTGTTTGAAACACAAATATAATGTGGTATACACTGGGTGATAACATACATTTTAGCATAAATAGGCTTATAATAACCTAATGAGGTCTTTGAATATCTGCTCAGTCATCAGCTGATGTAGAGTCTCATCGTATTTCTGTGCAAAAATCTGAAGGTGACCTTGAGTCTACACATTTAAGTAGTGATGGGCGCTTTCAAAACACTGCTTCACAAAGCTTCAAAACCTTTACGATTCATTTGTTTCAAACCAGTGCTTCGGTGCGTGTGCCAAACTGGCCAGGTTTCAAAATGTTTCACGGTTGGACACAAAGAGGCTTTTGATTCCACAGTGAAACCCTCAATCAATTTCGAATGCAGCTGTAACTGACCTCAAGTAAGTTTACCAAAAATGAAAGTTCATAAAATCAGGCTGATTCACACAAGATTTGATGAAGTCATTTTAATTCCCACTGAATTTAACATGGCGAAGGAGAGTCTGGTTTCTGTATTGAATATTTTTTTTTCTTCTAAATGCAGCTATCTTGTTACCGCTTTACCATTTAATGCAGATTGTAAATCACATGGTTTCAAAATTAAAGTCCCCAAAAATATTATTTCCAACAACAAAGCACTTGAACATGATGTATACCTAATTACGACTTCAGAAGTTGGAAGCAGGATTATTCTGACAGCATATGAAAGCAGCAAAAGCCTTTTTTATTCAATTATAACAGGTATTGTAGGAAATAGTTCCATATATTTATGAATATTGTATTTTGACCAATAATTGTGTGTGCTGCATATTTATGTTCTTAAAGCTGATGTAATTCCTCCAACACTGGCACCTCCAAACAGAATTGCAGATTTTTTTTATACGCTCCCATGTCAGCTGTTGGTCAAACAAAGAGATAGTCCCACCCCCAACACAAGCCATTGGTTGAGTAACGTTGTTAGGGCGGGACTAAGTGGGTTGCTCAAAACAAACAGAAATTTTCATAGTGCCACAGAGACACAGTGCTTACAGTATTAGAAAAAGATTTACCTGTTAATGGCTTACTTATACAATAATTGTCGCTGCATATTAAGCTTGGATAGGCAAAAGTACAGTATATTAACACAGAAAAGTTACATACTTCAGTTTTAATAGTGTATTGCATCTTAGCAACATGATACAACACTCACTGTTAGCATATGTCAAGTCAACGTGAGGTATGTTATTTGCTTGGAGGATATGACTGACTATTATGAAGTCTCACATAAACTCACCATGCAGTAAACATAAGTAAGATGGAAAGAAAGAAAAAGTTAACACACTGGAGAGGAGGTCGAGAGAAGAAACAAGAGATCTAGAGAGAAAAGGACACGAGGAGGGAATGTTTCGGTGGCAAATAAAGTCACCACTCCCCATTTTTCCTTCATTGTTCTACTTATCCGCAGAAAGATTGAAGTAAAGTCACTGGCCGCAGAAGAAGATAAATCAATTGTGACATTTCTGGATGGAACGTTTTGCATTTAATTAGCATGAGACACACTGGAGAATGTTGAATTATCTGAAGACACGTCTGTGCAGAGCAGGAATCAGGTTGTCTGTTAAGATGCTCTGTGTTCAGTTATCAGGAAGCACTGTCCATTTTTGGCGCTTTCTTTTCACTTAATTTTGCTCAACATCTGATAGCTAATTATTTGGCAGCTAGCAATTATTTCACAGCAAAAGCCTTCAATGGCTTGATTTCTGTTAACAAAATCCAATTTTCATCCAAGACATCTTATAGCAGAACTGGTTCTGATTAGAAAAGGCTCATCAAACTGATATGGGGCAAAGAGTGAACTGAACAGTAAGAATGATGTGAAAGTCATGTACACAGTGCAACTAAATACTAGCAATGTCCAATTCATATACGTGAAGCCAGATCTATTCTATGAATTTGCTGAACTAAAGAATTTGTTACCAGTTCAGTTCTCATACAACTAATTGAACCAAGCACCATCTTTTTTGATTTGTAATGAGTCAGATAACAACCAAAAAAAAAAAAAAACTGTTAGTTACTTTATTAGATGAAAAGCAGAGATGTTAACAAATAAAACTCAATGTAAATATGTATATGACTTAACCCTCTGGGGTCTGAGGGTGTTTTGGGCCCTGGAGAAGTTTTGACATGCCTTGACATTTGTGCTTTTTTCGGTTGCTTAAAAACACATTAATGGCTAAAGTCTGATAACACTGTATTCAACACAAACTGGGCTACAATAATATGTCTGAAACATGTGTGTACATGTTTGTATTTTTTAGAAAATAACGTTTATGCATTGTTTTTAAGTTATTGAAATAAGGCCATATAACACATATTAAACATTTGTCCACAAGACTTTTGAAAACTGGATCTTGTAGCCTAGATTTTTTGCTACAAAATTATGTGAAAACCATCCTGATCACTCATTCATACAAAACAATATAGTAATTTAACTTCTGTGAGACACTTTTAGTGTTAGAAAGGTCATATGCGAGGAGGTGTGAACTATCATGAATATTGATTGTAATTCACACCTGATGAGTCAAAAGACCACTCTGCTGGGCATATCAATAAGGAATGTGACAGAAAGAGAATGAATGTGAGGAGACTTAATGATCAAAATCAAGTTTTAAGTTAAGAGAAGTATTCTGACTATACATTTTCTTTACATAAAGACTTTACTTAATTTTAGACCTACACTACCGTTTAATTGCAGGACAATTTTATCAATTCACATGCAACAGAGTTGGTTGTAATATTTAGCATTTTATTAAAAATGTGCAAAAAATTATTAATGTATTTCAGAATTAATTTAATTAAATGTTCCAATTTAAGATCAAACAACAGCATTTGTAGCATAATGTTGATTACTACAAAATAAATGCATGGCTCATCCATTATCTATTTACTAATAAGTTGAAACTACAGTTACCGTAAGAGTGAGGCACTTGCAATTTAGAAGTGAATGGGGCACACTATTTCAAAAGTATATCCATAAAACATACATACTAACATGATTTAAGTGTGATTAAAATCTCTGTTCTATATGTTTTTATTGTGATAAAACTCCATACAGGGTTTATAGCATTAAGTCATAAACGCTACAAAGAAGTAAGATTGTATAAAACTTTACATAAGCGATTTTCTCACTCTAAAATCTTGTTAACATGTTGTAAAGGGATTAAAGGCAAAGGAGGAGGTGAGAACTGGCTTGATAATATAAATAATTGTTTAATATAAAACTTAACCAAAAGACAAACATACAAAGGTGTTGGGCAGCTGCAAGTAAATCTCTCTCTGTCGCACTGCTGTCTCCTGTCGGCATTTATCCGTCTCGGAGGCTTGATTAGTTTGATTAGGGGCCGGGTGTGCGGAATCACGACCCGGCCCCGCCCTCCACCCTACCACACATGTATAATGTTTATGTCTTGTGGCTATTCTTTTGAAATAATGGGTATTATAACAATTATTGATTGACCCCATTCACTTTTCATTCTTCCAATTTTTTTTCAAATAAATGAGGGTCCACTATTTTTTGTGGTAATCAACATTATGCCACAAATCGTGTTGATTGAGCTAAACTTGTTCTGAACACAGAACATTTCCATATATATATACATTCCCTCGTTTCAAACACTATTGCAGATAGATCAAAAATATCTCTCAACACACAGGGTTGGAACAATATTTGGCACAGTGGATGGATCATTACATGAACCTTCAGGCCTGTGGACAGGGAACAGTATTGACTGTGGCAGTCCCAATGGTCTTGTATCTTTGCTTGCTCTTCTTTGGTGTATAAGAACTCTAGAGTTGGATAATAGGGGATCTGAAGCTTCCTGTAGAAGAGGTTTATTGATCTTGACAGTGGTCAGACCAGTATTTATCTGGTTGGTATTAAATGCTCCCACCTCTCTATATTTAAAGGCTGATAAAAAATACATGGTTTATATAACAGGGCTCAGACGATTAGTACATCACAAAAGAATGATGTGTACATATAACATCAGTGTATTTCCCCACAGATGTGTACTTTGCCCTGCTCATAAAGACAGATTTGGCAGGATCGCAGGTTTATGGGGGACCATATGGAAACTTTGTGGTTTGGGGTATTTAGGCAGATTTTTTTTGCATGGATTAACCATACTAAAAGAGTGGCATGATGCAAAAAAACGACTGCTCCCATGTTAATCAAAGCGCACATTGCTTCAGTTGACGAGCAGCCCGCTTTTATTTTTGATGTGTTAAAAAAATTACTGGAGCCACTTTTTCCAACTATTCCACCTAAAAACAAGAATTTAACTTTTATATTAAATCACTTCTGACTGTTACACTAAAAATAAGCTTTTGATGTTTATGGTCTCTGGTTTTCTAATTTAAATAATTATAATAAGTATAATAACCAAATGTGTGCATAGTTTTAACATGTAAACACACACATATATATATATATATATATATATATATATACAATTTCTTTATTATTTTACTTTATTTTCTACCTGTATTTCAGGTGAAGAAAATTAAGGAAACAAGCAAATTCATCTACAGTATTTTATCATTGTTGATTGGTCAGTTTTAGTGACCATTTTGAGGTCAATAACAGATTTGAGCTGTTGCGGTACTTTGCAGTGTAAACATGGTGTAAGTAAGATATACTTGGTGGGCACTTGGTAGTGAGGCTGTGGGCTGGAGAAGTGCACACTTAATACTTTATTTTATCAAGATCAATAGGGGAAAAGTGTCTTATCTCACTTTGTGAGAGCTCTCTCATTGTATCTGAACTGCAGGTTCAAACAAACATCTGTTTTATTTTATCATGGTGGCAGATTTTCATTGACTTCTGTTGTTTTAAACATACTGTACATTTATACAGTATGTCTCCTTAACCTGAACCTAATTCTCAAACATAATACTAAACACACAAAGCATTTTTCATTAAGACATTATTTAGTATATTTTTAACCTGCTTCCTAAATGTTGACCATTGGCTGCTCCCCAAACATACGTGATTTCATGTATTACCACCCCAGTGAGGACATTTGGTCCCCACAATGTACATTACATAGGTAAAACCTAACACTCGTTTGAGCCTTTTTTATGTCCTTAGTGCTTTATTGCTCTCTCTCTCTCTCTCTCTCTCGCTCTCTCTCCCTCGCTCTCTTTGTTCTCATGGGAGAAACTGCGCTGAGGGGGTCAATTGCTCTACAACCAATTTGTTAGCATGCCTGACTCTACGGCCCTCACTAATATATCGCAGCCAATTAGAGCATTTCAAATAGCCCTGCCCGAACACCCCACACACTGCCTTATATGAAACTTGCACATTGTACACATTCCTTTAGTATTAAATTTATATTTGTCCTGAGTTCCCAAACTCCTGATGCCTGCTTAATATACAACACAATATGAACAGAAAAGTAGCTTCATATTACATATGCTCATTTGGTTGCCTATGGTTGCATTTTAGAGGTCATAATTTCACATTTAGTATTTTTTTATGTTTTGAGGAAAACTATTGTTTTGGTTTAGACATCTGAGATGCTCTGTATAGTGGTTACTGAAAATGTATATAACATTTACACTGCATAGTAAGAAAAATAACACTTTTTCATGTTTTTTAACAATTTTAATCATTTTTGTTTATCAAATTGTAATACTTATTGTAAATATAATAATAGTTGTAATTATAATAATAATTATTATTATTATTATTCAGACTGGTGCATAGGAAATATGTTAATTCAGATATATTCCTTTGTATCCTCATGTAATACTAACCTAATATATATATATATATATATATATATATATATATATATATATATTAGGCCAATTCAATTTTTTTATTGCCAGGTTAATATAACAAAGAAAAAAAAAAAACATGAAAAAAAATATACAAGTGTGCAGACTTGAAATAAAAAAATGACAATAAGATAAGAGAATAGAACCAGGTATGAAAATAAAAATAGTACTATTATATTTAATATTATTATTAAAATAAAATATCAACTCTTACAAAAATAACTTAAAGAGAAAGCACAGGTTTCCAGTCTATAGAGCTTTAGCGTTCTTTGAAATGGTTTGGATGTATTGCTTGATTTCTTTTTCAGAACAATTATTAAATAAGGTCATTTGATTACTGAATTTGCTTCTGTGTATGTGAAATTTGGCAAACAGCAATAAAAGGTTCATCATAAAATACTTATTCTCTTTTGTTTTGCTGATGCTAGGAAAAAAAATTAACAACATAGAAAATGAATTAAACACTAACAAAAGCCTTCATTGGCCAAAATCAAAGGACAATGCATCTACGTGTATTTAAGCTTAAGTTAATTCGGGATGACTTCAAGGACTTCAACACTAAAACTTGTAGTTCATACAAAGTCATTTTGTTTAACCACTGGCCCAAAACACTTACATAGTTTACTAATTGTAACCATGATAGTTCTAAACACAAATAACATTGGCATTATATTCATTTATATTCTGTTATAGCATAATTTCTTGTACAGCTGATTGAAACAACGGCTGTTGTGAAAAGCACTACACAAATAAATCTTGGTCTAAGTCAAGAAAACTTGACTTATCTCATTTGCAAAAAGTCTGCTCGCTGGTCACACCCACATCCCATTGCCAACCATTGCTGTACTGTTGCTCATCCTCAAATACCAGATGCTTCTTCTGCTCCAACCTGTTACTGAAAACAGAGTGATATCTGTGAAACTGTGAGTAGAATATTAAAGAACCAAGATTCGTAAAGGGTTTAAATAATGTCATGAATTAAATGTAAAATTGTCAAAAGACGTATTTTAACGGTTCCGAATGATACATGTTAAATATCCACAAAAACATGCATTACTATGTTACAAAAAATAAATAAATCTGAAAACATTGGCATAAGCATGGTACATAAAAACGTGATATAACCATGGAGCCAATTGTATGGTTCTTTTTTTGTAAGCGTAAGGTTAGACTATTGTAATTATAATTTGTTTTTACTAATTATAATGCGAATGTGAATGTGAAGTCCCCACAAGAATATGAATACTAATACAAGAATGTGTGTGCTTATCAGAGTAGTCTCTCTCACACTATATTGTTCCAGTATGATGTAAGTAGTGTTGCCCTCTTCAGTATCCTGCGGGACTTCTGCTCTAAGATGAAGCAAGTGGAGAAAGAGAAACAATCAGTTCTTGTGAGATACAGACTCAGAATTAGAGCAAAACGTTGCTTCTGTGGCTCCATTCCAGATAACTATTAATAGAGCAGCAGACTACAGACAGGACCACATGCAGACAGATTTAGGGGCTCAGAGCCAGTGGGCATGATGGTTTATGAAAGTTGTACAGCAGAGACTTCAATGTTTGTTTGTGTGAATGATTGTCTCCATTGAGAGCCTTGTGTATTTTTCATGTGTCATATGCTGCAGGGATCAATGAGAGTAATTAAGAAACTGTTGCATGCTCACACACACACACACACACACACACACACACACACACACACACACACAGAAATGTTAGGTCTATTAAAGTCAGTTTACATGTGTGCATCGCTTTTCACAATACCCTGTACAGTATATTGCTTCAGTTATAGTTACTCTATTACTCACACAAAGCTATTGTGTGGCTTTAGAAAACTTGATTTTTAGTGCACAAAACATATGGACTACTTCTAAGGTACTTTTTTTGGAGTTTGTATGGAAGAGAACCGCTTGGTCATTCTGCGTATCATTTTTTGTGCTCCGCAGTGTGGGTTTGGAACAATATGATGGTGAGTAAATGGCATCATTTTCATTTTTGGGTGAACTACATCTTTAAGGCTGATCTTTGCTTTTCCCTCATGCCCTTTTTATAAAATGTGTGTAAATAAAACCCCAGACAGACACAAACGAACAAGTGATCGTCTCCCGCTTTTTCACATCTTTTCTTTTCATTCTTTGTGTTCCTCTCTCTATATCAGTCTGTATCATCAGAGCTTCTTCTCCAGCCCTCTGGGCTACAGTGATGAATAAAGATGGCTCATATAACTTTCGATCACCATGGAAACGCAGCACTCCCAGGGATTTAAGAGAAAGAAGCTGATGCCAAAATCTGTGAGGAATGTTCCGGCACGCTTCAGAGGAGCACAGTACAGCTATGCCCCCCTCTAGCCCAGTCATTCTCTCCTCACTACGTGACACACAGTCAACACATACCAAAACACACACTCTGTTATGCTGCCATGCTGCCCAGAGAATGTGTATGTGTGCTGTGGCATTTTAGAAAGCAGGGGCGCCTGCAGGATTTAATCTGAGGGTACACACAGAAATCTGCCTAATAAACCTTACATCTAGGGGTGTCCGGGGGATTTATTTTTTTGTGTGCAAAAAACAACACCAAAGCGTTCAATTCTGGTGACTTTGAGATAAGCATTTTTTTATTTTCTTGAGGATAAGTAGCATTCATGTAACTATTGGCTAAAGCATTTCTTCCACTAACCGTTCAGACAGAGGCGTTTTCGTGCTAAAAAATCTAAATGGATCACAATGAATAGAGCTGAACGCAGGTGTCTTGAGACGCGTTTGCATCAGTTGAAGTTCTTTTTAACTTGACACAGCATCTAAAAATGCAGCTCACCTGTGAGAGATGCTAAAAACACAGTGAAACGTGACGCAGTTTTCAAAAGACATCTATCTAGCAAATGTTTAAATGGAAAACGATTGAAAAACAGTGCGAGCGGACGCAAAAACACGTTCAGTTTGAACAGCCCCTTGTTCACATGACACAGCACTAGCTGAAGTGTCTCAAAGTTACCTCTCAAAAAGACTTTTTTTTTCAGTTGATTGTTGGTACATTTCCACTTTATCCAGAAACTGTTCTACTGTGTGAGAACCCACTCCAAATGATTCAGCGAGAGAGCGGACCAAACAAATTGTACTGAATCACAAATAGATTCAGATCGTTTTGCAAGCCTGTTTGGCCAATTCACTGAAAAGAACCGACTCAAAAGAATTATTAATTCACAAATTGGGCATTGCTAGTTCTTTTAAACAGCCAACAGACATACGGGACACATTTCATGACTGATGAAATATTCTGAGAGTAAATATTTCTCAGGTCACTCGGAGCGTTCATGGTACGCAGCGTACGGCTGTAGGCGCCAATGTTAGGAGGAGCTAAGTAAACTGGGAAGACCATTCCGAAAGTCTGATAAGAGTCATTCGTTTAAGAGATAGCGCTCTATTGTATGTTTTGCTATGTTGTTTTAAAAGAACTGATTCATAAGAGTCATTCTTTTGGGGGTTAGCTCTGTATATGTTTGCAGTGTAGGTTCAAAAGATCAAACTCTTAAGAGTCATTAGTTCGGGAATAGAGGTTGCACTTGTGGCATTGTATGTATCATGCTGTAATATCAAAAGTACCTGTTCATAAAAGTCATTTGTTCAGGAAACGGCAAAACTAGTCATGATGACTGTTTCACACTGTAGACTGAAAAGAACCAGTTGATAAATTAATTCAGTCGGCAATCAGGCTACAATAGTCAAAAGAACCAATTCATACACTAGATTGAAAAGAACCATTTCATAAGAGCCATTCCTTCGGGAATCGGACTACACTGGTCTTTTTGTATGTTTCATGCTGTATATTCAAAATGCTGTGCATTTCACACTGTAGATTAAAAGGAACCATTTCATAAAAGTAATTCGGTCGGAATTGGTTTTGGAAAATTATTGCGTTGAATGTTTTGCACTGTAGATTCATAATAACTGGTCCATAAGGGTAATTTGTTGGGAATCGGGTTACACTGGTTGTATTGTATGTTTTAGGCTGTAGATTAAAAAAGAACCAATTCATAAGAGTCATTCGTTTGGGAATTGGGCAACACTGGTCATGTTGTATTTAAAAGAACCGTTTCATACACTATCACACTGTATATTTCACAATGTAAAGTGAAAAGAACTTCATGTTGTATCACATTGAGTCATTCGTTCGGGAATAAGGCAACACTGTTGGCATTGTATGTTTCATGCTGTATATTGAAAATTTCAAAAATTTCATCCGATTGATTCACACAGGAATTGGACTACACTGTGTGCATTGTAGATTCAAAAGAACTGGTTTATATGTTTCGAACTGTAGATTTAAAAGAACTAGTTCATATTACTCCGGTTGTATGTTGATTTTGATGTACTAAAATACTCTTGACGGAGTTTTCTGAGCTATGTGTTCTGTTTGCATGGGCAGAAAATTTCGAAATCAGTTGGGTGAAATGGTCCTTTAAGTGTAAAATATAGTGATGAATAAAAGGTTTCCTGTCTAAAAGAACAAGAGGCTATAGCATGTGAGTGTCACTCTCTGCTCTGTGTGTGTGTGTGTGTGTGTGTGTGAGAGAGAGAGAGAGAGAGAGAGAGAGAGAGAGAGAGAGAGAGATTGAATTATCTGGTTAATTAGATCCTTGCGCTTATAATCAAGTCATCAAGACTATCATGCTCCGCAAAAAAAATTATGAATTCAGCATTTGTAATCAATATGTATATGAGAGCTAAACCCCCCCCCCCCCCCCATCACTGAACTATTACAAAAAAACAAAAACTAACTCTTTCACTTGCACACACACAATGTACACAGGTGACTTCTCATAAAACAATCCAATTTGTTCTGCCTCAGAAAACCAATGAAGCTAACAGTAAAAGTATGTCCAGTCTGAAGATCAGCAAGTCCGTCTCTCTTCTCAGGTCCCTGGATTTATTGTCTGCTGAAAGCAGGGATTCTCAATCTCTCCTCAGCCGGGAGTCTTTCGTCTCATCTCGTCTTATCTCACTCTGAGCCTCTGCACAGAATCCAAAGCTTCATGTACTGTCTGAGTGATATTTCTCTCCACGCCTCTGAAGAACAACAATGCAGATTGTTCAATCTTTGCTTTATTAAAAAGTACTTTATAGAGTTTGAAAAACTCGTGTGAGTGTGATAAGGTACAGATCTCGACACACTTATGTGACCACTCAAACACCATGAAGCAAACACTGTGTCTGTGAAGATATAGAATAATCTAGAACATTGCAAAAAAAATTATATATATATATATATATATATATATATATATTAGAAAGTTCAGGAAACGTCATCTAAAAAAAAAATAAAAAAAAATAGAAACATTTTGGAAAGGTTTTCTTTTTTTATTATTATTGTTTTAATTGAAAAGGATACTGCTCAATAAACACTCACGAAATCATTTTTTACCATAAGCCGAAAGTACCAGGGCTGTACTTTGGGTAAATCATGGTCATCTGGGTATATGTTTTTTCAATTATTGATCTATTACCTCCAACCATATGGTTACACACTTAAAGGTATAGTTCACCCAAAAATGAAAATTCTCTTATCATTGAATCATCCTCATGCCATCCCTGATGTGTTGAAATTTGGGCTGTCAATCGATTAAATTTTTTTATCGAATTAATTACATGGTGTCCCGATTAATTAATCACGATTAATCGCATATACAAATATTTGCTGAGAAAGCCCCTCATATAACAATAATTCAATGTATAATGATGAAATAATGATACATAGTTATCTTTAAATATTTAAAAATTATATATTTTTATATTTATTTATTTATTTATATATAAAATAAAAACATATACTGATAATTAAAATGCATTACATTCTTGTGGCAGAAGAGTTCATCATTAATTAGACAATACAAAAAGCGGCTTTAGAATACAATGTATTGTTTACTACCATATTATTGATAATAAGTCAATCATTGACATACAGTTCATAGCAATCCATTTCACAAATGAATTTGTCAATCAGTTTGAGATTTATTATGAGGGCTTGTTTAAGGATCCGTCAATGAACAGCTGCGTCAGACATGCTTGTGTAGCATCTCGGGTGCGTTGCGTCATAAACATAATATTTTTTAGGTCACTGTGTCAAGTTAAATATAGTTTAATACTTTGAGCACATATTGAGATCCCTTAGTTCGGATTTGCGCTCCATCAAGTGTTTTGAACACAAGAACATAACGCATGTTTGTGTTGTTCTGCTGCTCAAGGGTGTTTTACTTCACTATATAAACTGCGCATTTCCACGCAACTGAAGTTTCATTTACTGTCCTCTGGAGTAAACAGGTGGTACTACAAGCATGCATTTCTCAGGAATCTTCCATATTACGTTCCGGGGGCATTGCGATTAATGGCTAATGTTTCATTAATGGTTTTTTTTTTAACGAGTTATTTTTAGTCAAATTAATCGCACTGAATTAATGCGTTAAATCGACAGCCCTAGTTGGAATTAACGTATGCAAAAGTAATATAGTTGTGGTTGAGAAAGACAAATATTTAAGTCCTTTTTTACTTAAAATGCCCACTTTCACTTTTGCATTCTTCTTATTTTGTTTTTGCTGATTCACATACCACTGGATTCATATGGATTACTTTTATGCTGACTTTATGAGTGTGAAGCGATCATCTGACAGGTGGGGTGTTAGTGTGATATGAACGTGAAACGATCATCTGCATTCCGCAACTGCTTTCAGGTCCTTGAATAACGTACAATGTGCGAGTAGGGGCAGCCAGTGGACTTTCTGGTGCCCTCCTTGGGTAAGATGGTGCCCCCCTAGGGTGTTGGTTCCCTACGCAGACTGCTTATAGGGAGCGGCGGTACTGCCCTTATACTATCACGCCAATCTTCAGATTAGCAATGGTGTCTGAGCCCATATTAAGCCATATTAAGTGTTTATGAATAGTCCCACGTGTCAGATGCCAGATGGAAATTAGTGTAGTCAGGGATCTATATGAACAATATAGATATACATATTATTTACCCTCTCACAACAAGGTTGGGAAAGTAGGTTTTATTTCTTATGGTAGTGCTTATGTATTTTAAAGAGGAAGTTTAAATCTTGGAAAAGCTTGGGAGCATCCGCTTGAATGCAAGAAGAGCACTATACAGAGATGACTTTTGAGGACATGGATGCCACATCCAGGTTATAAAACCTTGTGAACATGTTTGTGAGGATCATCCTGCTGCCAAATATATGTCCTGTAAGGACAAACCACTTGTCCATGCCAATGAAGAGTCCATGACTCTGGTTGAATGCGCTTCAACACCAATAGGGCAATTTGTGCCCTGTGATTCGTAAGTGTGAGCGATCGCATCAACGATCCAGTAAGAGAACCTTTGTTTGGAGAAATACATTCTTTTGTGCATCCTCCATAACAAATAAAGAGCTGATCTGACAGCCTAAACTGACAGGTGTGCTAAACATATGTATGCAATGCCCTCACCGGGCATAACATATGCATAGATTGCTCTTCATCTGAAATAAATTGTGGGGGAAAGAATTGTTGCAAACAAACCACCCTGTTAGATTAAGATTCAACTTTATTTTCATTGTGCAGAGTACAGATACAGAGCCAATGAAATGCAGTTTTTTCGCATATCCCAATAAAGCTGGGGTCAGAGTGCAGGGTCAGCTATGAAACAGCACCCCTGGAGCAGATACCACTGTTGGGCCCTTGAGCAAGGCCCTTGACCCTATCTGCTCCAGGGGCGCTTGACCCTATCTGCTCCAGCGCCCCTGGAGCAGATAGGGTCAAGGGCCTTGCTCAAGGGCCCAACAGTGGTATCTTGACAGTGCTGGGGCTTGAACCCCCAACCTTTCGGTCAGTAACCCAAAGCCTTAACCGCTGAGCTACCACTCATTTGGCCTGAGGGTAAAAAACTGTTCTATAGTACCAGCCAGAGGGTAACAGTTCAAAGAGGGAGTGGGCAGGGTGTGTGGGGCCAGAATGATTCTGCCTGCACGTTTAATCACTCTGGAGATGTACAGGTCTTGGAGGGTTGGGCGGGGGAGCACCAGTAATCCTCTCAGCTGTCCTGACTATCCGTTGTAGTTTCCTCCTGTCTGATTTGTTGGTTGAACAAAACCAGACAGTTATAGATGTACACAGGACAGACTCAATGATGGCCGAGTAGAACTGTGTCAGCTGCTCCTGTTGCAGGTTGAACTTCCTCAATTGGCGAATGAAGTACAACCTCTACTGAGCCTTCTTCACAATGGAGTCTGTGGGTGTCCCGCTTCAGGTCCTGAGAGATTGTAGAACCCAGGAACCTGAATGAATCAACTGCTGCCACAGTGCTGTTCAGGATTGTGGAGGGGGATTTCTCGTCACCGTCACGGATGAGGCCGATGACCAAGTTGTCATTGACAAACTCCAGGAGCTTGAAAGTGGAGTCTTTTGCAGTGCAGTAATTTGTGTACAAGAAGAAGAGCTGTGGAGAGAGAACGCATCCCTGAGGAGCAACAGTGCTAATAGTGAGGGTCCCGGATGTGAGTTTACCCAGTCTCACTTGCTGCTGCCTAACTGTCAGAAATCTTGTGATTAGGTGATTAATCTAATCGATGCTGCTGGACCAAAGAAGAAGAAGAAGGGCCTGGGCAGTTTCTTCAAGATCACTGTAAGCAAAGCTGCAGGACCTGCTCTTCAACAGGATCAGGCCATAGCTCTTGAGCTACAGTCCTACATCTAGGCAGGGACACTGGGCGCTGAGGAGGACCCATTGGACTGGTGGAGGGAATACCGGGGGCTCTACCCACGGCTCTCTAACTTGGCAAGAATGTACCTGTGCATCCCACAAGTTACTCTTCAGAGATGGTCTTCAGTACAGGTGTAAATATTGTCACCTGCCTGCGCTCAGAGAAGATCAAGCATGATGGTATTGAAGGCTGAACTGAAATCCACAAATAGTATCCTTGCATAAGTCCCAGGTCTTTCGAGGTGTTTCAGCATATAAAGCAGTCCCAGATTGACAGAATATTCCACAGGCCTGTTTGTCCAGTAAGCAAACTGAAGGGGGTTCAGCAGGGGTCCAGTGATGTCCTTCAGATGGGCCAATACCAGTCTCTCAAATGATTTCATGACCACAGATATGTGAGCGACAGGTCTGTAGTCATTTAGTCCTGTTATTTTGTTTTTTGGGGTGACTGGAATGATGGTGGAGCGTTTGAAGCAGCAGGGAACTTAACACTGCTCCATTGATCTATTGAAGATCTGTGTGAAGATGGGGGCCAGTTGGTCAGCGCAGTCTGAATTTTTCCTAGTCTTTTATTTCTGAAAGACCCTGCACACATCCTCCTCACAGACCATAAGTGTAGATTGAGTAGCAGGATGGTGGAGGAGGGGGGTTCCAGGAGGTGTTGGTGTGTGTGTGTGTGTGTGTGTGTGTGTGTGTGTGTGTGTGTGTGTGTGTGTGTGTGTGTGTAAAGTGAAGACCAGAGTGGGGGAGGGTTGTGTGGCTGGGCTTTTCAAACCCGCAGCAAAACCCATTCAGTTCATCGGCCATAAGTTGACTCTCTACAGTGCGAGGGGGAGGTGTTTTGTACTTGGTGATGCTTTTAAGGCTTTTCCACAGAGATGCAGGTTCATTGGCTGAAAACTGTTTTTTTTTTTTTTTTTTAGCTTTTCAGAGTAGCTTCTTTTAGCCATTCTGACTTTCTTAGTAAGTTTGTTTCTGGCCTGGTTGTACAATGTTTTATCCCCAAATGTGTAAGCATCCTATTTGGCATGAACAAGTTTTCCTGTCAACAATGGTTTATCGTTATCGAATGATAAAAATGTCCTAGTAGGGATGCACATATCCTCACAGAAACTGATATATGATGCCACAGTATCTGTGAGCTTGTCCAGGTCTGTAGCTGCAGCCTTAAAAACACTCCAAATAGTGCAGTCAAAGCAGACTTGTAGTTCCAGCTCTGCTTCATTGGTCCACTATTTTCAGTTCTTACTACAGGCTTTGCTGATTTTAGTTTCTGCTTGTGAGTCAGGAGAAGATGAACCAGACAGTGATCAGTGTCCTTAAGCTGCACGTGGAACATAGCGATATGCATCCTTTACAGTGGTTTAGCCGTGATATTTTGATTAAACATGATTTATTCATTTATTTACTTCAAAGTCACGGGGAACAGCATCTTTTTTTTTTTAAATGTAGAGGAGTAAAAATTAAGATATAATGCTTTTGACTGTCCACCACTGGTTTTATGTCACATTCAGTTGCCAGCTCAGGGTGCTATTTTGCTACTGTTGTGTTTGACAACCGTGAAAAGAAACACTGCTTGTCTACTGTTCAGTGATGGTCTCAACACTATCTTTGGAGGGTTGTGTTTTGGAAGGACGCGGCGAGTCTAAGGCTATGCTCACACAGGCAGAAAGAAATCAGATTTTTTTGGCCAATCTGACTCAAATTAATTTAGGTTTTTGCAGGGCTACAGACTAAAAAAATACTTAGGAGCCATTGGCTCCTAAACTGAAACTTTAAGGAGCCAAATGGCTGTTTTTAGTCGCCAAATCACAGAATTGCTTGATTTAGATTGCTGTTCAGAAACAAGATATAAAGCAGAAAGGAAGACAACTGATAACCCATTAATCTGAGGTTTAATAACAGTATATAGAGTTGAGAAGATACATTTTAATTGCATTTTGTCTCATAAATGTTCACACCCCTTTGATAATTTATACAAATATATAAGATCAAAAATATTTGTTTTTATTTAGTACTGCTCTTTAGTATGCATAGCAGTGTGTTTTCTTCTTGAGCATCAATGAATGTTTACACCTAGTGTAATAGTTGTGTACAAGTCCCTCAGTTGTCCTACATGTCAAAAGCTTAATTTTATAGAGTATATACTGTATATACAGTTATATATATATATATATATATGATTTAACCTGTTTTAAAATATTGCCTTAGCCTTTCTTTGCTATTACCATATGGCCCAGACACAGAGACTACAACAGAGTAAATTGAACGAACTCCCAGTTAATTGTGCTACTCCAATACCAATCAATAATTACCAGAAGAAGAAAAGCGGTACACAATATTGGACTTTTAATTATAAAGAAGCCCGAAATGCACATGGGACTCTTATGTTGAAATGTCAGCACTCACCATTGTGAGCTCACTGATGGCTGATTTGCTGAGAAAGTGAATCTGATTCAAACTGTTGAAACCCTCAGTTCTTTTCGGGTGATTCATGAAAAAGACCCGGGTCATTTGTTCTCTCGTGCTGGATTTTTGTTTTTGCGTACGTACAAAAGAATGGCAAAATTACATTTGCTTACAAACCATCAAATCATGTGGCATTTATTTAAAGAAAGACAGCACAAGCACACTTTTCAAGAAAAACATTTCACAAAAAGCATTTGTTAGGTTTCAATTATAAATCAATAGATATCTGTTTCAAAATTAAGACATGATATGCAGTATTTAGACTGTACTTGGTTAAAAGCAACTACAAAAATGGTTTCAAAAAGTGAAGTTAGTTCTCATAAGAGGTCTATCAGCATAATTTGTTTTAAAGTTCCCACATGGTTTTAATATTTTGTTAACTCCAAATACTTTTGGGGGCAAATGTACATATTTTATGACAATTGCAGCAGAAGCTAATGAAACAAACAACCACAAAAAGGATGATCTGATAAAACAGAGAAATCAGTCAGAGGGATGGCAAATGATTTGGAATATTGAAAGACGGAGCTTGGAAGGATACCCTGACTGTGATTCAAATCTTCTTTCATTTTGATGATGGCATCCAGTCGGTGAGCTCTTCACATGTTCTTAGTTTTACTGTGTCTTACTCAACAGTTTTTTTGTAGTAAATTGACATGACACACCCAAGCAGCACTTTCGGTTTCAGTCAGAGTACTCTAAAATATCTCAGCTATCTCAGTCTCTGCTCTTGTGTAATCTTGTCCGGCCTGTTCCTCATACACTTCCACAAGGCAAATGCCGACACTGATGGATGTGTGCTGATAACTGCTGAAATCCCCTGTTATAGACACTAATGGCTCAGGTGTTTAAAACATATTGTGCCTGACTTTCATACAGAGTCCATTAGGAATGTGCGATACTAGTCGACTAAATGGTTCTGATACTGCTAGTCGACACTGTAATTACTAGTCGGTTTATATTTTCCCCCATTAAACTGTTCAACATGTTTGGCTTTATATTTTTACAGAGGCTGTGCTTAAATTACTGTCATATTAATGTTACATATTTTAAATGGAATCAATAATACAAATATTATTTAAAAAGAGGATATGTGAAGCAGAGACAAAGTTTAATTTCACCTCAGGCTGCGCATGCTTCTTCCCCCTCTCTCTCGAGGCGCTCGCAGGAAAATGTCCTCTCGCTAGACAATCAAACTCAGCAAAGTAGCTATGAATTCACTTCTGCGGTGGTGCGGTATGTGGATTTCTGAAAAGTATGAAAGTATGTATGTTTTCACATTTGAGTCTTCTTTAAGTCTATGCGTGCTTGTGAGTTACACACACACACACACACACACAAAAGGTGTTCCTTGAAAAGTTCAAGTACCTGGAAATCAACCCCATTCAGCCGAATTACTGATAAGCACCATTCCCCATCAGACATTTTTTCATCAATTCAAGAGTGAACACATTTCCCTTTAGCACTTCTCCTTGAGCAAACTCTGAGACACAGGATCTGGTCCTATGAGAATGAGGAAGTAATGCTGTTCTCACAAAAAATGTGTGTGTGGCACTGGTGTGTGCCCACTGACGGTTAGGATCAGGGTTGGGATTTGGGCGTAGAGCCATTCTGTTGACATTTTACCCAGACACTGGAGTTTCAAGTGCCCATACGTTCAACAACACTTCCAGCTTTGGCCACTGGGGCAGTGGTTCAAATTTTTGTAAGCACAGACCAATTTCAGCTGCAAAACTTTTGACCTTTTGTTGCCGTATTCATTGTAGGTGCTTCTCAGTCAGTTGGCCACCACGTCATCGAGCACCATCGAAGGCTGTCTAAATTGTGCTCTTGGAAGGCAGCCTTGATTCACAGCCTTTGTTCACCATATTTTGGAGGATGTATCAAGTGCATTTTTGTGGCCTTCAATCACCCACAATCCCTTGCATATGCCCCAATTTATATAAAAAATTAAATAGCGGAAAACGGTATTGCACAAATGTGCACTGTTCTGGTTTTTCCTCCATATCTACAAAGAACACATTCAAGAGCTGAATGCTGAGCAGGAACCTAGCCTACAGCCTCAGAAGGACTGGTCTAGGACTGCGTTCCACTTCACTTTTAGCATCCACTCGCTCACTTCTCCTTGGGGGAATCCCCGCCGCCATTTTGGAAGTCCATGCTACTTCGTTAAGTGAGCGAGGGAAGTTTCTGTTGACAGACACTCAACCCCTCGATTTTGACAGAGGGAGTGAGCCTACTCTGATGTATGATTCAGACTCCATATCCCACAATGCAACTCCATTGTGATGTGACAGCAGATCGCACTTCATAAACCCCCACCCCCACATGACTCTAATGTATGGTGGAAGTGAAGTTCAGTCAATTAAGCAGTTTAGAAAGTTATATTGAGATTTAACAGCATAATACTTGTAGCTACTTTAAACTATAGGCTACTATAAACTATAGGCTACTTTATAGCCTATGTGTTCATTGCTATGTTAAAATTTTCGTATTTGTAAAGCTTGATTAATCCTTTCTAACCATTCATTCTAAAGAAAATGTTTTTTTTTTTTTTTAATAAATGAGATTTATACTGCCTCTGAAATTAAAAATGAACTTTACCTGATTCTGGGGTTGCATCTATCTCTGAAAACGTTGTTTTCTCAGGTGCTAAAATCACATAATAATTCCACAAATTGACATCAGCCTTCAACATGCTCCAAGTGATCAAGGGTTAAGGGTGTTCCAGTTAAACCCACTGCATGGGTTCTGCCAGTAGTGGGCATTTATGGAAATTATGACAGAATTTTTATTTTTGGAGTGAACAATCCCTTTGAATTCCATTATAATTGCGGCCCATCAAAAAGCTAAATTATTAACATGACATAGGCTAAATAGGAAAATTGAGAATTTTGTAATTAAGTGTGATTTGAGTGTGATTCTCATCCTGTAGGATATGGTTCCACACCCAGGGCACAGCTACATGGGAATGGAGATCATGACATACCTGCCTCAGAACAGTATGGAGACGAAGATTCTCCAGCAACTGGAGGTGGTCTTCCAATACAAGCTGCTGTTCACTGTGGCAGCCAGTAGTAGCGGAGAATACTGTGTGACACCTGCAGACATTCCCCTCAAGCCATTGGAAGGTGAGGGATCTGGGAGGTACATAATACTTTTAATTACATAAAGAAATAATCTCAGATAATAAATGCCCCTACAACATGCACTACAGCTACAATTATTATTTATTTATTTTTTTGTTAAATAATGTCCCAGTTGTGGACTATTACATGGATATTATTATGGATATAATAATATGGATAGCATTTTCTGTCCCACCCACTTAGCTTGGGATATCCAGATTCAAACTACCTGAAAATGGTGAGGAAGAGTCTTAAGGTAAAAGGGATCAAATAAGAAGACTACTTTTACAACTATTGTGGATTACTAACCTCATCATGACCCTGTGAGACCAGGATAACGAGGTCCATGTCACAGTCAAATGGAGTTTGACATTTACACCCAAATCTACATGGTCAAGGTTGATCAATTAACAGGAAGTAATTGGACAAATAAAGTCCATTGTCTATAATGTCAGAAACTGTGGCGTTGCAACTAAGGTGCATGCTGTATCCTGAATCCTACCACTCATTTGTTAGATAATGTGTATTTTCCATTAAACAGACCATAGTCTACTCACAGGAAGTAAGACAGAATTGCATACATTACGAGCCATTGCATATACTGTATGTTTGTAGGTGTGTGTGGGTGTGTTTCTAATGTATTTTAAAACAAATGTTAAAATATATTTTTTTCCTCTTTGTGGTTGTTTAAGAATTTACATACATTGACATACACAAACTTACATGCAATTATGCTTAATAAGCCGACATCATGTAAGGTCGTGCAAATGCGTTTTTCTTTATCTGGGAAAGGTCATAAACATTGTGAGCAAAACATTATCGGCACACTTAGACTTTTGCACATTATCACAATTTTGCATTGCATTTAAACACTTTTATCAACATTTTTAACGCTATATCCAGTGTTTAGCATGCAATGTGGTATGCACGACTGTTCTCAACTCAATGATTTCAAATCTCATGTACACATAAACACGTTTTTCTTGAGTCATCAGGTTTTTTAAATAAACTGATTTTTGATAGTTTTCAGCATATTGATATGTATGTAAGAAGAGAAGCATTGATGAAATTTGTATGTAATTGACATGAAATGTTATATTAATACTTCGTAGTGCTTCTTTGTAATTTTGGGAGCAACAGCCCCAGTTCCCATTCACTTAAAGTTTTTGGAATATTAGTAGCCTTGACATTCTGCGTAATAGCTCCTTTTGTATTCCACTGATAAAAGAAAAGCATATGGGTATAGAACAAAAAAAGCATGGGTAAAAGATGACAGAAGTTTTATTTTTCCTTGAACTATTCCTTTAATTTGCCACTATTTCATGATTTAGCATAGACAAAGAAGTTAAGAAAATCTATACTAAAATAGGAATTTAAAATTAAATGTAGCTAGTATCATATAATCCTTTCTCCACATGCACAGTGTTCATGCCCTGCCAGGTGAAGTCTACATCCTCTGTAATATATCCTCCTGGCCTGAAATGTGTCTGCAAATTGCAGAGCGTGAACTTTCCCAGGCTGGCGGTGCCCCTCTGTTCTCCTCAAACTGAATTACACACCAGGCTTCATACACACAATAAAGAGTAATCGGATTGGCAGGCCCCATTAGAGAGGGCTCCGTCATCTCCAGGGGCGTTCTTAAACTACTTTCTCCTGGACGCTCCATCAGGAGTCATCAGTCCCAACTGTCAGCCGCCACCACGACTGTGACAGCTATCAAATCTGTCCATGCCCCATCCTCCCTCAATCTGCAAAGTTCTCCCCACCACAACCACCACCCCCCTCTCTCTCTGTTCAAGACCCGTAGGAGCCAAACTCTCTCTGACTGTGTCACGAACCAGCTAGAGAACATCGTGTTGGAATTTTCCGTTATCCAGCTGTATTCTTGTATCCTGCCCCATTGGTATAAATTCACAGTTAACACTTTAACATTTAAACACCCTGTTAGACTGAAAAAATTATTTAAATTAAGTTTTTTGTCTCGTTTTCAGGGAAAAAATCGACATGTAATATCTACTTGAGAAGTAAAATGACAAGATATGAACAAGTCTTGTTATCAGAGAAATCTAATACATTTTAGTGAGGTTTATGCTTAAAACAAGAAAAAGACCAGAAAACCAAAGGTTATTTAAGCTGTGGATTTTTTTCAGTAGGGACAGGCAGCGTTCATCTGAGGTAAAAGTGGTAAGTTGAAATCGTCTGTTAGTAATGGCTCTTCCACTAACAGAGGAACCAACAAGCCTTCATTAAGGAAAACAAAGTTCAAATTCTCATTAGAAATCGTTTCTACTCTTCCCATGAGTGTTCTGGTGTTTTGGCATTTCTTCCCCACTGGGGGGCTGAATGTTGTTCGGTGCACTGGCAGCTTTTGATGAATGAGCCGAAGGCGTGTTTTCATTAGGCTGTTTAATTTGGAGCACAATTAGACTTCATCTCTTTTTAGAAGACAAAGCAGATTCTAAAGTTGTTAATTAAAAGTCTGAGTCACAGACACTGAAGATGGATGTGAACGTTGGGTATCCTCTCCAAGAACAACACTGTATTCCAAAGTCAATTCTTCTTATCTAATCACTAACTAGTTCCTCTCTTCTCGTCTCTGTCCTACCCTCCTCTCATATTGTCTCATCTCATCTAATCTCTTTTGTTCTGCTCTGCTTTTGTCTTGTCTCATCTGTGCTGTCATCTCATCTTGTCTCGTCTTGTCCCATCTCCTCTATTCTCCTTTCATATCATCTCTGCTTTATTCTCATCTCATGTTGTCTCATTTTATCTCCTCTGTCCTGCTCTTTTGTTTTATCTCATATGTGAACTCATTTTATCTCTTCTCCTCTGGTCTCATCTTCTCTCGTCTTGTCTCATCTCCTCTGCTCTATTCTCCTCTCATGTTGTCTCGACTTATTTGAACTCCTCTCCTATGTTCTGCTCTGCTTTTGTCTCGTGTAATATGTGCCCTTATTTCGTCCCCACTTCTCTGCTCTATTTGAGTCTCATTTTCAACTCATTCAACTCTCGTCTTGTCTCTACTCTCATCTCATCTCATATTGTCTTGTCTCATGTTGTCTGATAGGCTCTTCTCATCTTGTCTCTGCTCTACTCTATTATATTCTCATCTTATTTTGTCTCGCTCTACTTTCATTTTGTCTCATCTGTGCCGTCATTATATTCCATTTTCCCTCATCGTATTTTGTTTTCTCTCATAATTTCCTCTGCTCTATTCTCATCTCTTGTTTCCTTGTCTTATGTTGACTCATTTCCTCTCCTTTGTTCAGCTCTGCCTTCATTGTCTCATCTCATCTCCACTTGTCTCATATCCTTCCCACCACTCTCTTTACTTGCTCAACTCTCATGTGGTCGTGTCTCATGTCATCTTCTATTTTCTCTAGATTTTCTTTAATCTTGTTTTATCTGTGCTCTCAACTCATCTTGTCTCATCTTGTTTCCTCTCATCTTGACTTATCTCCTGTGCTCTATTCTCCTCATCTCTGCTCTACTCTTGTCTCTTGTTGTCTCATCTCATCTCCTTTGTGCAACTCTGCTGTCATTGTCTCATCTGTGCTCTACTCTAATCTCATCTCATTTCCTCTCCTCTTTTTTTCCGCTTGTCTCATTTCTGCTCTGCTCTTATGTTGTCCTCATGTTGTCTTGTCTGTTCTCACTTTATCTTTTCTCATCTGTGCTCAACTTTCGTCTCTTATGATCTCATGCCATCACCTCTTGTCTCCTTTCTTGTTGTCACCTCTGTTCTGCTCTTCTATTGTTTCATATCATCTTCTCTCATCTTGTCTCTTGTCTTCTTTTCAAACAGCAGGCCTCCTTTTATGTCCACCATTACCGCCACACCCTAAGATGCATTCATTAACATGCTATATATTAATGATCACCCTGAGTCATGCTCAGCTTTGCTCAGTGTTAACTGCATTACTCCTATGGGAGATTGAACTACGTAAATCACTTTGCAAAAAACAGTATAGTTGGCCATACAACAAATGGTTCTTAAGTCCACAAAAAAGGAAACACAGGTTTCAAAACAACAAATATCTAATGACAGTCATAGAGATGAGATTCTTTGAGCCATCAAAACCAAGAAAGTGTGTTTTGACACGGCACATCCCATTTGTGTCACACAGAGTCTGTTTTACGGTCCCTATAAACCTTGGCGACAAGGAAAGTGAGAAACAGTACAACGTCTTTTCAGTCCGAATTGTCTATGCGAAAAAGGCACCTGCTACAAAGGTGCGGAGAATGAATTGTCTGTTTATGAAGTACTAAATCTTGATGTGGAGATGGATAGAGTGTTTCTAGCCCTTGCTGAAAGGACAGGCCTTTCCCTTTAGGTTAACAAGGAGATGAAATGAAGACATAGGTGACAACTGAGACATTTACATGGTAGGAAAGGCAGGAAGTCAGTGGGAGGGAAAGATGAATTAGCCATAATTGTTTGCAAATGTATTTAGAGAAGTATCTTTTACAGAAGTAACAAAATTAATTGTTGATGACGGCTTTTTAATGTATCACTGCTATTTTAACTTTTTTGTGCATGATTTCTAGTTTCATTGTATATCGTTTTTATTTTAATTTTAGTATTTTAGATCTGCCAAATAAAACATGTTAACTAATTCCATAATTATATGTTTAACGGGGTTGAATTTCTCAGGGCCGTTTAAAATTATGGATGAGCAAATATCTAAAAATTAAATCATTAATAAAATGGCTAAATATTTAAATAATATTTAAATAATTTTAAACTATTAAATTAATCAATAAATTACAAAATAAATTTATGAATGTGTTCCATATTCCATTTAATTTCACTAGCTTTGTATCTATTTTTAACCTACTATTAGCACTGGATTTTATTTATGCAGGAGATTTGCTCTTTTTATTTTCTAAATTTGACTCACTAAGGGTGTGTTCAAACAGAACGCATTCTTGTGTTAAAAAAGGAACATGCAGCACAAGGAACAGCATGAGATGCAGGTGATTCAAGGTATGTTTTAAAAAGTGAAGAAGGTTTGTTGTCTGGTAATGAAGTAGGCACACACACGTACTTCTATTGAGCACACACAGGTACAGTCTCTCTCTTTGGTCTCTCTCTGTCACTCTTTTTATGTCTCCCTCTGCCGTGACTACAGCAAGAAACAGGTGTTAGAGATTATGACAACCCAGGTGACGAGCCTTACAGCTTTCTCTCTCCCACAGACAAACACACGACCATGCCCCCATCACCACATATCCCAACCGCCCGACTCAGGCCAGGGCAACATCTGGTCTGCCACCCCCAATTTCTAAAGAGAAAGTTAGCCACAACCATTTGCGTTCCTGTTCTGTGGATCACCTCAAATTTGAATGCCAGAAGTCCCAGGTACCAATGGGTGATCCACACATTGGTATCCTTCATGCGGTGGAGCCACTGGAGTGGTGCATGATCTGAACAGAGGGTGAAGACCCACTCCAGCAGGTAGTAGGGGAGAGTGAGGACAGACATTCCTTCTCCATGGTGCTGTACTTAGTCTCTCTCAGCAAGAGCTTACGACTAATTTACAGCACCGGTTGCACCTACCACTCCACTTAGCGGGCTGGTGACATCTGAGGAACTAGGCACAAACTTTGGGAGTAGCCAGCCAGCCCCAAAAACTGTCTCAGCTCCTTTTTGGTGTTGGGCCTCAGACAGGCCATGATCGCTGTGGTTTAGTTAACCTGGGGATGCACCTGCCCGTGGCCCTAGTGGAACTTCCACCCTCCCAATTGCTCACTTCTTAGGTTGCAGCGACCTCAGGACAGCTCTCAGATGTTGTATGTGCCACCACCAGTCATTACTATAGATAATAATATCATCTAATATGCAGAGGCATATGCTGTATGGGGTCTGAGAATTTTGTCCATGAGATGCTGAAATGTGCTGGGGCCCTGAATAAACCAAACGGAAGGGTAACAATATGGTGTTAGTTGAATGGTTTGGAAAAAGCTTCTTTTTTTTCCGGGAGATTAAAGTTAAAGGTATCTGCCAATAACCCTTTGTTAAGTCCAGTGTCGAATAAAATTGAGCCACACCCAACCAATCGAGTAATTCATCATCCGATGCATTGGGTACACATCACATTTGGGCACCGTGTTCACTTTGCGATAGTCTACACAGAACTGGACCGTCGTGCCGCTCTTAAGTACCAGAACCACCTGGCTGGCCCAATCGCTGTGCAAATCTTCTATTATGCCCATATCAAGCATCACCTCTAATTCTTCCTTAACAAGCTTTTTTTGTGTTCAGGAAGGTGATAGGGGTGGCTTCAAACCACCACCCCCCAGGGGTGCAACTTGCCCATGTCCATGAGCTGCAATGGAGAGAGGTGATAACCACATGGGACTGGGGTGAATTAATTTGTTTCGCCCTCTCAGGGACTACCGTCGCTAAGGCCACAGGGACCACCTAACTCCATGATTTTAGTAGGTTGAGATGATAAACTTGACATTTAGGCTCCGCCCCTATCTGTTCTCTTAACCTCATAATCGAGATCTCTGACTTGCCGTGTGTCCTCAAAGGGCCCTTATTTAGAGCTTGATGTAGGCAGTAATACAAGCACTTTATCTCACGGGGGGAATTACCATAGTCAAGTGTCCCTGTCATATAGCCGGCTTTGACGTTTCTGAGCTTGTAGCAAATTCGCCTCAGTTAATTGACCCAAAGTGTGGAGTTTTGCTCTAAGATCAAGAATGTACTGAATTCAATTTGAAGGTCCCTCCTCCCAAGCTTCCCATATGACATCGAGCACGCTGCTAGGCCAACGCCCATACAGCATCTCGTATGGTGAAAACCCTGCGGAGGCACTTATCACAATTCCTAGCATCCTCGTGTACAAACTTATGAATCGTTATTTTTAAGGGGTTATTAAATCAGTCAACCAACCCATCTGTTTGTGGGTGATAAACACTGGTGCGAATCGATTTAATAGCTAATAATTTGTATAGTTCTCGTCTTGCGCCTTGATTAGGGAGGATTTATTTTGGAATCCCCACTCGGGAGATTATTCTGAAGAGTGCCTGAAGAGTGCAACACTATGTACTGAGATGTTGCGCAAGGGCACTGCTTCCGTATATCATGTTGCATAGTCCACCAGAACTAATACAAAGCCATGCCCATGTGAGGTTCATGCCAACTCTCTCTAAGGTAGCGATCAGCAGCAGAGGGTGCAAAGGAGCTTTTGGGGTGGCCGGTGGATTCATCAACTGGCATTCACAGAACGCCACACACCACCACACGTCCCCGTGAATGCCTGGACAAAAACAACAGTCCATTATTCAGTTCAGTGTTTTCTTGTGACCTAAATGTTCAGCCATTGGATTATTGTGAGCTGCCTGGAAGAGGGTTTCCCGACAGCTCTTCGGTACTAATAACTGGGTTGTATTTTCTTTTGTTTGAGTGCCCTGCGTCACTCGATAAAACCAATCTTTAATTATCAAAAATATGGGTACATGAGTGCGACGCCAGGCTGGAGCTGTTGCCCATCGATGACTCTCACTTGGTCAAACATGTGTTTGAGGGACTTGTCACATGACTGCTCCAGAGGGAGACACCCCCCCAGTGAAACCCTTGATGGACTGACTCGTCCATCCCTCGAGGAAGCTGGGAGATGAACTGCTACAGTGTCACCAGACTGATGATCTCCAAGTTGCCGTGGGATCCCTCAGTCAGCAACCATTTCCGGCAGCCATCCTGGAGCTTTTGTGCAAAAGCAAATGGGTAGCTGTGTTTCCCGAACCTCAGGGACCTGAAACGCCGGCTGCTCTGTTCGAGAGTATGGCCATTCTGTTGCACGATGGCCCTCTTCAGGTCTTTATACTCGAGGAGGCTGGAAGCAGGAAGTTGCTGGTCCGCTAGCTGTGATTCCCCACAGAGTAGCGGTAACAGGCCAGCTGCCTACTCATTGGAAGGCCACTTCCACTCTTAAACGGTCTTTTCAAAGAGGTCGAGGAAGGCCTGGGGCCCATTTTGATGAGGGTCACCAGCAATGTGGGATCCGTGGTCTTAGCTGCAGCCCTCTCTTAGTCCATCAAGCTCTGGAACACCTGTCGGTCCTGCGCTTGAGCCTGGAGCATGAGTTGGGAACACTGCTCCATGCGTAACTCCATGAGGGCCTGATGTTGTGTTTACGGTGCTGGTGAGAGACTTGATGACTTTGCCCAGTGGTGAAGACTCCATGACGACGTTGTCCTCCAAAACTTCCAGGGTTTCGGCACCACTGTAGAAGGTTCATTGACTGGATAATGAAGGAGTCAGGTGCCAGCGAACTGTCATCGTGAGGATTTTTATTACGCTTCAGCATCATTCACAAAACATAAACAAAAAGGCACTCAGTGGCCAAGAAGTCAAACCAACAAACGAGTAAATGCTTCTATCGAGTACACAAGTGGTCTATCTCTGTCACTCTGAAGCTTCGTGCACCTTTTTATGTCTCACTCCGCCATCACTACATCAAGAAACAGGAGTTGGAGATAATGACAACCTAGGTGACGAGACTTACCGTTCTTTCTCTCTCCTGCAGACAGACGAATGACCATGCCCCCATCAGCACAAAAAGTTAGTTATTTTAACTTGAAATTTATCACGAGATGCTGAAAAATCAGCTGTATTGCACATGACATTAAAGACATTTGTCGAGCTCACATGTAAGTAGAAAAACAATTCCAAAACAGTTCAGATTGACGCAAAAACATGTAGAATCTGAATGGCCTCTAGAAAATGACTCAAAAAGTTTATGCCCACTTGCATTGAGAGACGTGCAAATAACTGTATCCCTGAAAATTTAAATTACAAAGCTTGAGCTGAAAAGCAACCCAAAGTTAATGATAAATAAAAAATGGAAGGATTTAAATATGTAATGTTTGTGAATTTTTTTTTTTCCTTTTCTCCCCAATTTTGGCATGACCAATTCCCAATGTGCTCCAAGTCCTCATGGTGGCGTAGTGACTCAATCCGTGTGGTGGAGGATGAATCTCAGTTGTCTCCATGTCTGAGATAGTCAATCCATGCACCTTATCACGTGGCTTGTTGAGCACGTTACCGCGGAGACCTAGCGTGTGTGGAGGCTCATGCTATTCTCCACGGTATTCACACACAACTCACCAATTGCCCCACAGAGTGAGAGCCACATTATAGCGACCACGAGGAGGTTAACCAAACGTGACACTACCCACCCTAGCAACCGGGCCAATTGGTGACTGGAGTCACTCAGAATGCCCTTTATTCTAACTTGCAATTCCAGGTGTGGTAGTCTTAACTTGCTGAGATAACCAGGCCCACGTGAAACATTTTTTAATTATTTATTATTTAACATTTTTTTTAAATATTCAATAATTTATTATTTAATTTAGAGAGATTTGGCTCTCCATAGTTATCATTAGGCCTATCTATCTCATTTTCACACATCCTGAAAGCAAATTGTAAAGGTTTAAAATTGTATAATGTATTGTGTATCTTTCTATAAAATTAATTTGTTGTCATTGTTATTTCATTTTAGTTTTGGAGACGTTAGTTTACGTTTTTCAATTACTTGATTATTTCAGTTAAAGAAAGTGTTTTCATATAGGTTTTGTGTAGTTTGTGTTACCGACAACACTTGTTAATGCTAATCACTCTAAAGCTAGACTGATACTCAGAAAATGCAAGGAGACAAAACAATAGATTTGTAGACACATACTATTTGGGAGGGGAGCATGTCTCAGTGTGATTTACGATGCTGTCGTTCGGTATCCTCCCAGGTACATGTTGTCTTGCTTTCATAAAGACACCAACACAAACGCATTCACTCTTCAGCCTTCCAGCTCCATTCATCAGCATAGAAGGTCCCTGCGCTGCCTTTCGCAAGCCCACTACTCTTCCTTACACAGCCAAATCAAAGCAGTCACAGATTGGTCCGTGTGATAACCTCCAGTCCCTTTTTGTACTCAAAGTTTAGTCCCACTCTGTCTGTCTGCCACACGCAGTCACTGAGAGCAGATATCTCACTTGTAGTTGAATGGAACCAGGGCTTCTAAAGAATCACTGATACATACCCTTCATAGTGGGGTCTAGTTTCTATCGGTGGCCTTTAACTCATGCCCAGACTCGGCGAGTTGAAAAAGATGGAGAGATAGAAGATGATTTTATTCAGTTCTCTATTCTCAGGACTTCTGCCTTCATACAAAGAGCAGAGAGCTTTGGGCCCATGCACTTTTAGGAGTCTGGCATTAGAAAGTCTTACATTTAAGCTCATAGGACTAACTATGTGGTGTGTGGACGTCTCTTCCTGTCTCTTGGAGGAATTAGTGATTTCAGAGAGATAAAGAGGCCAGAATAAATGTATTATACTATTGAGAAGATCAAAATGTGTGTGAAACACAGGTTTCATATAGGTTTTGTTTAGTTCTTGTTACTGACAACACTTGTCAATGCTAAACTGTCTATTCTAACACAGATTATGCCAGACATGAGTTACAGAAAAGAAACAAGCACCAACAACAATACTAGATTTAAAATTTTCTGAAGAATTTTCTGAAGAAAAAGTAAATGTTGCTTGTAAATATAAATCTTGCCTCAATGATGCTAGGGTGATGCGATTGCTTTGGTGTTCTGGGCAGTTACTAGGCCATTGGGATATTTTAAGTGGTTGCTTAAATATATTTTGCAAGTCAAAATTCCGATCAAATAATAAGTCTGATCACTACAAGGCAAGTAATGAACCAAAGTTTAATAGTTAGTGTCAAGGGTTTAAAACAATCATTAACCCCTACAGTAAATATGAGCAAAAGAAATAGTGATGCTTGCCTTAGCAACCATCACTAGCAACAGGATTTATGTAAGTAAGATATGTACTAGAGGTAGACCGATATATCAGTTTTACCGATAAATCTGTGCCGCTATTAGCCTAATCTAGTTGCTTTTTAGAACTAAAATAAAATAAAGTTTCTGATATTTATTTTATTTTTATTCTACAGCTCTACAGCCTTTCACCATTGTCAGTACTCATTCGTATTTTTATCCCCACTTCAAAGCATAATTTATTTTGATTAGATAAATCAAGTGTTCAAAATTGAAACGAGAGCGAAGAAAAATGCGACTATATGGAAACGTGCCCTGTCATCACACGCATTGTGTCTCCAACCTCATGTCTTCTGAATAATAATAAAAAAATACTCATCTAGTGATGTATGTTAAAAGCTTAATTTGGTAAATACATAAATATGTAGACAAGTTTCCACTATTTCAAAATAAGTGTATTATGTGCTTGTTTATAGTTAAAAGTCCTGCATTGTGCACCATCTTAATTTTTTCTTGTTATTATTGGGATTTTGGTAGCACAGTCAACTTCATCTGTGATTTTATTCATTTTTGGACATTTTAATATGTAGAATGTGCCCGTCATAGTAAGGAAAGACATTTTCTTAACATTCTATATATCGATTTTAATAACTATTGGTCAATTTTTCAGTTATCGTCCTTTCCCACCAACTTAGTTTTCGGTATCTGCACAATCCACAACCGGTTGACATCTAATATGAAATAAAGATGTAGGTGACAGGTTAGACATTTACATGGTAGCAATGGTGGGATGTCAGTTGGAGGGAAAGAATAATTAGCCATAATTCTTTACAAATGTACAGTATCTAGAGAAGTTTCTTACAGAAATAACAATATGATTTGTTGATGAAAAACCAATCATAGCCATAGTCTAACCCCACCCCCAAAAAAGAGGGAAGTGATTGGTAAATAGTTATGAGGTTCCAGGAACAACACAGGAACATGTCGTACTTGTGTTGTGATTTATGTTACGCAATGTGCACAGACACACTCAGACAATTCGCATGGATTTTATAATGCTAACACCAAATTTTTATCCTGAGACTGGATCTAAGCTTGTTCTAGTGGGTTAACAGCTCTTCTAGGTGAATGAGCTGAACTGCTCAGACTCTCTTGGAACTTTGTGATTTATGACCTTTTTGGTGACAAATCGTCTCGGTTACACCGCATCGGAACAGCAGTGCGTAGAGTCTGTCTACCTTAAATCAATTGCCCATTGTTTCTCCTCCCCACACTCTAAATGTCTGCTGAACCGGGACAAAGCCACCCAGATCTGTTGGTGCAACAGTGGTTTTAGAGAGCTCAGAATTTTTTTTTACTTCACAGTTAATCTTTTCTTCAATGTATACATGCATCTTGCTCATTATAGCTCAACATATTCTGTCCTTTGCCCAACTGTAATAAAATTAGATTTTGAAACAACAGAGACATGGATGTTGAGATCAAAACTTTTCTACTGTCTTCAATATGTCCTGCTACTCATAATGTCTTGGCTCGCCAGTTTCTTGAGCAATACTCTAAAATCAAGATAACTCATGAAAGTTTGTCCATCCTTCTGATTTGAAATTTGTTGTAACGACTGGCAAAATCACATCTGTCATCACTGACCTTACAAAGAACTCTTCCAGCTAACTTTGTTTTGCTCCTAAAGGTTACCGTTTCCTCAGTCTCTGTCCAGCTGGATGCACTGAGAGCTGTTCTGTGTCATTTTTTTATCATCTGTCCATGTCAATATTTCTCTCTAACCACTGAATTGGTCCTTTGTTTGTTTGAGTTCATGGCATTGATTTAGATTTGGAAGTTGCAGCTGAATTGTCTGCTTTGGTTGTCAAAAGGTTGATTTAGCTTTTGTCACATGAATTCCCTTTGTATTTATTAAGTAATATTTGATTATTTGAAGATGTGTATTTTTCTGTCATCATAGTGACAAAGTGTGTTTGTGAGAAAGTAATAAGGGGTGGCAAGCTACTATGTCCATCCACCAATTAAAGGTCATGTCCAGTGGTATTTTCACTTATTGCTATTGAATAATTGAAGCTTTATCATTCCTTGAATTGTGTAGGTGCACATGAATGTTTTAGCCAGGATGTGAGTTTTAATGACTAAGTTCAGGCATGAAACTCTACATGGCGCAAGCTTGTCAACACACAAGGACTTGGTGTGAACAGCCCCTATGGGATCTTTTTGCTCTGTTTTATCTACCACCAGGCAAAAATCATTTTTTTAATAGTTTTGAAAAGGACTAGCACATCTCTCCTCAACAAGCCACAAGACTTCTTGTCTCTGTTTTCGGTGAAGGAGCATGTTGTTCTTGTGTGGATGAGAGGCCTTAATGTAGCAACATTAATGCACTTTGAAATGAAAGCATATTAGTGTGGATGTGGCCTTGAGAACTAGCTGTAGTGATGCTTGTCTTGGCAACCATCACTACATAAATGATAAAGACACAGGATTACTGTGTGAATATTCTGGCTAGACAATATCTTTTTATTTTTTAAATAATCAGATTTTAAAGTTTTCCTTCAGCAAGTGTCCATTCTGATCAATGGCTACAGCTCTACATCTGACTGGGTGAGCAGCTAATGGCAGGCCTGAAAACTTCTTGCCTTTATTTCTTAATAAACCTCCCTCTATTTCGTTCCTTTTCTTTCTCCTGCCACCAATGAATGACAATACTTTTTCTCTGTCTGAGAAAGGGGGCTGTCCACTGAGGATTAGCTTCCTGTCAGTGGGTCTGTCTCTTAATGAGTGGGACTTCACACAACCTTCAAACTGGGCCGTGGAGCCTCCCAATTCCTGACAGCTTGGCCCATCTCCCCTTGCACCAATAAATGTCAAGCGTTCATCTCTCTCCCCATCTCTCCCTCACTTCCATTGCCTGCGTGGTCTTAACAGGGGTCCCATAAATCTAACTTCCCCTCTTCTCCCAGTCAGGCCTGAAAAATTACACTTCCATGTCGCTCATTTTTTTACTCTTTATTTCATCTCTCTCAGTTCCTCCTGTCTATTATTTCGACCAGTATTTAAAGCATTGATACAATGTCTGCACCGCCGTATGTCTATAGGGCTTGGGGTATGGCGAGAGTGACTTCATAACTCACCTTAGATTTAGAGTGAGAAAGACTGGAGAGAAAGAGAGCTGGAGAAATTGAATGGGTAATGGGGTTATTTGAAGGGCACAGCTGGTGGCTTTGTCATATGACCACATTTTAAATGTGATCTTTGGCATCAATTTCTTATGACATAATACATCACTACAATCAGATATGGGGTTTGTTTTTGGTGAGGGGTGTTTACAAAGCGTTGCAAAGGAATAGGGGTTGTTCTCTATTTCTTTCCACTACATACAAGGGGCAAGTTACACTTAAAAATGAGTGTCACTGTGCCATACTCTTGAGGGAAGAGCACTTAAAGAGAGTATTTTAAAGGGCATTAGAGTCTTATATACAGACGTGCAGTGGCTCCAAGAGTATTGGATGCTTAAGTAACATTTCAAAATGTAGCATTATGTACAGTAACACAATAACAATCCAAGTGATATTTATTTTAAGTTGTGCACACTTCTCACACAAAAAAGAAGAACGTTTTCAAAATAATGGATGTACTGCTAAAAATTGAGGCAAATCGTATTTGCAAACTCTCTGTAATTCAGACATTATGGGCACACGTGAACTCGAGTTTCCAGATGAAACGTCAACAGTGGCACAAAAAGTGAGTAGAAAGAGGAGTTGTTTTAGTTGTAAATGATGTAATACAGATAACAGGAGTGCATATTTTATAAACCATATGCCCCAACCTAAATCTCAACCCAAAACCTAATCATCAGTGCATTAAAAATGTAATTTTGGAGGGTATATGCAACCTTAGAATCACACTCTGATTGTTCTGAGAATATTTCTAGCATCATTTGTTTCAGGTGCAACTTGCTTTGATTTATATTTTGTTATCTAATACAATGACAGTAAAACATATTTAAGTGTGGCTTAAGTGTGTCTGAATACTTCTTGGGCCACTATATTTAAGATTATTACATCATAAAAATAACAATGTATTCTTCTGGAGCCATGGCATTGCACCAAAAACAAATATAACAGCAGCCCCCTGTATGCACACATCCACACAACCAAACCACTGACCTTGCAGTGATGCACTCACTCTGGCAATAGAAGGATAATCAACACTACAATCCACTGTGATGGATGGGAAAAGAAATGTAGAAATGACAGAGGGATGGCCTGGGTAGAAAGAAAAATGTGTTGAACTTCCTCTTAATTTTTTCCAACCAAATTTATTAAAAAAACAAAGACACTGTCCGTGAAATCATTCCATTCACAAATATTTTGGCAACAATTAATAAAGTTAGCAAGAAATGGGTTGACAAAAAGAGCTTTATTCCCCTGTTTATGTATTTCCCTTACAAAAATTCTAGAGTTCTGGCAAACTTGCAGCAAATGCACCACTCATCATTTTCAATTGCAAATGAGCTTGCTATTAATCGCAAATGTTTGCCAGACGTTTGCAGCTCTTCATCAGTAGTGGTGAACCTGCAGCAAACCTTTGGCAACAATAAATATTTTGCTGCAATGTGTGTGTCAAGACTGGATTTTTGTAAGCGTTCGTGTTGAAACAGAAAGTTGGGGTGGTAGTACATACAGTATTGAAGGGCTCAAGCTTTTTATAAAATAGCAAATAGCCTTAAGTTTATGTCACAACCATGAACCATGATTTATTTCTTGCTATTGCTAGTCAAAGGCAGGTGACTTGGAGCATTTTCATTTTAGAGAGCATTTTATTGGACAAAAATTTGTAAAGATGAGTCATCTCTGTTTTCCCTGAAGAGAAAAGGTAAAAGTGTATATTTGCTAAATGCTTATTTTGTAAACTTTTAAGAGTACACTAGTATATCTATGGCCTAATAGCTAAGAAACATGGACTAAAAGATATGAGCTGTGACCCAAACCATATATTTGTGCACAATTTTACAGCATATTGTAGTGTGAGCAGTGCGTTTGTCACTGATCTTACTCGACCCACGCCCAGCGGGATTCGAACCAGCGATCCCCCGGCATGGGAAGCGGACGTGCTAAAAAGGGGGCTAGAAAAGCAATGGCCTCTAGCCTCAGTCGCTAGTGCATCTCTTAAAGCCAGGGGAGTGAGGTTTACACACTGCATAACTCTCATATACCAGCTGGCTAACATTACACTCTCTCCCCTAAACCTCACTCCCATCTGGGTCACGGCAACAGTGACACTGGTCTTACCTGAGTGGGATTCAAACTGGCGACCTACAGCATGGGAGGCTGATGCGCTAGCAAGGTGGCTATAAATGCCATGGCCTCTAGCCTTGGTTGCTAGTGCGTCTCTTAAGGCCAGTAGAGTTAGGTTTACACACTGCACAGCTATTACATACAAGAAAGCTACATTACATGTTCACACTGAAAATTCAATGAAAGAGAAGAGTGCTGCGAGTACCCTCATGATGTATTTCTTCAACCAAAATAAATGAGTGTGGAATGTTGTACACTTCATGCACTCAGCGGCAGGGTCGGATTACCTACCGGGCCAATGGGGCCAGTGCCCAGGGGCCCTTGACTACCAGGGGGCCCTTGAATGCCTGGGGTTGCCCTAGGCTTTAAGGCTGCGCAATCTAGTTTGGTGATCCCCCCAGCTTGAAAACCCTTTTGGGCATGAACAACGAACCCCCCCCCCCCCCCCCCCCCCCCCAACAACTTTTGGCCATAAATAATGACCAAAAGTGGTGGAGGGGGCCTTTGGAGATTATTGGCCCCAGGGCCTTTGCAAGTCATAATCCGTCCCTGCTCAGTGGTCACAGCCCTCCCTATGTAGCAAAAGGGGCAGTGTTCCTCGCTCTTACAAAAATATAGAGTTCTGGCAAACTAGCTGGAAACTTGACAAAAATGTGCCGCAAATTTGCCACTTGTTATTTTCACATGCAAATGAGCTTGTTGTTCGATGCAAATGTTTGAAAGAAATTTGCAGCAAAACTCATTTGCATGTGAATGCATAGTGTAAGTGCACATTCCCTTACTGCAAACTTGCCGCAAATTCGCCACTCATTATTTTCACATGCAATCGAGCTTGCTATTAAGTTTGCAGCTCAACAGCGGTACTGGTGAAACTGTAGCAAACCTTTGGCGACAATGAAGAGTTTGCCACGAAGCTCATTTGCATGTGAAAATAATGAGTGGCAAATGTTTGCAGCAAGATTGCGGCAACTCTTGATTTTTTTTTTTTTTCATATAGGACAAAGCTATGGACAATTTTGATTATGGTCTGTAGTAATTTGGACAATGCTAACAAAATAAGCAAGCTCTGTTAGCTAAGCAATGGTTCATGAGCATATTTCATGCTTTCATACCAAACTGGGCAAAATGATTAGCCCAGTGTGTCTGGTAGACATCATATGGTCATAATGTTTATTTTCTGTTAAATTAAGTGGACCAGTGAAGGTCCTGTCCACCCATGCAATTAGATACTCACTTCAGGCTTGTTTACTGTGTAATACTGAAAACATATTTATCAGTAATTGGCTGCTGTTCTTTTTTGGGTAGGCCAGTTATAGATTTATCCCATGGCACTGCAAACAGTAAAGTAATTAGGGCGGGAGCTCTTTAAATGACCTGAGTATTTGTTGAACAAACTCAGCTCGAGCATATTTGTTTAGGGTAACACTGTGGGATTTAAACTATAGTGAGGAGTTGTGACTGAAAAGTCTTTTGGAATGTTTTGGAGTGGATTGTCATTCTTAAGTCTTACTATGCCTTTAATCATCAGAATTCTCAAGCAAACGAAATTCAAGTTACATTGTTCCATTTCCATGGTGATTTTCAGGTGATTAGAACAGTCCTGATATTGCCCTTGATCTGTCTCTCTCCTCTTTGTCATTAAGCTCAAGCATGTTCAGAACACAACATAACAAATGGCTCTCATCACTCACCCTCTTAGCTCAACCAATAGTGTTCTTTTTTTTAAATGCCCTCCGCAAGGGAATTGCAATTATTTGTCATTTTAATTCATCTGGTCAGACACAGGGAAAAGAAAAGGGACAAGACCTTGTGTTGGACTTGGCGAGTGCTAATGATTCATGGTTCTGTCTCCAGCCCTGAATTAATATTTGAATGTAATTATTACTTCCTCTGCCATTAATATATGGGCCAAATGAAATCATGTGAGACAGGATTTCATTAATGTAGTGAGAATCTAAAAGGAAAATAATATCACTGGCAAACCACCCCTGCAAATTAGTAGCTGGATGCTTTAAATAGACAATCTGTTGAGCATTGTATCAGCAGCAAAAGACATGCAGGTGTTTAAACAGGTTATCAAAATGGGTGGAATAAATACTAAGGGAAACCATTTGATTCACACTCTTTTTGAAATTATACAAAAATATTACTGCAATATTGCATATTTTTTTCTGTTGGAGCTGTGGTCTAGTGGTTACATTTACATTTATTATTTTGGCAGACACCTTTATCCAAAGCGAGTTACAAAAGAGGAAAACTTAAGTGAATCATCTTAAAGAGTCAGTGGTACGAAAAGTGCCATATTGCAAAGTTTCACCAGCATCAAAATAGTATTCAAAACAGATTGAAGTGCAACAATATTTATATACATTTTTTTTGTGGCTGGTTAAGCGCTCATATAAAAGATGTGTTTTAAGTCGTTTTTTGAAGACAGAGAGCGAGGCAGCTTTACTGATGGAGTTGGGAAGGTCATTCCACCAATGTGGTATGATGAAGCTGAAAGTCCGGGAAAGTGTTTTGGTGCCTCTTTGTGTTGGTACAACAAGGTGATGTTCCTTAGCTGACCGCAGGCTTCTAGTTGGCGTGCAGCTCTGCAGAAATGATTTTAGGTATGCTCGAGCAGACCCAGTGACTGATCTGTATGCTAGGATCAGAGCCTTGAATTTGAAACGTGCATCAACAAGCAGCCAATGGAGAGAGACAAGGAGTGGTGTAACATGCGCTATCTTTGGTTCATTAAAGACCAGACGTACTGCTACATTCTGGATCATTTGCAGGGGTCTAATAGCACATGCAGGGAGGCCTGCAATGAGAGCATTACAGTAGCCAAGTCTAGTTATGACAAGTGACTGAACAAGCAGTTGTGGGACATTTTCAGAGAGGAAGGGTCTTATCTTAAGGAGTTCGGTCTTGGCTGGTTTGAGTTGCAGGTGGTGTTGCTTCATCCAGGCAGAGATGTCTGCCAAACAGGCAGCGATTTGAGCAGTCACTGTGGTGTCTTCGGGCTGAAAAGACAAGTAGAGTTGCATGTCATCAGCATAGCAGTGGTAAGAGAAGCCATGTGCCTGAATGATGGGTCCCAGTGATGTTTTGTATATAGAGAAGAGAAGTGGCCCAAGCACTGATCCCTGAGGTACCCCAGTAAATAGCTGATGTGGCTTGGATACCTCACCTCTCCAGGTTACCTTGAAGGACCTATCTGAGAGATAGGTATTAAAACAGTCAAGCACAGTTCCTGTGATGCCCAGCAAGGAGAGAATAGAGAGTAATTGTGTGGCGTGCACTTTCAGGTTAGAATCCACACTGCAAAATGTGTATTCTAATGAGTATTTTCCAACTAAAATATCTGTAAAACTTTGCAATATTTATTTATCTTGGTTAACATTAATTTATTATTTGCACATTGTTAGCTAATGTTTGTTCATAACACATTAACTAATGTTAACATATACAACTGCATTATATGTTGAAGTTAAATAAAAAATTCTGGGTTCAATAAAATTAAGCTGAATTGACAGCAATTGTGGCATAATGATAATAACCACAAAACTTTATTTCAACTTGTCGCTCTTTTTTTGTTTTTTGTTAAACTAAAATCTGTGTTACAGTGAGGCTCTTACAATCAAAGTGAATGAGGCCAATCCGTTGACGTTGTTCATGCCAAAAAGTTGTTGAGTGGGGGAGGGGGGTGTTCATCCCCAAAAGGGTTTTCAAGCAGGGGGATCACCAAACTAGATCACGCAGCCTTAAAGCCCAGGGCGTCCCCGGGCAGTCAAGGGCCCCCTTGTAGTCAAGGGACCCAAGGCACTGGCCCCATTGGCCGGGTCGGTAATCTATCCCTGATTGTAAATGAGCCTCAAGGAAAATATTACAATTATTAAACAAAGGCATAACCCCTTTAACATTAACCAAGGTAATGTGCTGTAAAAGTTTGTTCATTGTTAGTTCATGTTAACTTAATGTAGTTAACTAGTGTTATGTTACTCAATACAACCTTATAATAAAATGTTACCAAAATTAATATGATAAGCAAAACTGTGCAAGGTTGTTTTTAGAGAATATGAAAATATTATTCTGTAAGTGTATTTTATCTTGGCATTGTCACTTGGCATTAATACAACTGTTTTTTTCACTTGTTTTAAGCATAAACAAGTAAAAAAAAAAAAATATATATATATATATATATATATATATATATACATTAATTGTTTTAGGGATGTTTTAATATTTTTAATGGTATCCAAAACTAAGATACTTGTAAAAAAATGTTTTTTTGCAGTGCGACTGAAGATATAATTTACTTTTTCACATTGTTTACAATTATCTGTTTATCTATTAAAAAAAAAGAAAAAGAAATACATAAATTAAGATGTAACTTGTTCATCATTGCATCATGAATAATAACTTGGGGAAGATTTCCATACCATTAAACATTAAAAAGAATAAAAATCAACATTTAAGGTTGGGTTCAGCAGATTAATAGGCCCCATTTCATCGCTATATCCCTATTAGAGAATGCGTTGGGTTTTTCCCTCTGATTTTTTCCGTGTGAGAATTGGACAAGATTGGTGATGACAGGTCTAGTGAGGGGGAAGAGATATCAGGGCTACGCTGGTGACAGGCCCAGTACTGTCAGGTATAGCTCTCTCTCCATGGGCCCTTGGGATATGCAAATAGCTCTGTGACTCTAGTAGGATTTAATCTGTGCTGATAGTATAATGACATCTGCAGGTCTGTTTGTGCAGGAGAGATATAGATGATGGTTTAATAAAGTGTGTGTCATTCACACAGGTCAGAGGTGGTGTAATGTTCTATGGGATACACTGGGTCATGTGAAAGGGACTTACAGGTGCATCTTCTACAATCATTTGGAAAGGTTTACTATCTTCACAATGTACTTTCCTCACTGGGGTTCATCAAGGTTCATTGCTTGGCCCGCTTTCACAGCACTCAAGGAGACCTTTAGCATTATAAGAAATGAAAAGCAACATGCAATTTAACCAAAAAGTGAAAATACATACAAAAATGACATTATATTCTAACATAACATATAGTGTGAGGAAAGCATATGCAAAGAAATGAAATGTATTTGTATTTTTGTAAATTTAAATAATAATAACAAAAATAATATACACACAAAAAAAGAAAAGAACATATATGCATATATTTGTGTTTCTCTTATTTCAATATCACAGGCTAATCCCATTGGAGTATGTTTATGGGGTGTTGACATGAACTTCCAAGTGTCCAACAGTGTGGCACACTATAAGTCACGTATTTCAATATATAATAATCTAATTTTTTTATGACGACAAACAGTTTTGTGACATCATATGAATCATCATTTTACTTTTTCAAGCTCATTTGTCACACCACAGGATCACTTAAAATTAAAAGTGAAGGCAAAAGTTTTATTGAAAATTGTGAATTATTAAAAAAAACAAAAAAAAAACATTTTGTATGTTGAATAAAGGGTCACTGTGGCTCAGGTGGTAGAGCGGGTTGGCCTCTAATCGCAGGGTTAGTGGTTCGATTCCCGGCCCACATGCTGAAGTGTCCTTGGGCAAGACACTGAACACAAAGTTGCTCTTTCAAAAAGTCATGTGAGTGTGTGTATGTGAATGGTTGAATGAGATGCGGTATAAACCACTTTGTTTACCGCTAAGGTTAATAAAGGTGCTATATATGTGCAGACCAATTAAAACAAATGTTTTTGGGTGTGTTATATGTCAGCTAATCTTACAAGAAAAGCCTTTTATTGGCTTTTCAATTAGTAAATAAAGATAGAGCTGACAGCAGACTGTAGGGTATGTGTAACGATCCACACTGTCTTTGGTTTGTTTACCTTTTTACTTTTAGTTTTTGGCACTTTTTATGTTCCACACTGTTCTTTGTTTATGCACTCTTTGAGTTTTGGCACCTTTTATGTTCCGTATTGCTTTCTGTTTTATGCACTCTTATTTTGAAGTTTTGTCATGTCATGTTTTCCCTCCTTTGTCCGTGTCTGGTTTTCATTGGTTTATTGTTTAATTACTTTACTATCAGTTCTAGTCTTGTCATTGGTTTTAGTTCATTACCTTGTTATCTTGTTTTGAGTTCTGTTTGTCTATTGGTTTATGTTTTCCCTTGTTTTGTATTTTAGGTCCTGATGTTCACCTTGTCCTTTGTCGGTCGTTGTTGATGTTTGATGTTCACCGTTTGATGCTCCGTCCCGTATCCTGCCTAAGCCCACCTTGTTAAACCCCTGTGTTGTTTTCTTGTTTTCTTTCCCTTATTTTTCCCCTCGTGGAGGTTTCATTTGTTCCTGCCTTTGAGTTTGCTTTACCCTATTAAACTGCATTTGGATCCTTACTCCCTCGTCTGACCTCTTCATTACAGAACGACCGACCCAAACTAATGGATCCAGCAGCCTGCACCGCTCAACAGGCCAATCTTCTGCTTCTCGGCCTCAGACAGGAGGATCGCCCAATTGAGATCCACGTCCGTGAGTTTCTCGAGCTGGCCAACCTGTCTGACTTCTCGGAGTTTCTTTTGGTCGGTTTCTTCCGGGCGAATCTAGACCCCTCTCTGAAGGAGCTTCTCCCACCAGCGACCCCAGGCTGGACGCTCATGGCGTACCTTGAAGCGACCCTGAGGATCTGTGGCTCTCCTCTGACTGTGGGCATTGCAGAGGAGGCCGCTATCTCTCCCCACACAGAGGTCACCTCCCAGCCTTCCATGACTCGTTCCTCCACGCCTGCTACGGCCAACGTGCCCCCAGCCTTGTCTGTCCCTGGGCCAACGTTGACAACCCCGTCCGCCAGGAGGAGGAGGAGAAGAGGGAAGGCTTCAGCTCCCCAGTCTCTGCCTGCCACGGCCAACGAGCCAACGCCCACGCCTGCCGCGGCCAACGAGCCAACGCCCACGCCTGCCACGGCCAACGAGCCAACGCCCACGCCTGCCACGGCCAACGAGCTGGAAGCCTCGTCCGTCCCAGAGCCGGTGTTGCCAGCCTCGTCCGTCCCAGAGCCGGCGTTGCCAGCCTCGTCCGTCCCAGAGCCGGCGTTGCCAGCCTCGTCCGTCCCAGAGCCGGCGTTGCCAGCCTCGACCGTCCAAGAGCCAGAGCCCGCGCCTGTAGCCTCGACCGTCCAAGAGCCAGAGCCCGCGCCTGTAGCCTCGACCGTCCAAGAGCCAGAGCCCGCGCCTGTAGCCTCGACCGTCCAAGAGCCAGAGCCCGCGCCTGTAGCCTCGACCGTCCAAGAGCCAGAGCCCGCGCCTGTAGCCTCGACCGTCCAAGAGCCAGAGCCAGCGCCTGTAGCCTCGACCGTCCAAGAGCCAACACTTCCTGAACCTCCCACGGCTCCGCCCCTTGAGCCTCCCACGGCTCCGCCTCTCGAGCCTTCGAGATCACAGTCACCAGAGCCTGCCACGCCTCAGTCACCAGAGCCTGCCACGCCTCAGTCACCAGAGCCTGCCACGCCTCAGTCACCAGAGCCTGCCACGCCTCAGTCACCAGAGCCTGCCACGGCTCCACCTTCCACAGCTCCGCCTCCAGAGCTTTCCACAGCTCCGCCTCCAGAGCTTTCCACAGCTCCGCCTCCAGAGCTTTCCACAGCTCCGCCTCCAGAGCTTTCCACAGCTCCGCCTCTCGAGCCTCCCAGAGCTCCGCCTCCAGAGCTTCCCAGCGCACTGCCTCTCGAGTCACCCAGCGCACTGCCTCTCGAGCCTTTGAGACCAAGGTCAGGGCCTCCCACGCCTCAGCCACCCGAGCCTTCCGCACCCCTGTCTCCCGAGCCCTCCGCGCCTCTGCTGCCAGAGTCCCCCAGGTCTCCGCCTCAGAGGACTGCCTCGGCTCTGCCTGCAGCTGCTCCGCCTTCCACGGCTCTGTCTGCTCCGCCTTCCATGGCTCTGTCTGCTCCACCTCCCACGGCTCTGCCTTCGCCTACTAAAACCCCAGGACTTTCCAAGCCTCCTTGGTCACTGCCTACTATGGCACCGTCCCTGGGGGCCTCCTCAACTCCTCTCAGGCCTTCTGGCCTTGTCCTGTGGCCTCCTCTCAGGCCTTCTGACCCTGCCTTGTGGCCTCCACTCGGGCCTTCTGACCCTGCCTTGTGGCCTCCTCCCTGGCCTTCTGACCCTGTCTTGTGGCCCCCTCCCAGGCCTTCTGATCCTGTCTCATGGTCTCCTGACCCTATCCCGTGGCCTCCTCCTGACCCTGTCCCAGTCCTGAGGCCGTCTCCAAAGCCTCCTGACCCTGCCCTAGCCTTGTGGCCATCCCCTAGACCCCCTGACCTGATCCCTACCCTACGGTCCCTTCCCCGGCCTCCTGACCCAGTCCCTGCCCTAGGGCTGCCTCCCTGGCCACCTGACCCGATCCCTGCCCTACGGCCACTTCCCTGGCCTCCAGACCCAGTCCCTGCCATGGGGCTGCCTCCCTGGCCACCTGACCCGATCCCTGCCCTACGGCCACTTCCCCGGCCTCCAGACCCAGTCCCTGCCATGGGGCTGCCTCCCTGGCCACCTGACCCGATCCCTGCCCTACGGCCACCTCCCCGGCCTCCTGACCCAGTCCCTGCCCGATGGATGCCCCCCGACCCGGTCCCCTCCTTCAAGTTGTCCCCTGGGCACCTATCCGGCCTCCTTGTTCTCCTGACCACCCATCTGTTCTGTCACTGTCTTCCTGTCCACGTCTTGTCCCTCTGTCCCCCTCGTGTTCCCTAGATCTGCCTGTTTGTTTTCGTTGTCGTTTTGCCCCTCCTTTGTTTAGGAGCGTCTGGGATCCGCTCCTTAAAGGGGGGGCTCTGTAACGATCCACACTGTCTTTGGTTTGTTTACCTTTTTACTTTTAGTTTTTGGCACTTTTTATGTTCCACACTGTTCTTTGTTTATGCACTCTTTGAGTTTTGGCACCTTTTATGTTCCGTATTGCTTTCTGTTTTATGCACTCTTATTTTGAAGTTTTGTCATGTCATGTTTTCCCTCCTTTGTCCGTGTCTGGTTTTCATTGGTTTATTGTTTAATTACTTTACTATCAGTTCTAGTCTTGTCATTGGTTTTAGTTCATTACCTTGTTATCTTGTTTTGAGTTCTGTTTGTCTATTGGTTTATGTTTTCCCTTGTTTTGTATTTTAGGTCCTGATGTTCACCTTGTCCTTTGTCGGTCGTTGTTGATGTTTGATGTTCACCGTTTGATGCTCCGTCCCGTATCCTGCCTAAGCCCACCTTGTTAAACCCCTGTGTTGTTTTCTTGTTTTCTTTCCCTTATTTTTCCCCTCGTGGAGGTTTCATTTGTTCCTGCCTTTGAGTTTGCTTTACCCTATTAAACTGCATTTGGATCCTTACTCCCTCGTCTGACCTCTTCATTACAGTATGTCACTAGGGCTGCGTTCCACTTTACATTTAACATCCACTTGCTAACTCCCCTAAGCGCATCCTCTCAGGGGAATACTCACCACCATTTTGGAAGTCCGTTCTACTTCGTTAAGTGAGCGAGGGAAGTTTATGTTGACACACCCCTCAATTTTGACAGAGGGAGTGAGCTTACTCTGATGTATGCTTCAAGCAGCTCCATCTCACACAATGCAATTCAATTGTGACATGACAGCAGATCGCACTTCATAAACCCCACCCCCACAAAACTCTAATATATGATGGAAGTGAAGTTTAGTCAATTAAGCAGTTTATAAAAGATATATTGAGATTTAACAGCATATTACTTGTAGCTACCTTAAACTAACTGTTTATCGCAGTTCTAGCCTATGTGCTCATTGTTATGTTATCATTTTCATTCTTGTAAAGCTTGATTAATCATTTCTAACAATTAATTATAATATAAAAAAATGCATAACCCTCTGAAATTATAACTAAACTTTAATTGAATCTGGGGTTGCATCAATCTACAAAAACTTTGTTTTTTCAGGTGCTAAAATCACTTAATAATCCACAAATTGACACCAGCCTTCAACATGCTCCAAGTGATCAAGGGTTAAGGGTGTTCCAGTTAAAAACATTGCAGGTCTTCTACCAGTAGTGGACACTTGCGCAACGTAAGAAATGACGTACATCTGAGTCTGTGAGATGGAGGGAAGTTAGTGAGGGAAGGGCATAAAATTAAAGTGGAACGCAGCCTATAGTTGTATTTTGTTACTGAGGAGATGACTTGTTTGTCCTTGAGAGTCTGTATCAGCTGTACTGCTCACTGTGATTTATTGTGTGATATTGTTTTGCTTTTCAGTACTGTTCAAGAGGAAGACACTGATTACATCTCTCAGTTCCTCTGTGGTAACCTGTCAGTCCTTTGCTCACTACCCCTGAGGGCTAAGGAACCTTTAATTGGCTTTGAAAGGAATGTGCACCCTTTCATCAATGACACACTTCATAATGTTAAGGCTGGGCTGGTTAAATTCAACTCCTAACTGAAATGAGAGAGAGAGAGAGAGAGAGAGAGAGAGAGAGAGAGAGAGAGAAAATTGAATCAATGTTTACCAAAGTTTTCAGTTGTGAGAAAATTAAGGTATGATAAGAGATACAGAAAAAGAAATGATATTTCCTTTATCAGCGGCAAATTTAGTTGAGCTTAATTTTATAAATTAAATGTTATTTTATTTTGTCAGCTAATGTATGAGAATACGTAACAAAATGGCACAAATCATTTACCAGTGCTTTAATCCATTTATCAATGTATATATTTACAGTATATAGTATACACTATATTGTGTTGTTTGTTTTTCATAAATAATAGACTATTTGTAATTAATTTCCTTTGAATCGTGAATACAAGATATTTCTAGGATAATAAACATCCCAACTGTTAAGGTAAGTCATATAATCACTCTTAGGCTATCTACCCCTCCTGGTACAGAAGCAACAGATTCTTAAGTTTTATAAAAGGCTTGTGTGGGTACCAATGTGATATTGTGGGTATCAGTCTACTGTAATGGCTCAGTAAATGTGAAAAATCTGTGCAATATTCTGGGCTGTAATGGAGTACATTTCTTCTTTCTGCTACTTAAACATCTCACACCTGAGAGGATACATTTTAAATCTTTTGAGACTCTATTGTCTTTTCCATGAACTCTGACTCACTGCTGCTGCCATAGTAAAGTTTAACCTTCCTATATATATATATATATATATATATATATATAAGGAAATAAGCATAAATATAAGGAATTAACCATAAACTGGTGTTGGATTTAGGATACAGAAAAAAACTTTTGGCCGCCATGCAGTATATATACTGAATATATATATATATATATATATATATATATATATATATATATATATATATATATATATATAGTGGGGATGTTTTCATTAAAAATTTCATGAAGAATTTGTATCAGTTAACTTCATACAAAGTGCAGTAAACATAAAAAAAAGACACTAAATCAATATTTGCTGTGACCAAGCCTATACCTTTAAAACAGCGCAGGTTCTCCTTTCTGGGTTTTCCAAGCATCTTGGAGAACTTGCACATTTCTGTGTATTTCAACTGTCTCAGTTACTTGTGTCTCTTCATGTAATCCTAGTCTGACTTGATGTTGAGATCTGGGCTCTGTGGGGGTATATATACATACACTGCATGGCGGCCAAAGGTTTTGAATAATGCACAGATTTTGGAAAGAAATTGGTACTTTTATTCACCAAAGAGGCACAATGTATAGTCAAGACATTAATAGCATGAAATATTACTATTACAATTTGAAAAATATGTTCAGAACTTCTTAAACTACTTCAAAGAGTTCTCATCAAAAGATCCTCCATGTGCAGCAATGACAGCTTTGCAGATCTTTGGCATTCTAGCTGTCAGTTTGTCCAGATACTCAGGTGAAAGTTCACCCCACACTTCCTGAAGCACCTGCCATAGATGTGACTGTCTTGTCAGGCACTTCTCACACACCTTACAGTCTAGCTGATCCCACAAAACCTCAATGGGGTTAAGATCCATAACACTGTTTTCCAGTTATCTGTTTTCCAATGTCTGTTTCTTTGCCCACTCAAACCTTTTCTTTTTGTATTTTTTTTTCCAAAAGTGGCTTTTTCATTGTAATTCTTCCCATAAGACCTGCACCACTGAGTCTTCTCTTTACTGTTGTACATGAAACTGGTGTTGAGCGGGTAGAATTCAATGAAGCTGTCAGATGAGGACACGTGAGGCATCTATTTCTTTATCTATTAGAGACACTGATGTACTTATCCTCTTGTTTATCTGGCTTTCCACATCTCTTTCTGTCCTTGTTAGAGCCAGTTGTAATTTGTCTTTGAAGACTAGTGTACACCTTTATATTAAATATTTTTGGGGGGCAATTTGAAGTATTGCATAGGCTTCATTGCTCAAAACAATGATTAAATGATGAGTTTCTAGAGAAAGCAGTTTCTTTTAACCTAATATTGACCTTAATACATGGCAGTCTATTGCATACTGTAGCAACTCAAAAACAAACATGAAGACAATGTTAAGCTTCATTTAACAATCCAAATAGCTTTCAACTGTGTTTGATATAATGGCAGGTGAATTTATAGTATCAAATTAGCAATTTAGCATGATTACTCAAGGATGAGGTGTTGGAGTGATGACTGCTGGAAATGGGGTCTGTCTAGACTTGATCAAAAATAAGTTTTTTCAAATAGTGATGGTGCTGTTTTTTATACTGTGTAATCAGTTGAATGCTACTTTGATGAATTAAAGTACCAATTTCCTTCCAAAACAGCAAAATCTGTACATTATTCCAAATTTTGGCTGCCAGTGTATGTGTGTGTATCATATATGTGTATGTGTGTATCATTCATAGATAGATAGATAGATTGACAGACAGACAGACAGACAGACAGACAGACAATGTGCAAAATTCTTTGGCTGTTTCACAAATGTTTCACAAAAACTTGTCTTAAAATAGTTATTTTATATCTTCTGCTTTTGTGTTTCAATATGAACTTTCAGTTTGAGATTTCCAAACATTCCTTTTGCAAATAGAACAGAACATGGAGTCCTGCAGCATATGGCACGGCCCCCACAGAGCCCAGATCTCAACATCAAGTCAGACTAGGATTACATGAAGAGACACAAGTAACTGAGACAGTTGAAATACACACTGTGCAAGTTCTCCAAGATGCTGGGAAATCCCAGAAAGGAGAACCTGCGCTGTTTTAAATGTATAGGCTTGGTCACACCAAATATTGATTTAGTTTATTTTTTTTCCAGTTAATTGATACAAATTCTTCATGAAATTTTTCATGAAAACATCCCCACTATACATAATTTTTTTCGCAGAGTACTGTAATGCAAAAGTTGAATACAAAAAAATTAATACAAAAAAAATCAATGAAAAAAAAAAAAGAAGAAACATTTAAAAACAAAAGTTGAAATAATGAAAATGGTGCCAAAGAATTATGATTATTTTTTCTTTCCCTTTAGTCAAATCTTTTAAGAACGTAGTACAAAAACACTTGCAAATACTTCCCTCTACTGGTGACAGAACGCTACTGCAGTGGTTGAGGTACCTGATGATGAGAGCATGAGATCCATGATGGATGGCTGCACCCACATGAGAATATTGCTGTCATTGCTGTACAATGTCCCTGTAGAATATAGTGTCTCAGCTGACACATACTCAGGACTCCTATATGTGTCTCCAAAATTTGTGCAGTATAAAATGTCACACCTAAAATGTCCAATACAAAATGTCAAGCAAAATAATTAGAATAAATAAAATAAAAAATATCTAAAAAAAAAAAAAAAAAAACTACAGAATTCAGGCAACATATCACAACAGTATTTGTAGGTATTTTTGAGGAGTCATACTACAACATTTTCTCAATTTCTAAAATTTTTCTACACAGAAAATTAAATAATTGTTGGGTGGACAGGAAGTCATTGGTGATCTCTTTATATCCTGCCTGCACAGAATAGATAAAACTCAGCAGGTGATTTGCTGTTTAAATGCTGTTTCTGGGATTTAAGCATGCATGTGGACTGGAGAAATATAATGACCTTGATTGGTATTTTGTCTTTTGAACTTTATTTATTTTACCTTCAATTAAGCTGTACAGGTTACAGTAGTTGGCACTGTGATCTGTGACAGCATACTGACATGGCCTGGTGAACATATTAGTTAGGAAATATATTTAAGTATTGCATAAAATAATTCAAAGTACCTGGGCAAAGAGAGGGTGAGAAGATGGAAAAATATTCATATAATTTATGAACACACAGACACGCACAAGTGCATTTCTCCTCTCCCATGGCACAGGGTTACACTGTGAATGATACTTTACTATTCGTCTATGCCATGTGCACGAAGGGGCCCCGCAGAGCAGACTTTAGATAGTCCTAATGACCCAAACCAGCCAAAAGCTAGTTAAAGAAACACATGATAATTTCGGTTTTCAGTCAAACTTGTAACTTCAACTAAATTCAGTCTTCAAAAACAGTGCTGAAAGTGAGTGTTTTTTTGTTTTTGGTTTTTATGGGGACAGACACCAAATCATAGCATGGTAATAAGTGTGGCTGCAAGGGAAATTTCCAACTTGAATTAGACCACCATCTGAGCACTGACTGAGGAAACAAGCCTTCAGTTTGTGTGACTGTTAAGCTTAAAAATATAAACCTCCAAACCTTCTAAGTGAAGTGAGAACAATAAACTTTTTTGATGCAAGTTTGTAGGACTACAACCAAAGTAACACTTTCTCTAATGTCCTTTTGCTCCCTTAGAGCAAAAACGCCCATTCTTTATTTTGGAGCAAAGTTTTCAAACCTATTTAAATAGAGGACCAGAAACTGGGACTAATAATCATGATACAGAAATGACACTATGGCTATTTAGTATGACAGTTCAGGAAGAAGCTCTAAACAACTGCTGATAAACTAGATATTTACATTTACAAGAAAATGATGGTGGTGCTTACCCCTGCAAAACTCATCATGATGCTAAAGAGCTCTGGGTGGTTGTCCGGGCATTTCTATGAAGTTTGTAAGGTCTTTTTTTTTTGTGCATTGCATGTTTTTGCTAGGGGGCTCTGGATGTACTTGCCTAAGTCTCCTCAATATTTTGGTCCTTATGGCATTTATTCCTTTTTCGATTTTGTTGAATGGGATTTTTCTTTCTACATTTACATTTTACATTTATGCATTTAGCAGACGCTTTTATCCAAAGCGACTTACAGAGCCCTTATTACAGGGACAATCCCCCCGGAGCAACCTGGAGTTAAGTGCCTTGCCCGAGGACACAATGGTGGTGGCTGTGGGGATCGAACCAGCAACCTTCTGATTACCAGTTTTGTGCTTTAGACCACTACACCACCACTCCATACAGTGAAAAACTGGTCACTTTAAAAAACAATAGTACACCTTTCCTCAACAAGCTGCCTGGTATTATTTACGTCCATACTAGCACAAGCAGGGCTGATAAATTGGGCACTAAAGTTTAATACTTAGGGTTAGGGGTTTATTCAAATCCCAAACTGATAACTATGCATTCTTACACAGCCTCCCCATGTTGCTGTGACCTGTACCCGATAGGCTACATGTCTCACATAGAAATGACTTCTACCAGACTCATATAGTCATGACCAAAGTGCTTTTTGTGTTTTGCATAACTGGAGCTCTTGCTGCTCCTGATGTTTCCCAAAAGTGAGAAAGGAGAGAGGTAAACAGCAGTGCGAAAGTGGTCACTGGTAGACTGGAGGAAAGAGGGAACATGCTATTTTTGGAGAAATTGACATGTTGCTGTCAGCATGTTTTTCCTGTAGGCTCTCTTTTAGTCCACACACTTGCCAAAGGACCTTAAGGTATCAATAAGCTTGAAACAGTCATGCAGTAGCTAAATGTCACAGTCTACTTTCATTATTCTTAATCTGTTTGTGTGTGTGTGTGTGGTTGTGTGTGTGGGATTAAAATATGTCTTTTGTGTAAAAGGAGGCAAATTGTATGTATGACGTTCAGTAAACTTCATTAAAATGAACTGTCCCAGGCAACCGATTTTATATGTTGATGTGCTAGTTTTATTTATTTTTTAGTACTATCACGTGCAGTCTCTTTCCTCTCACATAATAAAGTAATTTCGAACTAGATGGGTAAAGTCTGTCAAGAGAAACTTTGATTCTGGCTTGAAAAAACCTTGTTTGAAAACTATTTTTGAAGTTGGATGGGTATACAGAAATTACAGAAAGACAAACTGCCAGCCAGCTAGCTAGATAATCAGTCAAACCAACAGACAGACAGACAGATACTGTAGATATTTGTTTACTTTTCAAGTTTAAAAAACTCAGACAATACAAGTTTGACAAGTCTTGGCCTGTTTGAATATTCCATCAATGTAAGTCTATGGGATTTTTAATCGTCTACTGTAAGATTTTTGACACCGTCCACGAGTGAAGTCGCGTTGCAGTGCCAAGAGGCTGTCTACACTAGACGTCACTAAGACCTTTATTTGTCTTGTTGGCAGGAGTTGTGCATGCGTGTGCAGTGCAAAGTACAACGGGGAATCAGTTTACTGTCGGTGCGACAAGGCATTTCCAGAATTGAAAGCATCATTGAATATAATGGGAATGATTTCCTTTTGTCGAATTGTGCCATGCCGTTCACGTCTGGTGTATGCAGGGTGTTTAGTCCAGTTAGAAAAGTCATAGCAACCGGAGTCAGAATTGTCTGAAGGTCTGTGCCAAATTTGGTGGATGTAGCTTGAAACATGTAGAGGAGATACAGTTAAAACTTTTGGTCTTTGTTTTGAGATTTTGAGAACCCTAAACCATATCTGTAGAATAACAGTATGTTGGCCTTGTCAGTAGCGGTTTTAATCACCATGACATTGCGAGGGGCCCCAGACGTCAAGAGGGCCCCCACCCTGGTAGGAAAGCTACGCAAAAACCACTTGAGGTGACATGTTGTTCTGAGTACACGCGCTAACACGCCATTGTTAGCGCTCTCAATGTGGCTCACGTTAGAAGCTGCTGGTTCAGGTCAGTAGAACTTTGGGTTTGTAATTTATGAAAAAATATATAGGCCTTCCAAACTTGTTTCACTCACATGCTCAGATACGCGTGAACGGATGTGTTAGGGGCCGTTCACACCAAATGTGTTTTTGTGTTCGTCTCCTCTGTTTTTCATTGTTTTCCTATGTGAATGCACAGGACGTACATCCTTGACTGCTGAATCGTATCTCGGTGTTTTGTCACTGTGTCACGCAGTGACCGGCACATTTTTAGACACTGTTTCAAGTTAATAAGAACTTTCTTATTTGAACTTGTTTCATTCGTTGCGCTGCAACTAGAATGTTTTTAGTGCAGATGTCACAATGATTTAATGTTCTGAACCAGTTCAGGTTGCAAAGAGGTGACTGTTATGATGCTTAACATTATTCCAGATTGTTTTTATCCCCTTCTGCTCTAGTGTGCTGAGGGGCCACCATGCCTTGTGTGTTTACTGTTAATATTATAAATGTTGCCTACGATGCTTACAAAAAATACAGCCTTTTGCAACATGGTGAACAATACACTGCAGCGTCAGAATATAAGGTCCATGTGAAAGTAAAGTAATTAAGTCAGGAATATATTACTATTGTATACAACAAATCCTCAAAGTAATAATCATGTTATAATGCCAAACTGGACAGCAATAAATCATTGATGGGTTATAATATTAATAAATACCAGCTACATTCTTAAACGTTACTGGGTGAAGTAGTAGATTTTGTACACCCTGTTCACACAAAAAAAAAAAAAAAAAAAAAAAAGTTTTGTATGTAGGTAAACGTTGCTTTTTTTATCTGTAGAAAAACTGGAAAAAATGTATTCATTGCATTTAATTAGATTTTTATTTCATTAAACATTTTGAATGAATGTAGGGCTTATAGGATGAATTTAAAATGATGATTAAAAATCCATTTTATGCAATTTATTTAGCAAACATTTTCAAAATGGGGCCCGTGTTGAGTCAGTTGATTGAGGCCTCAGAAATCATAAACCCGCTCCTGGGCCTAGTCAATCCAACATAATAAATATATTTTATGTCCAGTTGTGAAGTATCCATGTAATATCCATGCTAATCACTATCCCTTATCATCTGTTGAATTTGTCCAACAATAACTTTGAAAATCCTCATTGCATGAAATATTGTTTTCCAGTGAAAATATCAAAACATCGTTAAAACAAGCTGGAGAAACCAACCTTTTGCTCAAGGGCACGGTGGTTCGTATGGGTTTGAACCTAAAACATTTCACTTACCAGCATAGAAACCACATTTGGTCATTGTTATGAGAGAATTCGCAAGCATTGTGTCGCATATGAGGAGATGCGATGTACTGCAGAGGTCAGTTCTTAAAGCTGCTGTACCAGCGCGCTACCTCTGAGCGCTGCAACATGTAACATAAAAATATGATAAGTAAGAACAGCCATTATCATGATGATGGTTCTGAAAATAGGCGGGGCATACAGCGGCCCGGAACTTACAACTGGTCAAATCAGTTGGTCTGAAAATACTCATATTATAGGTATTTATTGTGTATTTTTAATTCAAGTACTATTTAAGTTTCAAACTGTCATTATTAAGGTGCAAATAATTGTCCCTGACCGCTTTTAAGGTAGTGATTATAGGGGACGTTCAAACCGAACATATTTTTGGGTTCGTACGCACTAGACGGACTTCTTTGACTGTTTCTCCGCGTTTCACTTTGTTTTTTTAGCGTCTTGCGAGGGAGTTAATTTTTTTTAAGACACCACGTCAAATTAAAAATAACTTCAAGTTTTATAAACGTGTCTTGTTTCATGTTTCATGTGTTGCGTTGTGTCTAGCGTTGCGTAAGAACAGGTTCAGACTGAACTGCCCCTTAGACTGCTTTGTCACGTGGTAATAGATACTTTTCTCTGCGCTGGTAAGGATTGACAAATTACAGTTGTCTTTGATTACTGCAATTTTTTTTTTTTTTTTTTTTTTTTTATTATTATTATTATTATTATTATTATTATACGGATTGCTCTTGCAGAATTTTTTTGCATCTCATATACCAATACTTTTAATGAATAGTATTAAAATATTTTAAATTTGGGGTAACAATTATCTCCACTGAATCGAAATAACTACCTGATAATTGAATGCGGCTCTACTGCAAATGTAAATTTGTGAGCCATGAAGTGCCCCCTGCAGGAAGAGTTTATGTCCCATGTTATACAGGTATTCCATAGTAACATGCCGCCCAATGAAAGACACTAATTCTCTGTGCCACAAGCGTGGGTCATTGGACAGAGAGCTGAGAGAACAGTCACCGGTGAGGGACATACATAACATCTGTTTGCTCGATGGTACCACGGCTGACTCCATTTCAGGTAACGTTACCCCGATAACCTTGAGATGGTTTTTTTCAATTGTATATTTATGAAGCGGCTGCGTCAGATGCGCTATCCTATCGCAAATAGCATAATGCGCAATTTAAAGATCCATTTACCCCTGCACCGGAAAATATATAGACACACTTTATATACTTATTTGAATCATATGAAAGAATTGTTTAAAATTGAGCAAATCACCGTCATTACACAAACAGGTCAGTTATCTTAGATTTCAAAGTCATGGTTGGCTATTGAAGAAGACAGAATTTAATTCCAGCTTCTTTTCTATTCCATTCTATTCTGTTCTATTTTATTCTATTCTATTATGTTGGCATATATTAGAAAACAGAATGTCGGTATGAGAAAACCCAGGACTATACATTCAACCTGTGGCGCTGGTTGATTTTCCTTCAATATTGAGTGTATGAATAAAGTCACATTGAATGTCATGTCCCCAAAAAGGAAATTTAAACATGGAATTATATTTTGCATACAGAAAATGCAGCCAGCCTATTTTTTTTTTTACCAGTAATATATAAATAGTAACAGGTTACATGTAATATGTGTTACATAATCAGATTACATAAATCAAGTACTTGCAATTGAATTAAACTACATTTTAAAATACTCATAATCGGACTACAGTTACATTTTTCACGTGATTACATAATAACAAGGCAACGGCAGTACATGGTTAATAATTGATTTATCATCTTATTCATTCTCTTTTTTCAATCTGTTACATTTTTAATTCTAAATCAGCACACTGCTGATAGACGTTTGGTAAGTCTTCAAGTGTTTTCGGAAGAGAGGGGTAGACTGATATTCGCAACTAGCCAGCCAGGTGTAGATGGAGCGGTCTACCTTAGCATTTAACCACTGGATCTATAGAGATAATTTAATTTTAAGAATGAAATTACACCAATGGTGTGCAGCTCACACATTGAACTTAATTACTTCAAAAGATCTAGTGGATGCCATCTCTAAGGGTCCAGCCCACATGCTACACCATAGTTCAACCGCAAAATGTGCAACAATATGAAACAAACCCATTGCTCTACTGTTGCTGCTGATGCAGTGGAGTCCACTGCATGATACTTGACAGAAAACTTGGCAGATACTTGACAGAAGACTCGGTAGATCTCTGCTGTTTTTAATTAGTCTGCTCTTTTAACATATTTTGCATCTCAGCTTTGGAATTGCTGGAATGGCTTTGTAATGATGGACCATCAGTAAGCAGTAAGAGTTAAACATGTTTCAGTGTTTTTAAATGAAAGCTTTAACCCAATGCTATTGCTGTTGATATTTATGGCCATTAATGTTCATAATGTTGCTATTGTTTAATGCACTTGATGTCTCAGTGTTTTGGCCTATCATACTCAAATGCATGTGACATAAAATTAAATATAATAGGAAAGTACTTCCAAAAACGTAATCTACAAGGTTATGTTACCGATTTCATTTTTTGTCATGCAATTTGTAATTAGTACTGGATTACCATTCACAAGTAATCTCCTCAGCCTGTTTTCGAGTTTGTTTTTATTTCCTATTTTTTCTTATTATACACATTATTAAAATCAGCACAAATTAAGAGCAGTACAACAATGACTACCATGATGTTTAACTTGCAATTTAAATAAATACAATATATTTTCTTAATGTAAAACAAAATTTATGATTTATGGATTGTATATGAAATATGACATAATCTTTACAGGCTTTGTCAGATTCACCCTCAAATATATATATATATATATATATATATATATATATATATATATATATATATATATATATATATATTCCACCTCCACCTCCGAATCGATCCCGCTCCAGAGTACAGGCCTCGGTGTAACGCTCATTCCTTTGACAGTAAACGTGAGTCCGACCATCACCACTGGTGAGACAAAACCGCAACTCGTCAGTGAAGAGCACTTTTTGCCTGTCCTGTCTGGTCCAGCAAAGGTGGGTTTGTGCCTGTAGGCGACGTTGTTGCCGGTTATGTCTGGTAAGGACCTGCCTTACAACAGACCTACAAGCCCTCAGTCCAGCCTCTCTCAGCCTATTACGGACAGTCTGAGCACTGATGGAGGGATTGTGCGTTCATGGTGTAACTCAGGCAGTTGTTGTTGCCATCCTGTACCTGTCCCGCAGGTGTGATATTCGGATATATCGATCCTGTGCAGGTGTTGTTACGTGTGGTCTGCCACTGCGAGGACAATCAGCTGACCTTCCTGTCTCCCTGTAGCACTGTCTTAGGCATTTCACTGTACAGACATTGTAATTTATTGCCCTGGCCACATCTGCAGTCCTCATGCCTCCATGCAGCTTGCCTAAGGCACGTTCACACAGATGAGCAGGAACCCTGGGCATCTACCTTTTGGTGTTTTTCAGTCAGTAGAAAGGACTCTTTAGTGTCCTAAGTTTTATAACTGTGACCTTAATTGCATACCGTCTGTAAGCTGTTAGTGTCTTAATGACCGTTCCACAGGTGCATGTTCATTAATTGTTATGGTTCATTGAACAAGCATGGAAAACATTGTTTAAACAATGAAGATCTGTAAAGTTATTTGGATTTTTACAAAATTATCTTTAAAATACAGTGTCCTGATTATTTATATATAGGCTATATTTAGAGTGTAGAATGTTTAGGAAAATTTAGAAGCTGGACAGATTGTTATTAAAATTGGCTGCCAAATGATATTGGGAATAATAACTGTACGGTCTTACTTGGTCATCCTAATATCTTTCAGAAATGTATATCTCTTTTAACATAATATTCAATTCCATTAGTGTCTTAAGATCCAGCGCAAGTTGCTTCATACCTAAAAATGGACTCCATTTCCATGCTGGGCAGTAGTTCGGCCAGTCCCAAAGTTTGCTTCCTTCCCAATGGGCTGATGAATGGGTCCAAGGAGGGACCCAGCAAGCACACAGTTGCCATCATTGGTTCTGGGGACTTCTCCAAAAGCCTGACTATCCGGCTGCTCCGCAGTGGCTTTCACGTGGTGGTGGGAAGTCGGCAACCCAAGAGGGCTGCCGAATCATTCCCACACGTGGTGGATGTGACCCATAATGAGGATGCAGTAGGGAAGGCCACCATTGTGTTCCTGGCCATTCGAAGAGAGCATTATTCTTCCCTTTGGGACATCAAACACTTGTTGGTGGGGAAAATACTGGTGGACGTCAGCAATAACAGACGGGTGAACCAGTATCCAGAATCAAATGCAGAGTACTTAGCCTCCCTCTTCTCAGAATCCATTGTGGTCAAAGGATTCAATGTGATCTCATCATGGGCCATGCAGTCAGGCCCCAGAGACTCCAGTCGACAGGTATGTTTATGAGGTTCACCCAAAAATTATACATTTTGTCATCATTTACTCACCCTCATTTTGTTCCAGTGTGTATGACTTTATTTCCTACATGGAAAACAAAAAGAGATGTTAGGCAGTATGTTAATCTCAGTCACCATTCACGTGCATCTTTTTTTTTTTTTCATACAGTGAAAGTGAATGGTGCCTGGGGCTCATTTTGCCTTCTTTTGTGTTCCATTGATGAAAGAAAGCTATCCCTCTAAAGGTTTAGTTTATAATTTCTGCACCACTAGCGTCACTAAACGGAATTGCAAAAATAATGACATTGTTCAAACTGTTATTTTAAACATGCTGGGTCTCAAAGGTCTCATTTTGCAAGCAGCTTATTCTGCTTTTAAAGGGATAGTTCACCCAAAAATTAACATTCTCTTAGCATTTACTCACCTTCATAGAATAATTCAAACCAGTAGTTCATTGGAAATGGTTTTGTCTTTAATGTTTTCAATGCCATGGATTTATTGCTACTTGGGATGCACAGATGCAAACATTTTGGCCAAAAATGTAGTAATATTTATTCACTGTAAAAAAATAAAGTGATACTTAAATCACCATTTGGGGTTCCTCTGGTAGACACTAGTGAACCCTCCGGAGAACCGCTTTGGACCCTTGTGAAGGTGCCTCAGATGCCCTCTGAATATATGGACCCCATAATATATAAATGGACCCATTCTTCACCTTCTCGCTATGATGAGTTAGCTATTGGAGGAAAAATTGGCAGTCTATTGGCAGAGTACTTGGAGGAACATGTTCCAATTTGTAAGCTCCTTAAAGAAGTGCCCTATTGGAAAGGTTGCCTAGAAGTTATCCAAAGGGTCCCTTCAGTGTTGTGATCTGAGGAACCCCAAATGGTGCCTCAAGTATCTTTTAATGGCTGAAATGATAAATATACATTATATTTATTTTGTTGTGCACAGTAAAGCTTCAATCAATGTGAGTGAAAGCAGGCATCAAAACATAATGCACAGTCAAGTCAAGACAAGTCATTTTTATTTGTATAGCACCTTTCACAACACACATCGTTTCAAAGCAGCTTTACAGGAGATGTATAGTAGAAAAGATGGATAACCATAACCATCTAATACTGTTCTATCCTGATGTAGAAAATAGGTTCCAGTATACTGTTTAAATTTCTAAATTTTCACATTTTCTACTTCAGATACTGCATTAGCCATTAACTTGTCCAATACAAACATGGTCACCGATCATGTATCCATTAATTGTTGCTGTGAAATAAAATATTTTGAAATGTCTCATCCTTTTATTTAGGTCTATATTTGCAGTAATTCAGTGGATGCTCGGCAGCAGCTTATTCAGATGGCCCGTCAACTTAATTTCATCCCTGTGGACATGGGCGCCCTGTCCTCTGCCAGAGAGATTGAGAACATGCCCTTACATCTCTTTACAGCCTGGAAAGGGCCTGTTTTGACCGCAGTCGCCCTTTCCATTTTCTTCTTTGCCTATTCCTTTGTGCGGGACATTATCCATCCTTATTTAAAGACCAGACAGAGTTTTTTTTACAAGATTCCTATAGAGATTGTGAACAGAACGCTGCCTATGGTGGCCATAGTTCTGCTAGCGCTGGTGTATTTAGCAGGACAGCTAGCAGCTGTGTACCAGCTCATCTATGGGACAAAGTACCGCCGTTTCCCACCCTGGTTGGAGGGCTGGCTGGAGAGCCGCAAACAGCTTGGCTTGTTGAGTTTCTTCTTTGCCTGCATACACGTGCTATACAGCCTCTGCCTGCCCATGAGACGCTCAGAGAGATATCTGGTGCTCAACATGGCCTATCAACAGGTGTGTGTATTAATTTAACATCTTTGAGATCTTGCAATTTTAATTTTTGCACCTAATCTGTAAAATTTAAAATGTCAAAATTCATACTTTGTTCAAAATCATTATTTGGAGTAAGTTCGTACAGTATATAAATTGGGGTTCAACAGTTCAAGTCATGAAAATCTGTTTATTTAGTATTTTTCTAATTTCACTTCCATTGTATGTGCCTCACTGTGACCTTGATTTTTTATTATTTAAAAGAAGAAAATAAAGATAAGCAGGGACATTAAAATTATTGTGGTGATCAGTATTATGCCACAAATGCTGTCAATTGAGCTTAACTTGTATTGAACCCGGAACATTCCTTTAAATTAACTAAGTTGATTCAACTAAATCAAGTATCTTGTTACCTTTACTTAATTAATTTGTTCGAAATTGGGCAGAGGATTTCTAGTTCCCAACATGCTTTGCAATGGAAATTGACATGGAGAGTAAATGTTACATTAAGTGTTATTTTACATGTCTTTGTGAAAGATGAATATAAAGGGGAGACTAGTTAGTATTTAATGTTTTGTTATGTTGAAATTTAGAAGAATTTCTGTTATGTTGTAGTTTTGGGGGGTAACCATCATGGTCAAGTTTGTAGCTTGAGTCTGGGTTGAGGTCCGATGCATTTTGAGTAGTTTACAGATGGTGATCAAGTTGCATTCAGAAGCAAGTTTAGCATGCTAATATTTCTTCTTTAGCATATCATTAAAAAATGTATTTGAGTTATTTTGGCATAATATATTTTGTTGGGTTTACTTGATTCAGTTATGTTCCCTCTACTTGAAATATTTCAGTTGAAATTACATGGCAATTTTAATTTAAGACAACTCATTTCAAACATGTGGAACCACTGTCCATGATTGAATCAAGTTCAGCCAAATGGTCAATATCACAAATTTGCTTACATTTGATTAGAGACTTAATGTATTTATTTAATATGACTATTTTTCTTTTCTTTTTTTAAATTCTATAACTTTCTGTTTATTTTCGGGTTTAAATAAATAAAATAAAAAATCCCAGATTTTCAATGTGGTCATAGACTTTTAGAACGTATATGTTCTTATATGCAGTGCATAATAATATGTATGATGTAATGTAATATATAACAGGTGCATTTTTATTTTTACAAGAAAATAGAGACTGGGGGTTGTTTTCACATTTTTTTGCTCCAGTGAATATGACTCAGGGTAGGTTTATTTTTGACAGGAAATTGCCGCATACCTTACTAGTCTTGACTACAAAAAAACATTTTCACTTTTTTTGCCCAGGAAAAAAATACAGTTCATTATACACATATTGACCTCTTGTGACAACTTGCGGGAATAGGTTTCATGTGAACACTGACACGTTCCCCCGTCACCCCATCACACCACCAAATAAAAATCTACACCTCTTTTTAAATCTACACTTGCATTAGACAGCCTTTTACAGACTTTTGTGCAAAATTAAAAAAGTAAACAAATATGAAGCACAAAATTATTCATGAAACAACAAAAATGTACAAGGTTACTTTCAAAAATAACGAAAGGAATTGATTAATTGTTTACATTTATTTCATTTAAAACACGTGTGAACGTGCCTCAGCCTGACTTTAATGAAATGCACCCTTGTCCTAAGAACACATTTAAACCTTTCTGTAAAAATCTGTCTTCATAATATAGCTGGCCCTTGTGCCAGAGTGGTTTTATTATGTCCATTTGTTGACCCGAGATATAGCAAAAATATGACAATAGTGAAAATTTACTTTGGAGGGTAGATTTCATTAAAAAATATTTAAATTTAAGAGGGTTTTGAACTAGGTGTTTGAAACCAACATACAAAACCTCCGCTAGAGAAAACAAACATTTGCGCAATTGCACAAAGCGTATTATCTGATTCCCCTTTTCTCTCTTTAGGTACATGCGAACATAGAGAACTCATGGAATGAAGAGGAAGTTTGGAGGGTGGAGATGTATGTTTCCTTTGGCATTATGGGTCTGGGTCTTCTCTCTCTATTGGCCGTCACATCCATTCCCTCGATCCACAATGCTCTCAATTGGCGAGAGTTTAGTTTCATCCAGGTATGACGAGAGTGACTGATGGATTATTTCACCTCACTATCTTGCTCTCCACTAAAAATATGTTCCAAGTTGTTTGTTCTTTAAAATATCAAAGAATTACAAGTGTTCACATTCTGTCAGTCCACTCTAGGTTATATCGCCCTGCTCATATCCACATTCCACGCCCTGCTTTTCGGTTGGCAGCGGGCATTTCTGGAGGAGTCTTATCGCTTCTACATGCCACCCAATTTTGTATTGGCACTGGTTCTCCCTGTCACCGTGATAATCGGAAAAATCGTGTTGCTGTTTCCCTGTGTGAGTTGCAGGCTTAAGCGGATCAGACGTGGATTAGACTCCAATCAAAACCACACCAACAACGAGAGACCTGCGCCCCACATTTCACCCGAAAGGGTCACAATCATGTAACCATACTACTGTTTCTAGTGCTAATCATATACTCGTTGTGCCCAACCAATAGACATTCCTTCTGTAAGATAAAAACAAACATTTCAAGTGCTTTCAGGACACAAAGGTTTGTTTGTAGAAAGCGTTCCAACTGTTTTTGTTTTATGGAGTTCAGTTGGGACTGGACTGGCAAAATGGAACAAAATGTGAATTCATGTGACTGGATGCCCTCTTGAAGGTCCTAAGGCCTTTTTGGAAGAAATGTTATGTTAGTTTAATTATGTAACAGACTTGCAGTTTGATTAGGTCTTAGCTCTGACTTTTAAATTAAAGTGATTTGTGACATTCTGGTTTGTATCACTTTAAGCATCACTGTATAACACAGGTACAATTTTAGTGTTGAATTCAAGTTTTGGGTATTGGATAAGTATGACTTATTTCACCATGACATTTGGCAAATCGACATAAAAAGTTAAAACACAGTGACAAAAACCTGCGAAGACTCATGCTAAAAATGCTAAAAATGACCGTCTCTCTCTTTTCTACACTGTTTCTTGTGAACTGTCTTGAAAACAACTGTGTGTCGTTTATCTTGTTGCGCAACACTGTCTGCCTCCGATGTTCTGTGTTAACACAAAGTCACTTTATGTTTGGTGGGTACCAATAAATATACACTACAAGTCTTTCCAAGAAGTTCTGAATTATTTTGTTGATATGTATGATGATATTTTATCAAATCCTTTATGGTAATGAACTTAGAACCCTGGTATTGCAATGCTTATTTGGACATGGTACATGTTTGGATGTTGGTATTCTTTGAACACCATGTAATGTAACAGTATATGAATATGCTAATTATTCACTAACAAGGTATTTAAATATTAAAATACCATGGTATTACCATTTGATACCTCTATGAAGTACCTCCACAGTACTTTTTTTGTAAGTTGAACCCTTGCCCTCACATAGAAGATGGACAATTAAAAAACTAATTCATAACAAATAAATAATAATTGTATTTCTACTGATCTAGTCTGTAGAGTCTATTCTAGTCTATTGTTCTATTCTAGGCCTAGTATATTTTATCACATATATAAAAGTTATTATTATTTGATGGGCAACATTAATTAATTTAATGACTGGACATTCATTATTTTAATATTAGCATTATAATATAATATACAGTTTTTGGACACTGTCCTCCTTAGAATGTCCTGTGGTAAAGGCAACTGGTTTTATGTTCACTGAATTGAACATGTTTTCCACACCAACACTGAAAAACTATAGAAAAAGTCTGGAAAAGCTATGAAAGAATTCACATTTTGGTAAAGATTTGTTGAATGCAAAAACACTATGCTTTCACTATTGCAAACGTTGAGCATTTGCCAGCAGATGGCGCACCTCTCTTTTACAAATAGAGCATTTTGGGTACGCACAATGTTGGGCCATTAATACGACATAAATGTAATAGTTTCGTTGCTACAGTGTTCAGTTTAAATCTCAACAGGCATATTTGAACCCTTGAGGTCTTTCAAGCGCTATGAGACATTATAATATGAATTACAGTGATGAGATTCGCAGAGAACCTCTATGTCAATGGCCACAGGACTGCTGCGCGGAGGTCCGCTCTGTCTTAGTACATGCTGTTAAATGTTTTATGAATCCATTATCACGATCTGTTGCCCTTGGCGGAGGGTCCTCTACGTGTAGACGAAACACCATGATGTTATTTTGTTTGGACTGGACCTTAGGCCCCATGTCTCATCACTACTGTGCGAACAGTGTTTACCAGGAAACTCAAACTTCCCTGCAAATACATTCAGAGTGTTTCTGGCAGCACGCCGAGTTGATAACAGACACATGGGTTACAAATGCGCTCCCGATAAGTTTGAAAGACTTAGAGAGTCTTAATTATCACTAATGATCAACAAACAAGGAGAAATTATCTATTATTCTCTGCTACATGTTATTGCCCCAAACTGTAATAGCCCTACAATAAACTTACATTGAATTCACATTTAAGTCATTTTTTAACCCTTGGGCATCAATTGAAAAAAATGTTACTCAGAGGTCCTTAGAGGACAAACATGTATGCATCAAAAAACTGCCACACAAATATTATATATTAATGTTGGAGCAGCTATCATTATGAGGACTCTCCATAGAAATAATGTTTTTTATACTGTATGAACTATAGATTATATCCATAGTGGTGGAGCTGGGGGGTGGCCTGGGGTGGCCGTGGCCACCATGGACCAAAATGGACCCTATTGGCCACCCCACACGCAATTGCTGTTTTAGTCATTTTTTTTGGTTCATTTCTTTGGAAAAAAAAATTATTATTTCCTTAGAGGTGAAAACATCTCTGCACAAATGTACAAATTTAACATGTGCACACTTAACAGTGTTTAGGCCACAACCACACTAATCCGATTTAATTTGAATACTTGCGTTTCGCTATATTTTCAGCTGTTGCTCTGTGGATGAGAGGCGTACAGTAGCAGAATGTTTCAAATGAAAATGTTTTAAAGTGCATTTGGACAGATATGCTTTTGTTTAAAAATGCATCGAATTTGGACTTCTCGTCCAGCATGATATGGCATTTTCCTTCACCAAAACTGAGACTTTTGAAAACACTCTCCACTACTGCATACTTTGGACTACGATTACGCTAGGGAAACCAAAAACTGTGTTTTCAAACAAACTCATTCCTGATGATTCTTGACTATCAGTGTTAAATAACTATTGTCTTTTTTCCCAATCCTTCTTTATTCTATTGTTTGCCTTTTCCACTCTTCTACCATAAAGCCTGAACAATCTTGTCCTCCGCTTACTCATTCCATAATCTTCACTATATGGAAATGGCTTCAAATGTGCATGTGTGATGTTCTGCCATGAGGCCTGTGGTTCCTGTGATAACTCTGATTGTTTAATATTCTGCTGATGGTATGGAACAAGGAAGAAGTCTTACATATTTAGCTGTATTGAGGTATAAATTAAAATCTGGGAGTACAAATGCACCTTGCCTAAAAGTAGTTAAATGAAAACTATTTACTCACCCTCATGTCATTCCTAACACATATGATTTTCAGTGGAACACAAATTGAGAAGTTAGGCAGAACACCTTAAGATGATATATAAATATAAAAGTACTCCATGCACTTTCAATAATTCAATTCAATGAAATAGAAAGTTTAGGCTAAATTGAAATGTGGATTATTAAAAATCTTTCACTCTGCCATATTTAAAAATTATATGTCTTTCTTTCTTTCTTTCTTTCTTTCTTTCTTTCTTTCTCCAGATTAAATGAAATGAAATTGCTCCACTATAATTTATGTGCAGAACCATCTTCATTATGAAAGCCACCAGGAAGCCAACATCCAAGTCTTGAACCACTGCCAAATAAACCAATCAGAGCGTGGCTGGGCCCTGAGGCAGTAAGATTCATTAGAGAAGAACATTGCAAGGAAGCACTTAGAAAATGGTTAGGATTCATCTCAGAGTGGATGCAATTTAGCAAATTAGAATCAGAACAGAACAGATTAAAAAGAATAAACAGCATAGAATAGAAAGAACAGCAGATGGGAGTAGAACAGAACATACAAGAACAAAGCAGAATAAAAGAGTAATGCAACAATAGAATTGAGCAGAATAGAACAGAGCAATCAAGAATAAAATCGAATAGAGCAAAGTAGAACAGAAAAGAGTGGAATAGAGCAGAATAGAACAAATTGAACAGAACACCATAGATCAGAAAAGAACAGAGCAGAATAGAATGGAATATAATAGAACAGAGCAGAATACATTAGAATAGAAAAGGGAAGTGGTAGAATAAAACATAAAAGAACAGAATAGAATAGAACAGAGTGGAATAGAACATAAAATATCAGTGCAGAGCAGAATAGAATATAACATCATAGAGCAAAACAGAATAGAAAGTAACAGTGCAGAATAGAATGGAATAGAATAGAAAAGAACAGAATCAGATAGTTTAGAATAGAACAGAGTGGAACAGAATAAAAAAGAACAGTGCATAGTAGAAAATAGAACAGAAAGGAACAGACAAAAATAGCAGCTGAATAGAACAGTAAATAACAGAGTAGAAGAAAATAAAATTCCAGTGTGGAATCTAATTAAGTAGAATAGAATAAAACAAAGCAGAGTAGGATAGAAAAGAATAAAGCAGAGCAGAACAGTCCAGAGCTGAACAGAATAGAACAGAAAAGAACAAAACAGCAGTGTAAAATTGAGCAGAATAGAATAGAAAGGAACAGTGTGGAATAGAATTAAGTAGAATAGAATAAAAACTGTACAAAGCTTATCAGGATCGAAAAGAATAAATCAGAGTAGAACAGTCCAGAGCTGAACAGAATAGAACAGAAAAGAACAAAACAGCAGTGTAAAATTGAACAGAATAGAATTGAATAGAGCAGTGTGGAATATAATAGAACAGAGTAGAACAGAACAAACCGAATAGAATGAAATAGAATAAAGCAGAGCTGGATAGAATAGAACAGAGCAGAATAAAATAGAATAGAAGAGAACAAAGCTGAGTATGATAGAGAATAGATAGTGGCAAATGAGGTGCCTTGATCAGCTATAATAAAGCTGTTATTTACCAAATGTAAACTGTTAACTGTACAGAATGTTTGGAGTGATTTGAGAGGGGGTTTGTTGGCGCTATTAACTGGGTTTCGTCCAGTGACACAGCGGCGTGGGACGGGACAGCTGTGACAAGCAGCCTGTAGGGGTATGAGTGGGTCTGACTGAACTGCCAGCTTCCCTCATTAAGATTTGATTAAGATTATTGTGCCCTTTCACGGAAAGCAAACAGAATGTTCTTCAGTAGCTCTTCCTCCTCTTGTCTTCCTGTCCATGCTCTTTCTTCTTTCACTCTTTCGTCCATCTATGTGCATTGAGGAAATACAGCATACTAATATTCCTTACAGTGTGTGACACCGATAATGACATTACTATCTATTTATTGAGGACTTAAATGCAATTACGTTCAAATATGTCCATCCTCTGTATTTTCGAGTGGAGCATGCCCGTGCAAAATTCGCGGCAACTATGTTAGGGTGTTTTATATAGATGTCAGGGCATTTCTGTGTGGTTGCTAGTGTGTTCTAAGGGGGTTTAGTGCATTTGTATGTGGTAGTTAGGGTGTTTTTGGTGGTTTGGTGTGATTGCTATGTGGTTGCTTACTGGGCCAAGTAAAAAAAAGCCCATCTCCATGTCTCTATGATTTTCTGTTCTTTGATTATTGCTTGGCCTCCTCCTTCAATGTAAGGGATTTATTTCATGGTACTTCTTTAATGAATTCACAACAGAATAAGGCCAGCAGACCGCCCGTCCTTTCTCCTTCTCGTCCCCATGGAGAGGTGATTGGATCGATATCCATATGTGCGATTATTTTTCCACATAAGGCTGTGACATATAATCCCCTCATAAATCACACCACTGTGATATCTGTTAATTTAATAAATGCACTTGGCCAATCAATCACCTGAAAGGGTGGTTACACCTTACTACCCTGCCATCCAATCAAAAGCCAGCTCTCTATGAGGGACAGGTTGTCTGCTTAACATCCTGGCCGATGCTTCTGTTTGACCAAGGAGGCAGGTTGAGGCCAGCCAATGAGTTAATTTCTAAAATGTCCAAAAAGAAATTACATTTGTTTTTTGTCGTTTGCCAAATGAAATATTTTTCAGCCCGTTCTGTTTGGGTAGGAATGAGATATTTTAGAGTCCAGATCTTGTGCTTCAGAACGGCATAGATCTAAGCTGAAAGAAACAGAGTTCACAACCCTGGGATCTGGTTGTTATGTTGCCACAGAGAAAAAAAATGGCAGGTTGTGTTTCTCATTGGCTATCTTGACTCCCATTTGACATATGGAAACCGATGAATGGAGGCTGCATTCAAAACAGGACAGTCCTGTTTTGAATGCAGCCTCCATTCATCGGTTGTGTCTTAACTGTGTCTTTACTGGAAGGCAGGGTAATACATTTTTGCTTGAGAAATGTTCTATGCTGTAAAATTAACATTTTACCACACAAACCCATGTGAGTTAATTGTGAAAAATAACCTTCCATAAATGTTTCTCACTGGTCATAAAACTCTCCTTATGAGAGTGAGATAATTTAGCTGTTTTTCCTTGCAGTTAGCATTTTGGCAACATCATATAAGTGCATATCTCAGTGAAAATGGATTTTTTTCCTAATAATATTCATTTTGGTGGCTTAATGTGAGGAATATTCCACATATACTGTATGACACCACAGGAAGTTCTGGAGGGAACAGTTGTTCGCGTGGTATGAGCGCAAAGTGATCATCTGTGTTCCACAACTGCTTTTGGGTCCTTGAATAACGTATAACGTGCCCCCCGTAGGGAGTTGGTGCCCTACGCAGACTGCGTAGTCTGCTTATAGGGAGTGGCGGTACTGATAATATTAATAAATATGTCCTTAACGCCTCGTGCGCGAAACTCACTCTTACTTCCGCATTAGACATCCGGGAATTTGCATGTGATGAAGTCGTACAAGTTTATGCAAACAACATCATGTGAGACCATACGAAATAGCCAACTCGTTAATTATGTACGAATTTACATGAGATCGGGTTGAAGATACCTGCCACTAGGAATGGGAATATTAAGTAATTTAACGATTCCTATACTGATTCTTCTTAATGATTTTGGTTCCTTAACTGTTCCCATTCACAGCTCCATTAATAATTAATTCAGTATTTGAGAAATTCAATTCTTATTGGATTTACTGCCTTCAGCAGACTGTTACCAAATGAAAAGATTTTATATTTTAACACAGCACTTAAATATATTTTTTATGTAATACCACTTATCACAACAAAACACATAATTTGTATACTTAACACTGTCATATCAACATCCATCTAGTAATTACTATGTTTTAAGTTTCATTACTCTTACAGTAAGTATAGAGTACATACAGATGTAAAAATGACTTGTGGCAAAGTGTTTTTAGCAAGTCAGTCCACTGGCTTGTAAACAAGTGGCATACATGTGCAGCTCCTATCTACTTGAAAGGGGAAAGACCAAAATCTCCAAAGTTATGATCAAAGAACAAATTTCAAATCAGCCGTAATATCTGAAAACACTTATATAATACATTTTGCTTCTTTAATCAGATCACTCTAAAAAACAATTTTCCTGGCTTGTATAGCTAATTCCTATGTATGTTTTTGAGTTGATTGACAGATGATGTCTATATCAAAAAGGTGATTGGCTCTTTTAACCGTAAGCCAGGACTTCTACATCCATTGACTGTTGGGCATTACAATTTCTCCCATTCATATTTAATAGAAGTGGCCCATCTCTTTTATAGTCTCTGCTTGCGGTAATTTTTTTGCGAGGAGGCGATAGATGTATTGCAGTGTAGACTCAAATGAAACGACTCATAGCAGTGTTTCGTTCGAGAATTGAAGTTATTGTAGCTGTGTTTCAGTGCTGGCATATGGTTGTATGACCCTGGGTGTCCTGTCCACATCAGCGGAAAAGTCCACATTTGAGAACCATCAGCGTAACCGAAAGTCAGGAAAATTATTTGATTCTGGTATTTATTAAAAACGGAACTGATAAGAACTGATTCTCCATCCAACCCTACCAGAAGCCAGTTTTTATCCACATTTGGACCCTAGTTGCATTTAATTTTTTATAGCTCTGGGTAAAATGCTCCATCAAATCTGGGCTCTGTTTACATGTCTGAAAAGCAGGGATACATAGCAGATGTGATCAGACAACAAAAATATCCTTTTTGATGCTGTTCTCACAAAGTGCACTTATGGGACCTTCCAGTCTCAGAAATGGACTGCAATGGCCACTAGAACTCAACAAGAACCATTGACAACCCTTTCAGACCGGTCATGTTATCCTGGAGGCTTTAAAACTGGAACTCTCCATCAAAAATAATAAGCTTTCATCTCTTCATCTGTTTGAGCTGCTTTTGGCTTCATCGCCAAAACAGATGGAGAGAATCCTTTTACGGAGCCAATAGGCATCTCTGCCTAACTTCAAACAGTTTAACTCATCAGTCCTTCTGGAGAGCAGTGTGATTTCTTTTCCCACGCTGTGAGATGTGTCCTGTCCAGCTTCCGTTTCTTTCTAATCTAGTTAGTTCATTTCCGATTGCCCCAGGTCATTTTACAGTCAAATTGTTGAAATCTTCTCCACCCTTTGGCCCACACAAAGAGCAAAACCAGGCAAAACCACTTTTGCCTATTTCCCTGGAATTAGTTCCAGCTCATTGACTTCTCTCGTACTTTCTCTTTTTCTCTGCTTTTCTTTCTCTGCCATCTCACTCCACTGTACTTTCAGTCATTAGAGAGGATTCAGATGCTTTGTGAAGTCAATCACACTGATGTATTGTTTAATTCCATGTCATACGTTTAGTTCCTCTGGGTGCCAGAGGGGGCAGTGCAGTTCATGATATTGTTGGCAACAGCATGAAAGGCTCTAAAGAAGAAAGATAACTGAATTTTCTGTAGGTAATTTGGAATGGCATTGGCTGTCTCTCATTTCGAAGGCTGTTGCTCGGTAGGACGCAGTCTTTGTAGGCAACTGTACAGCCTCGATGTATTCTGAGAAATGCACACAACCTCAAAACGAGACACTGCTGATATATACTGTTATACTACATACTTTGCAGTATTCAGTAAGGGTAATGTGCACAGTATGCACATTTTTTTATACATGCAATACCCAAATGACCTTCTACATTTGCCAAACTATACGTACTGTACATTTGTTGTATAGAACCAAACCTCATTGCATTTCAGTGAGCATTTTTACTAGCACACGCAGTGGCGGATTTAGGTATGGGCGACATGGGCAGTGAACATCTTGCCGGGGAAGGCATGGACCCCCGTTGTGTAAGAGCATGCATGTAAATGCGCTCAGTGTTGTGGAAGCTACTTTGAAACTAGTGTTGCATTATTGTGTTACACTGTGTAGCCCCTCCCACAGTGAAATCTCATTTGTCCAAAGTAAGGCCCCACATAACTGTATATTAAACATCAAATATGTGCTGATTAACTGAGATTGGATCATGTAACTCAACAGTTTTACTTTTTGTCAACAGTTTTACTATTTGTCACTAATGCATGATTTATTTGATAACGTGAGCATATACAGAGTGAATACATAGAGAGTGCAAGAGAGAAGATGGTGGCGTCTTCAGACGAGTCTGATTAAATTTACTGTTTGATCTGAGTGGATCACATCCTCATAGTTAGCTGAGACATAAACTCCTGTGTGAGCAGTATAGTCAGGCTCTGGCCACCCAACTACGAGTATTTGACAGATTGTCCAGTCCTCATTGATCTTCAACAGCTTGGTATCTCAGCAGTTGCTCTATTCAGCAGCAAAGCAGCTGTGAGTCCAATTCGAGAGAATCACACACTGCCGGACAGCAGGAAATGTAGGACCGGGCAGCAGTCGGCCTCTGCTGATTCATGTTTCTTACCGCATTTGTTCACCTCTGTTTAAATCTGCAATCAGCTCCCCAATCAGGGTTGAGAATGCAAAGCATGATGAGTCTCAATTTAGTGGGGATTGTATCTGACAGGTGAAAGGGATGTGGAAGTTTCCTAAAATAGCAGTTTTTCATTCTATTTTCACTGCAGCCCAAGACGTTTTTAGCAGCCCACTCAGTCAAGACAAATGTTTAGTGAGACTAGTTGTCACACTTTATACTTCAGTGAATATTTCTCAGAGTAGGTTTATCATTAAAATACTGTTCCTTTACATTGAAAGTTGCACTGTATCATTTTGTGACAATAGTGGGGCATGTTGTCACACTATTATGGGGGAAAGTTGTATGCTTGTGATTAATGCCTTTTTCACTCATCGATAATTAGAAAATGTCAAAGCTCCTGCAATTGTAGGTTTTACCTCCTTGTTGCCTTTCGCTGTGCATACCTGTCATTCACCATGCTATCTATTTATATGGGTTATTGGCCAGCTCCATCAACCCAGAATGCGAAATGACTCCAAACTTGCTTCTTTTGCCCTTACCCCAAAACTCTCCAATTTGTTTATCCACTGATAAATAACATTATTCACAACGAAAAACTATGTGAAACACCAACTGCACAAATGTAGTGATGACCGAGTTGAGGATAACTTGGTATTAATTACAGTAAATGTTATATTATCCATTATATTATGTTATATTATATTATGTTATATTCTAAATGTTAGAAAGTGATGTCTATTATCTAACCATTGTTCCGACCAACAAATATTGTAATTAATAAATTGTATAAAATTACAGCATTTAGAACACATGTGACAACTTGCCCCAACATACCTAGGGGTAAGTTACAAACATACAAAACCACTGTTTGACGAAATGCACTTTTGACTCACAACCTTGTAGTTACTGAGATATAACCCATGTGACAACTAGTCCCGATCATCCATATTATGTATAAGAGTTTTTAAGCACAGCAACAATGATTCATTTATTCATTTAGCAGACACTTTTATCCAAATTGACTTACAAATGAGAACAATACTAGCTTGATACTTAAATAAAACTAAATTGAGAATTAAATTAAGACTCCTGAGCTATGATCAATCTCTGAGCAATACAATGTTCCTGGATGGTTGCTCATGTCACATCAAATCGCTTCATCACCTCAAAGCAACTCTCATAGAAAATGAATGACTTCCGGTCGCTTTGTCGCTGCAAATGTTGTCAGTGTGAATGTATTTTATAACAAGTATGGGAAGTGTGATTTATCACTTGAAGCTTCATTGTAGAACATCTACAGTAGTTAAGATGCTGTATAAATCATAGAAATTACAGTAAACTGAGGGATATAACCGTGTCATATATATCTTTACCACCCATACAGAGTTAGAAATAAGGGGTTTTTCACTGAGAAAGAGGATGCAGTTCTACTCTTGAGTTATCTTGCAAATTCCGCTGGTGTGTTTGATGCATTCTGAAGCAGCTCTGAATAGCAGTTCCTTTCTGGCCCTCATACTGGGCACACAGTCCCAAAACCGGTCAAAACTGGCACTGGAAATGTGTTGTTTGGTTCCTTTGCTGGCACTGACGAAAAATATCACTGCCGTATAAGGAGAGTTGGACTGTGTGTTGTTGGGAAGCAGAAAAGAAAAAAATGCAAGACCCAGCGAGCACCATCTGTGTTTTCAATGTGAATCATTCACAGTTCTGTATGACATACTTTTGAATTGCAAAAGAAAGCCCAAATGCTGAAATATCAGGGCACAGTCAGATTGCCAGGAATTGAGGATGTCATGAATTTCTACATCATGGACTTCCATAAAAGAGTGGGTCAAATGTCACAGCGAACGTCCAACAATGCTTGTCAATTACAAGCTGTTTGTTGGAGACAAAAGTTTAACCATTCAAAGAGTTGCCAGTTTGTTTTCAGTTTTCAGCTTAAGAGGATCTCTTTTTTTGTCTTAAAAAAGCCTTTGAACAGTACATGCAGTCAGTAGTCAGTTAAACATCAGTTAGCTAAATGATCAAAAATTGTCAATAAATTGTGATTTCAGCTGTCAATTTTCATGCTCAATACCTAAATCAGACCTTCACTTTTCTTTTTGTACTCAAGCATTTGAATATTCCAGTACTCACTCACTCACATACACACAAGAGCTGGGGTTTGATGTAGTGCGTGATGCACACACTTTAGCCTACACTAGAGCGAAATGCCTAGTCTCTCCATCTTATTAAACTGAGTGCCTTTGGATTCACTGGAGAGATGTGCCGAACACAACCTATGGATTGTAATTTATGAGTTTTATGCTCTTACACACACATATAGGCATGTTTACTTATCTGTCTAAATATGGACATATGCATTTGTATTAAATAGTTTTTTATTGTTTTTAAATAAAGTGAAATATTGGTGATTAGAAAGGCTGTTCTATTCTACATGGAGAGGGTCACCTCACGGGGACTGCCATGTTAGGATCACATGACCAGTTGAATACTACTCACTTAATCTCAGTATCCGCCCTGTTATTGGAAACTTTCACTTGTGGATTAAATTAATCATGGCTGACTGTGAATAATGTGTTTCTACAATGGCATCTGTAACTGACAACTATTGCGTTTGAATGATGCTACATCCACACCACTAAGTGTCAGTGTAAGTCTATGACAAAGTGCACCTTTACATTTAAAAAATCTATGATTGTAAATGAAGTCATAATGTTTTGAGAATAATCTCGTAATAGGCATTTTAACAGAATTAAGTTGTTCCATTACAAGATTAAAGTTGTAATGATTTCAGAATCATAATTACAACATTGTTATATTATGAGATTAAAGCAATATTTTTTTTTTCATAAATTCCTAATATTATGAGAATAAAGTTGTTTGAAAGGAGACTTTGATCTTGCAATGCTATGACTAATTTTGAATCTATTCTAAAAATATTACTACTTCAATCTAATGTTGCAAAGACAAAATGTTATTAGAATGAAGTTGCTTTTCTTGTATGAAATTCACTTTTCTTCACTATATCACTTTGATTTTACTTTCCTTACAACTTTTTTTTTTTTTTTTACAATAGTACAATTTGAATCTTGTAAAGCTACAACTTTAATCTCATAATGTTACGACTTCATTCTCAAAACGTAATGCATTTATTCTCATAAAAGGCCTATTGTGAGGTTATTTTCAAAACATTACAACTTTGTTCTCATAATGTTACAAATGTTATTCTCAAAATATTTAATTGTATTTATTATTTTTATTATTATTTTAACTTGGCTCTAAAATGCCATCATACTCACTAAGGCAGGTATGAATACTATTATTGCTCATACTTACTGTAGCATTAGAGGTTTGTTCTCATCCTGTTTGTTCTGTGGATATGAATGATACCTCAAATCAGTTGGTTTATTGGGGTGGGCTATACTTTTACTTTTCTAAGCAATTAGACTGAAGATGATAAAACTGGTGAAAAAAATCCATAGACTTTCATTCAAGGAGGGACCCAAGCCATATCAAGGAACCAGAATATCATAGAGACTTTGGGTATGCAATAAAAGTTCAGAATCTAATAGCAACCACCCATAACACATTAGCAACCATGTAGCAATGTGCTTACAACTATTTAGTACACCTTATCAACTGTATAGAAATGCCCAAGCAATCACTCACAACACCATAGTATCATGGCGGCACTTGTTGCATGGGTAAACAGCACTCACGTTTTCTTCAGAAAACAAAAATATCTATCTAATTTTAATTTGATTTATTTTTGTGCATTTTTAGAATAGGAAAAACAAAAAACATTATTTCTTGATTAATAAACCACTTTTTCTTTTAGGATTTCCCCAAAATGAGGTTGTCTCATTTAAGTATCTAAGCATTTTGCTCAAAATGCAGGTATTTGTTTGTTTGCTTGTTTCCTGTCCTTACAGAGATTTCCTTTACAAACAACCAAACCGGTTTTCTTACTTCTAAACCCACTTCACAAATCTGTACAAGGCAGGACTGAAGGGAGTTTCCATATTGTAGAGCGCAACTAATCTGGTTCAGCGGGATATAAACACGGAGACAGTGCGAAACAGCAAATGCCGCTGGGGCAGTGTACTTTGATGGAAGATCTGTCCGTAACTCAGTACACTCTCCATTAACTGAGACATGCACCATAAAGACACACACACACACACACACATACACTGTATCATACTGTATCACTGTTGAGGCAAAGCAGATTTCCTCTTACAAACACATAGAGCAGTCACGCCAGATTCACAGATTACTAACATTCTCATCTCTCAACCAAACAAGTATTTCCCTCCATCATTCACAATCTTTATTCTCCTCCCTCACGTCTGATCTGGAAAAGTTTAAAAGAGTGATTCAAAACAATTCTCATCAATTTACATGACATAGCTTCATGACCATTTTTTTTATATTGCAAATTACTAGGTTGTTTTAGATGCAGATATATCGCTTCCTCTCTATTTATTTTATTATTTCTTATTCCCTCCATTCATTCCTCTCATTACCTCAGGATATATCACTCTCTCCCACTCTGCCCTTTAATATTTTAATGTCAGAATATATCAAAACAAAGATCCTTCAGTATTTTACTGTGTTATCAATAGTTAAATGGTGAGTGTACAGTCTGGTTTGAAAGTGTAGATAGTGGATAATCCAGACAGTAATGCCACCTAATAGCTGCCTTAGTTTCAAATATCCTGATTTTTGAGTATTGTCATAAAGTCTGGTCCACTTTGCAGATTATTCTGTCGAAAATCTCTTTCAGAAACTATTTCATAGCCGTTTTTGTCTCTTCCCAAATGGAACTACATCATTTAAAAAAATTACCCAGAGGGAACTACATTACCATGCGTCGGTTTGGTAGCCAAAAGATGATAAAGAAAATACAGCACATACCAACTGTTGTCTTTTGTACTGCAAGTGTCTATGCAGTTTTAACATCCTGTTTTTTGTTTTTATTAGCCACATAAGCTGCAACAGAATTTTTGAAGTAAAATTTTAGGCTGACATTCTTGTATTTTTTTAATTTTTTTTATTATACCATGTCAATATTAAAGTCGTGAGGTAGTGTTAACTCTACCATTTATTCCACTGTTTGATCTCCATTAACAAATCAAAATGTAAAAAATAAAATAAAAATATTAACAATGTTAATAGCATCTTTCACAATCACTGGACCAAAGGTGAAAGCAATGTTCACCTTTGTGCCACCTGGCTGTGATTTTGAAGTTTTTCTGTGGTCGTACACATGGTGGTAAGGGCCATTTTGGTCTATATAGTGCTGAAATAGAAGATCAGATTTACAAATTTTTGTATTTATAATTTTTGCAGAGGCACATTTATGTGTCCAAGTGTAAATGGACTGTTCATAACCAATCAATAGAAATTTGATTGATTAAAACGCATTATCTGTTACTCACTCGAAGTTGTGTCGATGTAGTGACACTAGGGGTTGCACTTGGGAGCCCCAAATACCTCTGATATTTGAGAAAAAGCCAATGAAAATTGGCAAGTGGAATTTGCATGCCACTCCCCCAGACATACTGGTATAAAAGGTGCCGGCTTGCAACCACTCATTCAGATTTGTTCTTCGGACCCGATCAGTGTTGATGAATTCTGCTGCCGTTCCATTCACCTCTACAAAGAGTTATAAGCTGTTGGATATATGCCGCATTGCAACGGGTTCTCCCCTCTTGCTCGGATAAGTACAGAGAATGCCCCTGGGCACTTCAGCAGCTACGCTAAAAGAGTACAGTATATACTTAAAAGAGTATTTCCTCTAAAAGAGTGAGCACTGATGGAAAGCATCAATTTAAAGATGCCTTTCCGTCTGTGTGTAGTTCCTGAATGTGGTCGCATGACCATGGAAACGATGTGGTCGTGGCTTTCCTCCTTCAGAGGGAAAGCCACCCCAGCTGCCCCCTGCCCGGTCCTTCTGCCTACGGGCACAAGGCCGTGACGGTTTGCATTGGGGGTGATTTGGAGACCCCAATAAGAGCGTTTCTGCTAGGTGAACCCCAACGGACCTCCCATTTCCCAATACGCTCATTTACCTCAGTCGAGTTCTGGGAAGAGATGAGTTTAATGTCTCATTCGGGGCTCGGGAGCACGATGAGCTCTCGATCGCAACGTTGGAGATTGGTATGGTCGGACGTGGAGGACTCGGCTGGGTTCCCACCTTCAGGTGTGGTCACCTAGTCTGAGACCGATGCAGGGCTGGCAGCCATGCTTGCCCGGGCTGCCGTGAGCATCGGGCTCAAGTTGAACCCTCCAACCTGACCTGAGCCTCCTCGCCTGTCACTAACCAGTCCTTTGGCGGGTATGCGGAGCAAATTAAGTGCTTTAGCGTTTCTTTTAGCACAGCTTGTGATGTCAGGATGTGAGGTTCTTCGACGTGGTAGTTCCTGCTCCAGCCCGATGCGAGGCCCCATCCGCAGGTATGTCAGACATGATTTTCCACTTGGTACCACTCGCTCGGAGTTTAGAGGCATGGCTAGCGCTCTCCAACCTGTTGCGTTGGCTGGCCAGGACAATCCTCAGGTTCAATGGCATCCGTTTCACCTCAGTAGGAGGTGAGGATGCCATTGTCCTGCATGAGGAAAGTATTATTAAAATTTTTGGGAGAAAAGGCTGAAGTGGCTGGTGCGGCCTGTTCCCATTGTGAGCATGTCACCACCTTTGGGTGCGAGGGATCTTGTGACGTTCGTAGGGCATAAGGAAGGTTACGTGGGGCCGAATGCACTTGCTACTAGGCACGCAATGGCCTACCTGCACCTGCAACGCCAGTCCACGTTACACAGTTCAGCTGGTTTTGGCGCTTTGTATATGGACCACCAGTGTCACTACATCGACACAACGTCGAGTGAGTGACAGATAGGATATGTCCAGGGGAGTGGCATGCAAATTCCTCTCGCCAATTTCATTGACATTTTCTCAAATATCAGAGGTGTTTGGGGCTCCCAAGAGCGACCCCTTGTGTCACTACATCGACACAACGTCTCATTCCCTCCATCAGTGAGCAGAGGTTACAACAGTAACCAAGATGTTCTGAACCCCAAAATGTTTCCTAGTTTTAAATAATATATCCTAGTTATATATTCCAGTTCTTAACAGGCACAATGCACTGTCCCTATTCCTCAACAAATTAAAATGTCAAATCTGGCAATAAGACAGATTTTTTTTTTTCTGTTACTTTGCTTGTTCTGATCCTGCTAATTTGAGAGCTGCGTGGTGCATGTGTTTGCATGTAATGGTTGCCTCTGTATGTTGGTGTTTGCTGTCTCCTAACTCCCTTCTCTTTGTGAGAACATGTGGGAGACAACCCCACATCCTGGAACACAGTCACATTTACAGCTGCCTCTCCATCCACGGTCCCACCTACCCTCACTCATGGTCCTGTGAAAATCCCAGTTTATTGTGCAAAGCCATTTTTACAGGGCTGTAAGTTATGTAAACTTGACTTCAGGATACTCCCTGTCTCTTAGATTCACATCTCACGACAATTGCTCATCTGTACAAAGACAATGGAGAGACTCAACAGTGGTAAAGGATTCTTCTTTAGACAGTCAGCCTCTGAAATATAGGCTGTTTTCTGCTTCCAGTCAAATCCATGTTTATTTGCTTGGCACAATCTGTTTGTTGCCTTTCAATGCTCTATAAAAAAAGAAAAAATGCCAAATTGCATTTCAATACACCAAAGTTACTCCCCACAACAACAATCAAAATACAAAAATTGCATTCCATTAAATATACGAAATAGCAAGAGGAATGCAGAGCAGCCATATTGCAGAAATTTACGGAAATATGCAGACACAAAGCTGTGTATAGCATTCATTAAAATTCATAATAATATGCAGATTTCATTATTGATTGCCTTAAAAGACAAAATGTCCAGGTTAGGTATGTAACCTCTGTTCCCTGATGGAGGGAACGAGACGTTGTGTCGAAGAAGCGACACTAGGGGTCTCTCTTGAGAGCCGAATATGCCTCTGATCTATGAAAAAAGGCCAGTGAGAAGTTGGCAGACAGTATTTGCATACCCCGCCCATGGACAAACAGGTATAAAAGCGGGGAAATACGTCGAGTTCATTCAGGATTTTTCTGAGGAGTTGGAAATGGTCCGGCGAACATGATTGTCCCCTTGGTACCACTCGCTCGGAGTTTAGGGGCATGGCTAGCACTCTCCAACCTGTTGAGTTGGCTGGCCAGGACAATCCCCAGGTTCAATGGCGTCCGTTTCACTTCGGTAGGTGGTGAGGATGCCATTGTCCTGCATGAGGAAAGTATTATTAAAATTTTGGGGAAAAAAAGAGAAAAGGCCAAAGTGGCTGGTGCGACCTGTTCCCATTGTGAGCATGTCACCACCTTTGGTTGCGAGGGACATTGTGACGTTCGTAGGGCATCAGAAAGGTTACGTGGGGCCGAATGCACTTGCTACTAGGCACACAATGGCCTGCACCTGTTACACAGTTCAGCTGGGTTTGGCATTTTGTATATGGACCCCTAGTGTCACTACATCGACACAACATCGAGTGAGTGACAGATAGGGAACATCTGGTTACTGTTGTAACCAAGGGAATGAGGGAGCGTGATGTTGTGTCCCTCTTACCACAACAATGAACTACCCGCTGAAATGGTCGGGACTCTGTCACAGCTCCTCAGCACAAACCCGAATGAGTGGTTGCAAGCCAGCTCCTTTTATACTCGTATGTCCAGGGGAGTGGCATTTAAATTCCTCTTGCCAATTTCACTGTCATTTTCTCAAATATCAGAGGTGTTTGGGGCTCCCAAGGGCGACCCCTTGTGTCACTACATCGACACAACGTCTCATTCCCTCCATCAGTGAGCAGAGGTTACAACAGTAACCAAGATATTCTGAACCCCAAAATGTTTCCTAGTTTTAAATAATATATCCTAGTTATATATTCCAGTTCTTAACAGGCACAATGCACTGTCCCTATTCCTCAACAAATTAAAATGTCAAATCTGGCAATAAGACAGATTTTTTTTTTTCTGTTACTTTGCTTGTTCTGATCCTGCTAATTTGAGAGCTGCGTGGTGCATGTGTTTGCATGTAATGGTTGCCTCTGTATGTTGGTGTTTGCTGTCTCCTAACTCCCTTCTCTTTGTGAGAACATGTGGGAGACAACCCCACATCCTGGAACACAGTCACATTTACAGCTGCCTCTCCATCCACGGTCCCACCTACCCTCACTCATGGTCCTGTGAAAATCCCAGTTTATTGTGCAAAGCCATTTTTACAGGGCTGTAAGTTATGTAAACTTGACTTCAGGATACTCCCTGTCTCTTAGATTCACATCTCACGACAATTGCTCATCTGTACAAAGACAATGGAGAGACTCAACAGTGGTAAAAGATTCTTCTTTAGACAGTCAGCCTCTGAAATATAGGCTGTTTTCTGCTTCCAGTCAAATCCATGTTTATTTGCTTGACACAATCTGTTTGTTGCCTTTCAATGCTCTATAAAAAAAGAAAAATGCCAAATTGCATTTCAATACACCAAAGTTACTCCCCACAAGAACTATCAAAATTAAATAAACGAAATAGCAAGAGGAATGCAGAGCAGCCATATTGCAGGAATTTACGGAAATATGCAGACACAAAGCTGTGTATAGCATTCATTAAAATTCATAATAATATGCAGATTTAATTATTGATTGCCTTAAAAGACAAAACGTCTAGGTTACGTATGTAACCTCTGTTCCCTGATGGAGGGAACGAGACATTGTGTCACAGAAGCAACACTAGGGGTCTCTCTTGAGCGCTCCGGTCACAAAAGTAACTTGGCTCAGCGACATGGCCGGGAGGACACAACGTCTCGTTCCCTCCATCAGGGAATGGAGGTTACATCCGTAACCTAGACGTTCCCTGTCTGTCGCTCACTTCAACGTTGTGTCGAAGAAGCGACACTAGGGGTCCAATTTAAATCACTCCATGCGCTTAGCCGTGTACGTGTTCTGCTGACACAGGAGTGGGCAGAAATTTTACGTGCAAAGGCGACCAGCTGTATCAGACTGCGCGTACCCTTCGCCAATGCCCTAAAAAAGTCGGCGGAATCATTCTGGTTAGCCTAGACAAGGGAATAAGGCGACGCTTGCCAACCTGGGAACGGGCCAAGCCTGGCTGGGCCTCTTTTCTCTCTATGTTTCTCCACATAGAGCAAGAATGGCCAGGGCCCTTACATGCATCAAGGGAAGGGGGTCTTACCCTGTTTCCTATTCTTTCAGGGGGAAAAGACCCTGCGGAGGCCACACATGCCCGAAAGGGGAGGTAAAAGTGGCGAATACATCACATGGGTTTTTAGGCAACATGTGGAAAGTGGCACAGTGGTAGATCCAGCCTCAAGGAGGGTGGAGTTGATACAACATAGCGACCGGAGGGCAGCTGTGACTGCCTAAGGGAGACGCGGGTCCACTTCGTAAGGGGGCCGTACCACGGAAAATACACACAGGGGGAGTCTATGTAGGAGTCCTGACCTGTAGAGCACCTATTACAGTACAGGGTAGATTTAGTATCCATAGTGGACTGGGTCAGAAGATGGGAAGATGTAAATATTATTATTTGTGAATTTTTGCACATCGCCTTTCCAAATGTGCTTGTTAGCTGATTCCATGGCTATGCAGCTAACGTTACCATTGTCTCTGATTGTATTCACGGAGACCAGATATACATATACTGTATATATTCATACATATATGGCTGAACTCGGGTATTTACACTGTCAGTCATATAGGTTCTGATTTGTTGTTGCTGTAGTATCCGAAGCACGAGCTGTACAAGCACAGCCCTCTTCCGGAAAGGGGGTGCGGAGCAGCAGCTCATTTGCATTTAAAGAGACACAAACAAAATCAGCGTGTTTTTCATTCTACCCAAAAAGAGGCATTTATAACATGGTATAATAAATAATCCATGGGGTATTTGAGCTGAAACTTCACAGACACATTCTGGGGACACCTGAGACGTATATTACATCTTGTAAAAAGGAGCACAATAGGTCTCCTTTAAGAAATAAAGTCTTACACACCTGGGATGGTATGAAGGTGAGTAAATAATGTGAGAATTTTCACTTTTGGGTGAACTACCCCTTTAAAATTCTTAAAAAATTATAATCTACAATATGCATTTTAACATGATTTTAGTGTGATCAAATTGCTTACTGACCTTTTCTGTGTAAAGATATATGCAATTTTATAACTTTGTTGCCATGACGTGGTAACCCTATTACGCTAAATTGACGATGAATAAAATGAATAAATGATAAATGTGTGATACAAGCTTTTTAAAAAAAGCTTCAAATTTAAGCCCTACAAAAATTATCCATTGTAAGTGCCTCACTGTATCTGTGCTCAGCTTTCTACCTATTTTAATGTTACATATCATTCCCATTATTTCTGCTTCGTAGGTTGATTAATGATCATTCAATCAAAAGCATGTTCATTTTTTAAAAGTAATTTACCTCTCCCCTTTCTCTGCATGAAGTGATTTACAATTTCATGTCTCTGTTGGATTTTATTTGAGTGCTATTATTTCTGATGAGCACAATTAAGGAAGCATGCTGATATTTGAGTCTTATTCCTTAGCTGTTGTTATGTTTGATGATTTGCGTCATTTAGCGATGACTTGGGTTCCAGGCAATCAGCAGGGATTCTAGATAATGGACCTTTAGCCCTGTGAGTCATACCCAACACTGATCACATCAGTACCGAGGTGCACTGTCAGTGATATGAATCAGTTACCGTCACTCCAACACAAGGGTGGAAGAGTTATTTGTGAAGCTGAAGTGAGAGAGGATGCTGTCAATCATTGACTGAGCAATTTGACCTCATCTCTATTTCGGTTTGCATAAAACATAAACATTTGTCATTCAAGTTTGATTTACAGTTTGATTGACAATTGAGATTGATTGATTGTGTGAGTGGCATTGAGAGACAATTTGAACTGTTTCCATTGCTGTCAGGAGGTGATATGACAAAGGAGCCACATAGATGTAAATCAAGGGCGTGCATGGGGATTTATGCTTGGCAATTAAGGTCAGTTGGAGGGGAAATTATAACGGCATGCATTTTGCTGGTACATTGCCTTCATTGTATGTCTGTGTTTGTGAAAATCCACAGATGTGGTATTGATGAGCAGGATAGCACTCGGAGGATTCACTGGTGTGCAATAATAGTGTGTATTTTTGCTGTCTTTTTGGGATGTTAGATCAGCACCATCAAATATATAAATGTGCATTTCACTGACAATTCTTCTTTTTTTTTTCTTTTTTTTTAAACGGAGGGGAAATGTGCTTAATTGTCATGAAAATAATGCCACAATGCAAAAAAGAAAATTCATGGTTTAATATGGGGTGAAAAGTGACCTGAACATGTTCTTGACAGGTTTCTTGGATACAGGATTCACCCCTGTATTATTTGTGCACGTCTTTGAGGCTGGCTGATATATTCCTGTGGTGAGATTTACGATACCTCATAAAGGCAGATGAAGGCGGGTCAGTCCTCTGTGATCTCCTTGGCAACAATAGCCATGCTGGTATGTGGTTATATTGATGCAGTAAATGTTAAGAGTTTGCTGACAATATTGGCAGGGACAGACCCCTCTGTTTTGTCTTAAGTGTTAGTCCATGCTTATTCCTGGACAAAGAATCACAGATATGATATTTCATCCCAGCTTGTTTTTGTCAGTAGGTCGCAGAAGTGACCTCATCCAGACGGTAAGATGCAAGAAGTCTTGAATCATCTGATTATAAGAACTGATGTCAGACCTGCCTCTCTCATCCTCAGTTAATAAAGACAGATATCTGTCTTTTGCTTTATTAAAGTTTGATACCACTAGGGGCTTCTTTGAATAACAAAAAAGAATATTCCATGGAACAAAACAAGCAAAACAGATTGAGGTCAAGTCCACAGACTCCACACTAATACGTTTTCAATTGAAACATCGATTCCACAACGTTTATGCCTCTTCTCCACATTGGAATTATTATTTCCTCCACCGAAAATGCTTCTTTTTAGTACTGCATACTTTGGAAACGATGACGTTAAAAAAACTGAAAACTGTTTTCCATCAAAAACAGATTAGTGTGGACATTTTTCCTTTTTTTCATCTCATTGTTTTTCAAATCACGCTGTTATAGAGAGCATTTTCGAAAGTCTCCATTTTTGGTGGAAGAAAACACTGTTGAGAGGCGCAAACTAGGAATTTTTAATAGTCAACTGATTTTTAATAGTAGACTAGTCAAGCCCATTGTCAACTAGTCTTGACATCATTCCACACAACAGGTAGCATACTTCAAGCTTTAACCTAGCTAAAATTTTACATACTGTACTTGTCTGAATAAAATTAGCTTAGTCTGGACTACATGTAGCTGCAGGCAGTTCCCGTCCTCTTGCAGCCACTTTTCGGATTGTTTGGAGTGGCCACGGTATCTAGCCTGCAGACGATAATAGGGGCGAACAGTATCCAGGTCAGCATAACTCTGGTATTTCTGTTATATTTGAAGGCCAATTTGCATACAGGTCACCATATCATTTGTGTTGTAGCCTAAGGAATGTTCTCAACATCATCAGTGTATACCCTGCTATGTACATTGGAATTTTGTTGATGATGCATTGATGCGTAGTGTTGTTGAGCAGAGCGACACCAGTTCTGAAGTGCATTCTGTGTGTACGACTTTTTATGTAGTCTGACAGAACATCACAGTCCAATCTGAGCCACTGCGCCTTTTTCATTGTAGAGCATTTAGACCTTTAGGCTATGGGCTTGTGAGCAAAGAAATTCTTCAGTTTGCTCTGTTGCATTTTTTTGATTATTAAACTTCTCCATATCACTTGCATCATAACATAAACAGACAGTTCCAAGACAATGTAGAAAATCATTAGATTAGATTTTGAGTTAATAACTTCGCAATGCATCCCCCAGAAAGCTGAGGTAGTTTAAAGTTGGTAATTAGGGTTTAAGAACATGAGTAGGGTTGGGAATTGTAAGGAATTTAACATTACTAGTTTAGATTCCATTCCATTGATTTATTAATTTAAAGAATGCGGGAATGGACAATATTTTGGGGAAAAAAACATATTAGTGAATTTACTGCCCTCAGGAGTCTGTTGATAAATTGATTAGATCAACGAAATCATGAGTGAGATCATTCAACAGAGTAGATCTGGGTTAAATACTGCAAAAGGTTTTCTTTCAGAATCCCCACTCAGGAGATTATTTTGAAGAGTGCCTCCACAACACTATGTGCTGAGATGTTGCACAGAGGTACTGCTTCCAGATATCGCTTTGCATAGTGCACCATGACCAACACAAATTGATTACCGCGTGACGTCCTCTCTAATGGCCTGACGAAATACATGCCAATTCTTTCGAAGGGGACCTCGAACCATGGAAGGGGGTGCAATGGTGCTCTTGGGATAGCCAGCAAATTCACCAGCTGACATTTACAGCATGCAAACACGAATGCCCGGCCAATAGAAACGGGCTATTATACGGTTCAGTGTTTTTTCTTGCCCTAAGTGACCCGTCATCAGATTATGAGCCGTCTGGAATAATATTTTCCGACTGCTCCGCTGTTAGTGGAAACCAGTCGGATTAATGGCACTCGGGACTGGGGAACTGGGTTTTTTTGTAGGAATTCCCCATTTCAAGGGAATAGGAACAGGATGAGGGGAAGGGGATGGGTAGGGAAGAGAGAGAGGGAGAGAGAGAAGAAGAGGGCTCACTGGCCCCAATATGCCACCATATGTTCCTCAGCCAGCCTCATCCAGTGATGCCGGTCGTGGCATTGGACCCAATCCGCTATCACTTTTGGTAGCCAGTTGATGAACTGTTTCAATACCACCAGATCGAGTACCTCCTTGGGGTCGTAATCTTCAGCCACCAGCCACCTTCAACAGGTGTCACAGAGCTGTCTAGAGAATGCAACTTTTAAATAGAAAGGCATGATTAAAAGAAAGATTCTATGCTATTGAATGGGTTGGTACCCTGACATTGCCCACATTTTGACAATTGGCATCTCCCATCAGATATTTTTGCATTAATTTTAATTTGTTTACCTTTTCCATTGTATTGTACGAGAAGCCTCAGAGACACAGGTTCTGGTCCCATGGAAACCAGGAAGTAATAATGTTCTAATAAATTACAAGTTCAATTTAGAGGTTATATTTTCCCTCAAAGATTACATTTTTACTCTACTGACAGTTATGTTTAAGGTTGGGGTTTGGGTTAGGGCACATGGCAAATCAAATATGCATTTCTCTTGCTGTATTACATAATTTTTAACTAAAAACAACTCCCTTTAGAACTGACTTTTGCCGCCACAACATTTCACCTGTAAACTGGAGCTCACATGTGTCCATATTTCATAAAAATGTCCAACTTCGGCCACTGGGAGCAGTGGTTTAAAGTTCGGTAAGCACGAAACGATTTCAGCTAAAGAACTTTCGACCAACTGTCTCTGAATTCATTGTGAGATCAGTCTGCGATAGAACACCCTGAAAAGTTGTAATTCACAATTATTTCACGGGTATAACTCGGTGTACACGGATATAAAGAGTGTGCCAAAAAGACAGTTCTGCTCGTGGTACCTAGTTACTGTAATTTCTGACTAAGTGTCTCAAGCAAAACTCTGAAAGCCTTTCAAAGATTTAATGCTACTAACCTGGCAAAATTTGGCAAATGTGAAAGCGATTGTAGGATCGACCCTATGCAAACAATCCTGTGTGTCCTTACTCTCGGACGTTGTGTAACGTCATCCCAGCAGATTTGAGATTTCCAGATCAAATAAGCACTTTCCAGTTTCATGTACAACATGCATTAGATGGCCAGTTAACAGAACTGTGAGACTATCTTCAACTATCAGCCATTTATGAAACCCACAAAGAGAAATTTGTATTGTGCCCTGCATGGACTAAATGTAGGGGAGACAGAAACTAAAGGAGGGTATTATGTCCCGAGAGGTTCTGCCTGGCTGAAGATGCTGCCTTTGCTGTGAATTTTAACGAGGGATTAATTTATCTGCTCTCTCTCTCGCTCTCTGCTTCTTTCACAGATGGTGGACTAATTTTCATCAGCAGTCAACAACAGCATTGTTTTGACAGCTCCGAGTGGAAGATTATTCCACACCACAGCACCTAATCTGAGAAATCAGGCAAGTGGCACCCCTGCAAGAAGTTTATAAATACACACTGAGTCTAGAGCAGTTACTATAATCTCACTGAATGTAATCGCCAAATCATAGATAGAGACATCTCAAAATTAATTCTATGAACTGATGTGGTCTGAATGCCATAACATGTACTTTTTAAAAGTGAAATAGTATGCATTATGTGTGCATGTTTTGTAAATTGAATGCATGCATAAAATACCAAGATTGCCAACTACTGTACATTTGCCAAAATGTTTAGCTGTTTGACTCATTATTTAATCAGACTTCCAAAAGTCAAGGCATATTTACACAAAATTGGAAGTAGAATAAAAATATTTATATCCGAGATGATAATTGGACTCCCCGCAACACACAACGTGGTGTAGTCTTGTGACAACAGTGTAGCATAATACCATTTGAAACGTTTATCATTGCATATTGTGTATAGTTTTATACACTTAAAATAGTAGGCGGTATACGTTAAATACTGTACTACACAGTAAGCAGTACACTAGTGTATTCAAAAATATTTCAGTCTATTTTTAAGATTTACACATTTCAAATGTATGAGAAACTTCCATCAAACTTACAGTAATTGAATTCAATTTAAATGATCTACATTAATATAAATCAAGCATATATATGTAGGATTAAGTTAAATGAAATGTCACATTTTATTAATACATTCTAATGCATAATATGGACATTTTGTTAAAAATTACTCAGTTCAGTTTGTTGAAAATTTAAATGTGTAATTCTTAAAATAGACTGAAATACATTTTTATATACAAAATTGGATGATGTGAAAGTGTCCATATTGATTTCAGAGATTATCATTAAACTCCACTTGTAGAATTAAATATGCAGTCCTTGATTGTATGCAATGGAGATCGGACTGCAAAACGTTGAGACATTTTTGATAAAAACATGCAAAATGTCCATATTTATATCTGAAATAATAACTGGCCTCCACTCAATAACAATGTGGTGAGGTCACAAGACTGCAATGTAGCACACTACTGTTTGAAAGTAGTGTATATTGACTTACTGCAAACTGTTTCACGTACTGTTTTTTTTTTTAAAATGTTAGGCAGTATAAAGTATTTACGGCACAGTATGCAGAATTCCGCTCTGAACACAGACAAACACACAAGGCCAGATGCTTTTAACTAAGTAATATATATTTAAGTGAATATTTCAATACCCAGACACACTGCTGTCTGAGACATTGGCTCTTGTGCCATGTGGCAGTATGATGAGTTTCAGCTAATCGTGAATCTGATATTATTAATGCAAGGGTTGCTGCAGAGCCCATAAATCAGATTCAAGCCTGAAGCAGTGTGGCTGAGCCAACTGCATTTGCAAAGTGGAGGTGATAAAGATCCACAAACACACATGCAGACTCTCTTGCACTCGCTGTCTAAAGCTTATTTCTCTCCCTCACACTTTAACAGCATCAGAGTCTGTCTGGACAGTCATAGCAAAGGTAAACATGACATTAAGCAGCTTTTTTCCCTCTGTGTGACTAAAAGAAATAATTTAATATATGTGACCTCTGCCCACAGAGTAAAACCAAGTAAGGGAGTTTCTTCATGATCATTGCTATTGCAGTTGCCAGCTAAATGTATTCTTACTGCTTCCCTTTTCAGACACTGATGTTTATTTCTGAAGAACCTTCTGCAGAGGTTTTTTTTAGCTTCTATTCTCATGTCAAAGTGATATGATGCCATCACAGCCAAAAACAACTACATCGTTAAGACATTTTTTGTAAAATGGATGCTCTGACTTAAATCTGGATTGGATGAGCCACATTCTAAGCCATTCTAAAATGCCGATTTTATAATGACATTTTCATATGCAGTAGTTTTTAGGAAAGGTAATTTTACTCTACTCAAACAGTACTTTTACTTTTATTTTTCAGTACTCTTTCCACACCTGATGATATGTGACATTTTCTAAACCTAATTTTCATGTCCCTCTAGATTTTTGGGCATCACCAAAATACCAAATTTTCACCAACCTTTAAGTTACGTCTGGTTTTTTTTTTTACATACATACAATTGTATAATTATTATTATTGGTTGTATAAAGTTATGACATATTTGCAACAACAATATAACTATTCCTCAAAGTTGCAGTTGGGTCAAATGTTTTGGTAATCCACATACTTAATCTGCACATCATGTCTTGATAACATTTTTGGTTTTATCTGGTTTGTTGAATGCTTTTAACATGTTTTTACGGCAACGTAACCTAACTGCAACCAAATTCAATGTTGTGATCACATGACTAGATTGCAGCACACACACATTGAGTCCAGTGTGATCACCACAGATATGTTAGTTATTATGTAAAGTGGGACATACCCCTGTGTGTAGAGTATACTATTAATGTAGAGTATTTATTTTTGTACTGAAAATGATTTTTAGTAATGCCAATAAAAGAACACAGGGAAAGACAGAGACAGATAGTGAGAGAGAGAGATCAGGTTCAGGTGGCAAACTGGCATTCTTCTAGTTGAGCGATCGGGTGGCACACTGGGCACTGCATCATTCCTGCTGAGCATTTTGGATAATTTACAGCTTTTGTGTCCATGCTTGTGTTTATAGCTGTTCTGTTGGTTTCAGTTTTGATATATGTCCCCAGCTTTGGCCTTTTAGCAGCAGAGTATGAATGAGTTTGATTTGCATACACTCGCTGTTCATTTTCTGCCCAGGAAAGAAAGCGATGGCTTTTGTCCAGATGCCTCTGTCCAGACAGTAGGACTTTCTACAGATCTGATTTTTAAGTCCCACAGCACCGTCATAGTCTTTTATTTTTTTGTTTATTTTTTCTTTTTACCTCTAAGATTAAATGCTTACAGGACCCTCTATGAATAGTGAGTTGCTAAAGGAAGTCTTAAGAAAAATCTTTTAAATAACACACACACACACACACACACACACACACACACACACACACACACACACACACACACACACACACACACACACACAAATGACTGTAGCTTGTAAGTGTGCAGGTTGCACAATTCAGTACTCTTACTTCCCCAAAAATGTGGTGTGAGTAGTAAAAGTAGCTGTCCTTAAAACTACTCAAATAAGAGTAAAAGAGTTGCTCATTAAAAAATAATCATGAGTAGTGTGTATTGAGTACTGAGTTGCAAAACCTATGCCCCATTATAATGAACATTGTATGCCAACTTTTAAAATACATCACTTATCTATGATAAACACTACATGAATCTGATTCCAAAAAATAAATGGGAGAAAAGGGAGATAACAGAAATGAAAGATTAAAAAGTTATTTTTTCAATACACTGATCACCATTTTAAATCATAATGTATGAAACAATTTCATTAAAACCAGTTTATGTGTATGGTCTAAATTTCCCTTAATTCCGACAGAGCGTTATTGTTGTGCATAAAACATGTTCAAATAATGCAAGAAATGCAAAAAAAGAGCTAAATATCAGGATCACTTGGCATGACATGTCCTGCACAATAGAGGAGGTAGAGCAGGCATCGGGCTTAAAAAGGAATTGTTCACCAAAAAATGAAAATTCTCTCATCATTTACTCACCCTCATGCCATCCTGGATGTGTATGACTTTCTTTATTCTGCAGCACACAAATTAAGATTTTTAGTAGAATATCTCAGCTCTTTTGTCCTATACAATGAAAGTGAATCGGTGCTAAAATATTGAAGCTCCACAAATCACATAAATCAGCATAAAATAGTCTAATCCATGTGCTTCCAGTGGTTTAATCCATGTCTTCAGAAGTGATATGATAGATGTGGTGAGAAACAGATCAATATTTAATTCCTTTTTTACTATTAATTATCCTCCCTGCTCAATCAATCTCCACTTTAACTTTCACTTTCTTCTTGTGTTTTTGGTGATTCACATTATTCATGCATATCACCACCTACTGGGCAGAGAGAAGAATTTCTTGCAAAAATGGACTTAAATATTGATCTGAAAAGTAATAAGTTACAGAAAAAAGTAACACATATTTAGAAAAGACAATATGTGATCTACTTTTGTGTGGCCTCAGGAGTCCTCCAAGACTTCCAAAACGCCTATAGTGCCAAATAAAGTAGTTTCACTTATCGCTGCTTGATACATATACACCAGGGGCCTCATTGGGTGATAAGCCAGGTTTGTGCAGCTTGATGCTCTACCAGGGCTTAGTTTCATCTAATGACACTGACCATTGTTTAGTTTATGTTTTAGACATCATGTTCAAAGAATTACCTAGACTCTTGCCATGGATGCATGCATCAGCATGCATGCAAGCAAGTGTGTTTGCATGTTGGTGTGTGAATGCATGTTTGCTAATGCTGACTCTTTGGAAAAGGACAGGCTACGCTTTCACACCTCCGTTGGGCATCAAACCGGTACTGACCAACATACCATATGGGCGGCACAGCGTGAGCGCTTCATCTTTATCTCTGAGCTCTCAACTCTCTCTCTCTCTTTCTCTCTCTCTCTCTCTCTCTCTCTTTCTCTCTCTCTCTCTCTCTCTTCTATCTATCTGTTGTTCTCATAAGCTCTGTGCTAAAACCTAGTTAGCTGCCTTGCTGTCTAGTAATCATAGGCAGCTGCCTTCTAAGGCAGCATCGTATGAGTCATAGAACTCCACAAGTGGATAATTTGGAGTGCTTGACATATAGCAGGGTTCCCACACGTCCTGGAAAACTTGGAATTTTGCTATGCGGTTTTCCAGTCATGGAAAAGTCATGAAAAATGACAAAAAAGAACTGAATGTCCTGAAAAAATTATTAATTGTTCTGGAAAATATTTTAGTCTAATAAAACTGTTTGATTGTGTCCCAGACAAGGTTTTTGTAGCATGTACAAGTATTGATATAGTGCAACATTTTTTCATTCCAACACCACTGTAGTGTTAACAACAAACAAATCTGAGTAGTAAACTCAAGACAACAACGATTAAAAAAAAAAATAAATGGATGGAATCACTGAATCCAGTCATAAAAGTTGCATTAGCTATAAAGTGTGACCCGAAGAGCCAAAAGTGTCAAAGAAGTACCACAAAATAACTTGGTTACTTCAACAATTGCGTTGTTCATGTCACATTTGCTTTTTAAGACACTAGCAGTTAGGTTTAGGTTTTGATGATTTAAAACTCAGATAGAGCCATAACCTTTACCTCATCTGTTTGCGAGAACATTTAACTCAATTTTAGCCCACACAGTGGACATTTCGCCTATACTACAACAATAAGTGTAGGTAACCTCGTAATTCTATTTAGCAAAAGTGTCACCACAGTCACATCATTTTCATGAGATCAGTCTCTGTCATATAAATAGTGTTCTTCATGTAAAGCACATGGGATACTTGACTTGCAATGTATTCCAATATAGGCGACAGAAGCAGAACAATGTAAATCTCGATTAAACACAGAAATTTGGGGTCAAATTGTAAGTTAAACTAATAATATCAGTTGTCTTCCTCTGAAAATTTTTTAACAAGAAAACATATTAATTAGGAATTTTGGAAGGCAGCATAATTAATTTGCTTACCTTTTGGAACAACCTTCACTTCAGCAGCACTCTATATGATGCCTTAAAATGCTTCCCCCGGGTATTGGAACATATTGTAGTTATTCTGTTGATGATATTTTTGGGCCTCTTGTAAGGCCTCATTGCTTTCTATCCCTTACAATCTACAACAACAAAAAAGCTGTCAAGAACTTACACACTCCCTTACATCTACTCAAAATTAAATGACACATCTTAAGCAGATTTAGCTGAATAAGGACCCTGCATCTCTGTCAATCCCAAATAACTCTTTGTTTGAAGTGTTAAGAGACTTTTTAAAAGACAACAGCATAGAAAGCCTCTTCGTATGTCAAAGCAAAAGGGGCTAAATGTAATCAGAATGACTGACACAGAAATGCTCAGTTCTTTTTCCTCTCTTTGTGAACATTGATTATAGGTTAAAGGCAATTAAAGTAATGGGGGAAAAAACTCAAGGAGGCTGCCAAAGGGAGTCTTGGCTCGGCCGTCTGTTAGTGCAGAGACGGTAAGTGAGCAGTCTGATTTAAAGACCTGGACCATCTTACAGGAACAAACCCTTAATGCAGCATCTCGGGATGGAGTTCGGGGAGAGAGACTGAGTATAGGGAAATCTGTGCCAACGTTCAGAGCATTTTAGCTAAAAGGTAATGAAACAACACCATGCCAAGCGTATCTTTGAGAATACTGTGTACCATAGAAATAAAAGTCTCATTCATTTGAGGCAAAGGAGCAGTGCTTTCTTTGGTTGGAAGCAAAAGCTTTTCTTCTGTTGCTAATGTGTGGAACCCTTATCAATTTATGACCATAGACATTGTGGTGATTGCTTAAAGACATCATGAAATGTGCAAACTTTGATGCATGTCTACAGCTATTATTTATTTGCTTTAATGGTAGAGTTATGAAGTTGTCCTACTACGATGCAATCTGACCATTAAATCACATCTCTTCCATGTTAATCTGTGTTTTGGTTTCCATTTCTGTCATATTATTCTGGGTACCCTATCCACAGTGAAATCTCATTGACTTTACATAGCTGTATATTAAACTCCTGAGAATTGTGCATTTTTCATCCCCATTTTATTTTATATGTAACTAGTAGCCCCAAGTAAACATGCAAAAACACTGGTGTCTTCATATGGGGAACGTTGTGAAATTTTAAATAATACCAAGCTAGAGAAAGTCTAAATGACTTAGTGTGCTGTCTGTCTACACTTGTCTCAGAACATTTCGAAATGCACCTTAGTTTCATCCTAACTCCATATAAAGCATCTGAAAGTGAACATTTCAGCTTCCTGATGAACCCATTGATTCCCAATGTGAAAATGCACAGTAAATATTGGATTTCTAAGGGAAAATAGCTCTATAGTCCACTATAGTCCAGTGGTCATTGTGTTTAAAAGTGTGCCGTTTCGCGATAAATCACTCACATTTTTAAAATGGCATATCAGATGAAACTAAAAACTATAGTCTTTTGACTCAAACAGGTTTTCAAAAATGTTATTAGGTTTCTTAACAGGTGTAGTTTTGTTGGCTTTTCCCCCAAAGACATTCTTTACTGGAATTGGTGCCATATTGTTTTGTCACATGACTCAGTGCATAGAAAATGTAACCCTTTACTTGCAGCCCAGAGTGTCCTGAACTGAGATCCGTCAGTTTAAATGAAATAAAATTATGCATATAGTGAAGAAAAAACATTCAGTCCACGCAGGATGCAGGGTCGCACACGGTTAAACAGCAAATATGGTCTGAATTGCTGTGGTTGTCTGCGATTGTTGCTTCATGCAGCATTTCTGCTTGCAGAGAACAAAGTGGTGTTCTTGGCTAATGATTATTAATTACTTGACCTGAGCCTGGTTTCCAGCTAGCACTCATTGAAATTAAAAAAGTTAAAACAAATACCCTTGTAAACCAGGCTTATCTCACAGTGAAATTGGAAACAGTAGGTTTATAATTCTTTAGCTAAAAATGGTCTGTACTTACTTAAATGCAAAACACTGCCCCCAATGGCCAAAGCTGTATGTTTTGTTGGGCGTACGGGCACGTGTGAGCCCCATTTTACAGGTGTAATGTCCACAAAGGGGCGCAAAAACGAGTTGTGAAGCGAGTTGTCTTCAGTTGTACAAGCTGTAATCGAGTGAAGAGGAATGCATATTTTATATGCATAACTGAACTGATTTTGTATGAACTGTAAATTGAATGACTAATGTCTTTGATGTCAATACTGGATTAACAGCAGTAGTTCATATAGTTGCATTGTCCTTATTTAGTTAGTTGATGAAGGATTTTGTTGGCAATTAATTGACAGACTATGTATGTGGCCGATACTAGGGAACTCTCAGAAACAACATGCAGACTTCCTGTGTGATCATGTTGTGTAATCCTCCATATCTTAAAGTGATAGTTTAGCCAAAAATGAATATAAAAAAGGATGCTAGATGCATCATTTACTTTCATCACACCTCGATCTAATCTTCACCAAATGAAAAGCATGAGCTCTTCCCTTTCCTTTATTTGACTTCGTTTTCTCATATTCCTCTAACTCCATCCCTCTGTTTCCCCATTGTGTAAATAAACCCAATATCAGGCAGGCCTGATTGACTTCCTGCCCTGTCTGGCCTCACCCAGGGCAGCACTGAATGTGAAATAAACATGGATCCCCCATCAGGGCTCATATCCCCTTAGAACCAGACAGAACCGCCCTCTTCAGGTTGGAGAAATTTGCAGACATGTGCTTCAGCAGGTCTAAAAGGAGCCTGTGTGCTGTAACCTACAGAATGAGAACACACAACCCTCATACAGACTTGAACAGTATGACGGATTGAGAAGGGTTTGAATGAGAACTGTGTGGTTGAACATGATGTTGCTATGTTTGTGTAGACATCGTGGCTGGATAGTACAGGCTTTGACAACACAGAACAGAGGAGAAAGTGTTTGTTCGATGTTGTTAATGCAACACAACAAGCATATCAGTTAGGCTTAAACTGTTATACATACAAGTGCAGCATGACAACGAGAGAGAGAGAGAGAGGTTTGTTGAACTGCACACTCTCGAAACTATGGCTTGGATCACCATAATATATAAAAAATATATGTATATATTACTATATGGTGTCCCTTTGCATATATTTGCAACAGTGTGATCAGGGTTCTGGCCTCCTCCTTAAGCTAGGAGTGAGCTACTGTCTTGAAAATTTGCATCTATACCCTGAGTGAAAACATCTGGGCTATGTACTTCAGAAACATATGAGCTAAATACATCATAACTCAATGAATTGACTCTATCCAGGCATTGGTGGTGTTGGTCAAACTGGTTGCAGAGATCCTTGAGGAATGGGGCACTAAAAGAGACCCCAAGGCAAAAGGTTTAGGGACACCTGTAAATGGGCTTGCCGAGGTAGCAATGGTTGATGGCCACACCAGCCGAATTGATTTTGTAGATGGAGCTTGTTCCTGGGAGTCAGGACACATCATGGATAGAGTGGGAATCTTACAGCTTTGGGACAGGTCTGTGGTCCTTCACTTGAGTGACTGTGGGGTTGCGGCATGTGCTCTGGATAACTAACATGCACAGTGGGCTGAGGTGACTAGTAAATATAGTATCCCACACAATTATTTCACATTTATCTCCCTATTGTCACAACACACTCACTCTCCATATTTACCATATTGCCAGCAATACATAGTCATATATTTTATTATGATTAATAATACCAAAGTACATTTTTACTGGAAATGTATTAATTCCAGTCATTGACAACAAGCGCTTGCATCTAACCGAAGTATACTGTGGGCTTTCCTAGAGGAAGGCAGTTATGCATCTATTGGAGCCAAATTCACATCTGCACACAGACACACAAAAATGTGTAGAAAAGGTAAAAACTTTCAAGTAGGAAAACTGAACTGCTGAAAAGACTTCTGAGACTTCTGAAAGAAACAGGCAGAAACTCACCAGTCATTGATCACATAGAGAAAAAGAGAGGTAGCAAGGTCAGCTGTCTCCTGACAGAGAGAGAGAAAGATTGCCAATTTACAGAGAGATCTTTGGTTGATGGAAACTCAGACAGCTGAGAAAAGAGAGGACAGCTCGAGGCACAGATGAAGAGATGGTCAGTAAAAAAAAAAAAAGTGTGTGCCAATGGGAAGATATCAGAGATGAAAATGAGTGAAAGAGAGGAGTAGAGAAAGATAGGAATCAGAAAAGAAAGGCTTTGTCCAGACAGACAGGAAAAAATCTGATTTTCAGGGGTATATCTGACACAAATCTGTTTAGTTTTTAGAAGTCCAAACAGCAAAGAACCACATGAAATCCAAAAAACTTTTACAACCCTGATTTAAGAAGTCCTCGTAGTGTTCTGGTAATGCTGTGTTTCATAGACAAACCTTTTGACAAAAAAAAATTAAAAAAATAAAATATATATATATATATATATATTCCGCAGTTACAGAAATTCTCAAACCAGCCCATCTGGCACCAACAATCATGCCACGGTCTAAATCACTGAGATAAAAAAAAAAAATCCATTATGATGGTTGATGTGAACATTAACTGAAGCTCCTGATCCATATCTGAATGATTTTATGCACCGCACTGCTGCCACATGATTGGCTGATTAGATAAACGCATGAATGATTGTTGGTGCCAGATGGGCTGGTTTGAGTATTTCTGTAATTGCTGATATCCTGAGATTTTCACAGACAACAGTCTCTAGAATTTACTCTGAATGGTGCAAAAAAACAAAAAACATCCAGTGAGCGGCAGTTCTGTGGATGGAAACGCCTTGTTGATTAGAGAGGTCAACAGAGAATGTCCAGACTGGTTCAAACGGACAAAGTCTACTGTTACTCAGATAACCACTCTGTACAATTGTGGGGAGAAGATTATGAGTACAAAAATATTTCGCAAGACATAAAAATTTCACTGACATATCTAATAAAACAAAACAGAGTATACAGTTCTGCTCGTGGATATCTACTGTAGTTTAACTTGCTACGAAGTGCTAGTATCATCTATTTTCAATTTCATCACTTGCAAAATTACAGTGCAGACAAAACTATTTTATGTGCAGTATGAACAAAGTCAAAGAGAGAAAAATAAATGACAAGTGAAAAGCAGAAAATGTGGTGGGGGTTCAGATGAGAGTGTAGGTGGGGTGCACAAGGAAATATTTTCCAGATCTGTGTTCAGTTTTAGCATGCAGAACACTCTCTCTCTCTCTCTCTCTCTCTCTCTCTCTCTTTCTCTCTCTCTCTCTCACACACACACACACGCACACACACACACAGACATACACACACACACACACACACACATACACACATACAGACACACACACACAAAGGATAGAGGCAGCATACGGATCCATATAGACTCTTGTAGTAAATTGGCTACATTAGGCATTTGGCCAGTGTGTGCAGAAAACCATTAAATAAATGTTCTCATCAAATATGCAGTTATGTGGTCCCACTGATGCACTGACAGCTGATAAAGTAAAACAATCTGCAGCCACCTAGACCAACCTGCACTTTCATTATAGCTGAATAACACCAACAAAGACCTCCATAAGACACATGCATTTTTAAAGTCCATAACCTTTTATTTACATCAAACGAAATGAACATTATTTGCTACATGCTGTTTTTAGATAGAAAAAGATGGTATTAGGGGGAGGGACGTTCTCGTTCTAGAGAGCATGTGATTGGACAAAACGAGTGAGTGCAGTATGAGACAACAATATTTTTGGTCCATATTCCAGAAGAAAGAGACTGTACATTTTAAATGAGTAAATGCGTTAAAAGGGAATTTTGTCAACTTTTAGGAGTAGATTTGCATATAGATTGCCTCAAACTAACAGACATGAACTAAAACCCTCAAAACTCCAGTTTTTATTTTATTGGGTCTTTAGGGTTATGTTTAATGGATATGAACCTGGAAAACTTGGAGTAGGTTGTGGCTAATGAGAATGAAGGGGTCAAACAAGGGTCTGTGTTTCAGCTCCTGTTAGAAACACATGGAGCTCTAACATGGTAACCAGTTCTGCCCTGACAAATGGCCAGAATGGGTTTCAGATAACACGGTCCTCTTGAGAAAACAAAACTCATTCCTTCTGTTGCTTATTAAACTCCTGATGTCATCATGATTGCTGTTCTAGCTAGTCCTCATGTGCCTTCTGATCCATTTCCTTTGCAGGTATGTACTGTACCCTGTCCTAACCAGGGGGTCAGTGTTTGGATGGTTTGCATTGGCAGTTTGCCTCTGCTGGTGGATGCCGAAAGTTCACCATTATGGGGAAAAAAACATTCTGGTCATCAGTTCCAAAGAAGCTATGTATTCTGATGAAATAAAAAAATTTTAAGCAACATATAAATTGAAAACATTATGCTATTGTACATTTTTTCTAAGTGCCCAATTTTATTTTTTTGGAGGGCTCTTGGTTAAAACACACACAGCTCAAATTGCCAGCAGGACAGTATTGTCAGGATGTCATTTTTTCCACAGCTGGAAACTGGAAACTGCATACCTGGTTAGAACACATATTAGGGCAATACAGTAGTTATTCCCAAAACCAAAATTGTGTCATGATTTATTCACCTCCCTGAAGCCATACCATAGCTTTACTGCATGTGAAGAATGACCAAATTGGAAATCCTTATTCACATTTGCATACATTCAGATATGGTGAGTAAAGACTCGTTGGGCCAAACTGGACGTCATTGACGATCGTTCATGAGAACCAAGTGTGTTTATTGTCATTAAGCATGTTCATATGCACAATCTTACACTGTTTACACTTACAGGTTTAGTTCATCTAAAAATTGAAATTCTCTCATTATTTACTTACCTTTAAGCAATCCCAGATGTGTATGATTTTCCTTCTTCAGCAGAACCGAACTGAAAAAAATATATAAGCCCATTTCAGCTCTGTTTGTCCAAATGAGTGCCATCAGGCTGCTGGCTGTTTGACAGTCCAAAAGGCATATTTAGGCAGCATACAATTAATCAACATGACTCCAGTCGATCACACAAGGTCTTCTAAAGCAAATCGATTGGTTTGTGTAAGAAACAATTTGATAATTAAAATGTTTTTAACTTTAAATCATTGCTTCTGGCCAGCGCTGGATTGCTGTTTGAAATGACCTAACTCTCATGTGACGTTTGTTCCTCTGTTGTAAACAAAGTGCACGCTTCTCCATTGCGCTTAACCACTGTGGGCAAATACTGTGTTCAGGTCTGTTCACATTTTGCCGTTGAAAGCAGAAAATAACCCAATGATTTAAAATCATGTTAACACGTTTTCTTGCATTGTCATATTTTTGGGTAACCTGATTTTGGCTAGTTATCAGCCTATTGGTGTGCTTGTAAATGCACTCATTGACGTCAGACCTAGTGCAATGCATCTTCACACACCATATTTGAAGTAAGTCTGCAAGTCACATGGACTAAATTTATGGTGCTTAGTTGTCAATATTGAAGCTTGACAGCAGCCAGGACACTCTGCAAAATAACTTTACATGTGTTACCCGCATTAAAGAAACCGGGGAAGAAATTTGGTCAAATAGGTTTGGTACGACATGATTTCAGGGCCATTTCTGGGTCAACTGTTCCTTTAATCAGGAAGACGCAGTGTCTCATTGGAACAACACTACATGTTAAACTGTGCTGGTCCAAAGACAGCTAACCTCGTGAACCCTACAGCTCTGACCGAATGCTCCACCATCCTGCCTGATTTTCCATGACAGCAAATATCTGCCTTCAGGAGGAAATTAGTGTCTCATCCCAAGAGAGACACCAGCTGGAGTAGGAGTTTTGGGGAATTACTAGAATACAGGTCAAAGTTGGAGGAAACATGTGGAGTGGGATTTCCTCAAAGCCAACAGGGGGAGCTGTGCAGGGTGGGGACTTGTATATGCAAGAAGTTAAATTGATTCCAGCTTTGAAAAGGAAAGGAAATGCCATTCCTCATGCTAGATCCTTTTGTCTGGGTAAAACATTCTATACTATTGTTCCGTCTGAAGTTTTAAACTAAAACACCTGCTAGAGGCCCCTCCAGACTCCCTGGTTTAGAGTGTCTGTTTTCAGTGTAAGTTTTTCCTCCTAAGTAATTAGAGAATGCCTTTTGACCTGCGCTGCAAAATAACAACGTTTGAAAAATAACTTGGTCCAGAACTTGGGAGTATTGTTTATCAGAATTGGTCTTGTTTGCCTAATAGAGGATAATAGATATATCGGAAGTCAGAATATATTTCGCTCTGCCTGAGTAGTGTGTCCTGGCTTTGGTCTGAAGGGAAATAAGATTCCAGATGATACAACCAGGTTCCCCTTGGAAAAACTTTGCTTTTGAGCCACTTCTTGAACAACCCCGATCAAATCCTTCATAGCCTTTCATTAGTTTTCATGTGAACCGAGGCCAGCGGGGGTAGATTTCCATCCTCTTCATGCTTAGTGTTGCATACCACTGGGAATCGAAAAAGTGTTCACACAGAGTCTATCATCTCTGAGAAGTTTCTCTCTTCATATCACTGTCAGATGCCTATGAATTTATAACTCACCCTCCTTTCTGCCCCAGACTTATTTTACAGAAAACAAGATATGCATACAGGGTCCAAATTAACTCTCACCAAGTGCCAAATGCATGTCAAAATTGGCTTTGGCAAGTAAATACATTTGAATTACTCACCAATTGGCCAGTATTTTGATATGAACTGCATTACATTGTTTTAGTGAAATTGTAAAAATGATAATCTGATGTTTCATGTGATTCAAATTACATATAAACCATCCACTACAGAAAACTGCTGCCATGACCTGTGTGTCTTTAAAAAAGTTACCATCAGAAATATATCTATGACTAACAAAATCACGATGTGTCTTGATGTTTTTGTGACTGGCACATCTCATATATGATGCGTAACTCATACAGTAGGGCCCCCATGATGAGTAACACAATGATCTGCACTGTTTGTCAATACAATGAAACAAAAAATGAAATAATTATGTTGTTAATCGAGCTGTAGTAGTAATATAATATTTATTATGAATATATTTCTGCCTGAAACACTACAGTCAATATAGTTAGTGTTACTATAGTAAATAGTAATGCATGTCACAGTGTTTTCTCATCATCAATGCTGATTTGTCAGGCCGTTTAATATTTGGATTCAAGTCAGGACTGTTGTGTGCTGGTTTGAAGCACATATTCTCCTGTTCTATGGATTGTTCAGGATTTGATGGTTACATCAATATATACAATTTTGTCTTTGGTACACAGTTTAGCTTTACATATCAGTATGTCAGACTTTAATATATCTCAAATGTTTCTCTCCACATGGAATGCTAATGGCTGGGGAACCCAATAAAAAGAAGTAAGGTTGTATCTTTCCTTAAGCATAAAAAATATGATATAGTGTTCCTTCAAGAAACGCACCTTTCTTCCTGTCCTTGATTATAGTGATACAACAGTGTGTAGACCCATTAGAGCAACGTTGATACTTCAGAGGACGTGTAAAAACTCTTGGTCTTGCAGACATTTGGAGACTTTTGAATCAATCTTGGAGGGACTACACCTTTTTTTCATCAGTTCATAAGATTTATTTCTAGAATATATATTTTAAATACATATATATCCAAGTCTCCCTTAAACTGTTCGGGATGCAGACACACTCACTCAGTTTAAGTCTAGACTAAAGACTCATCTATTTAGCTAGGCATAGTCCTAATTTATCCCTCAACTCACAATTAGGCTGCTTTAGTTAGGTCTGTCGGAACCAGAAGCATCCATCATAATATATAGCTCTGCATAAAATTGAATGGCGTCTACGCTAATATTATTCTATTTGTTTCCATGTCTCAACCTCAACCAGAGCCTGCCACATCCAGCTCCATTCCTGCTTGGTGTCGGACTCCACTGCTACGTGACACTGAGAGATGACAACAAACTAATCATAAACTGATGCCAACTCCAACTGTAAGACAGTACAAGATACTTCATATGCCACTGCCTGAACCTTAGACTTCGGATGGACCCCACCGAAAAGACCAGCAGGTTGAACTGCGATGCACCTAACTGATCTCGGCCTGCATCACCTTTGTCTATTGATGGGCTACACTCTTGAAATGGAATATACTGTATAGACTATAATTTAATTGCCAAAAAAAGCCTTCATCAGCCAACTAACAAAGGACAATTCATATATGTGTACTTCTGCAGTTAATCCAGGATGGACTTCAAAGACATTAGTCATTAAAGTTCATAAAAATATATGTATTTAATTTTTATTTTAAAACCCCTGACCTTAATGCTTAATTATTTTACAAATTTTATACAATGATGTGCACTGCACATAAATAACTAATATTGACATTATATTCATGATGTTAGCCAGAAGGGAACTGGCCCCCACAGTGAGCCTGGTTTCTCCCAAGGTTATTTTTCTCCATTAATCAACATCTTATGAGTTTTGTGTTCCTTGCCACAGTCACCTTCAGCTCGCTAACAGGGGTTCTAAATACAAATTAATTAGTTATTTAATTTCTATACATGTTTTACAATCATATTTAATCAAACTACACAATGATCACTGTAAGACATTATAGATATTGCAATTTCATTTTGTTTTTTTGTTTTTTTTTGGTTAATGCATAATTTCTTGTAAAGCTGCTTTGAAAAGATGTGTGTTGTGAAAAGTGTTATACAAATAAAAATTATGACTTATGTCACTAATTTCTTTTGACAATGATTACTCAATTGGGAACATTTTAGTTTCAGATCATGCTTTGTTGTGTTTAGAGAGGTTGCTGCATGTAGAGAAAAGAAAATCATATATATGGCACTTTAATACATCCCTTCTACAAGACCCTGAATTTCAACAAATTTTAAAGACAGAAGTCAATGTTTATGAAGAAACCAACTGGTCCTCAGTGTCCTCTGTGGGCATGGCATGGGAGCCACTTAAGGCGGTCCTTGGGGGGTGGATCATACAATATGCCTCACTCATTAAGAAGATCAAAGCACAGGAACTCATGAAAATATTATTAAAAGTTCTGAAACAGAGCTGAAGCTCCGAATGTCATCCAAAGTTTTTAGAGAGCTGACTTGGCTAAAATATAGGTACAACACCATATTGTCAATAAGGTAGAGTTGTGGTAATTCAGGGAAAGACAAGCATACTTTGGGTTGGGGGACAAGGCAGGGAAACTGCATGCCAGATATATAAAACAGATAGAGTTCTCTTCCACAATTCCTTCAATGAAGACTTCTGGGGCAAGATATTTATTTCTGAAAAATATATTAATAAGGCCTTATAGGTTTTGATCTTTTTAGTTCCACGTCCTTGTCTACAGATGAGGATATTAGCTATTTCTTGAGCCATTAGAACTCCTTAAATTGATGAATTATATATATATATATATATATATATATATATATATATATATATATATATATATATATAAACTTTCTTGACTCAGATAATAATTTGGAGGAGCTTGTTGAGGAAATTAAAGCCTTGCCAAAAGGTAAGGCACAAGGGCCTGATGGTCTTGCTGCAGAATTTTTTAAAGGTGAACTACCGCCAACAATGGATTTCCATCAGGGCTAAGCCTTGATCAGTCTCATTCTTAAAATAGATAAAGATCCAAATAAATGGATTTAGATAATCGTTAAAACAGAGTAATTTAATCTCTTATACATATAGATCAAGTGGGGTTTATTGATGGTCGTAGTTCTTCTGATAATATTAAATGGTTTATAATTATTATGTGGTCAGTAGCGAATGATCAGACCCCTATCGCGGCCATCTCACTTGACGCCGAAAAGGCATTTAATAGGGTGTAATGGGATTATCTTTTTAAGATTTTGGAAATTTACGGGTTTGGGAAAACTTTCATTGGGTGGATTAACTTACTTTATAAACAACCATTAATGGCAGTGCAAACTAATGGATTAATTTAAAATTATTTCAATAAGAAAAGAAGATGATTTTCCTGGTGTTGTTGCATGAGGTGTGGTGCATAAATTTATGCTCTACACAGATGATATATTATTATTTGTCTCCAACACTAGAAAATCTATGCCTACCCTCCATAGCATTATTATTTCTTTCTTCAAATTTTCAGGATACAGGGTGAACTGGTCTAAATTGGAAGCTCTTGTTCTGACAGCATATTGCCCTACCATAGCTTTCCAACCTGGCACCTTTCAATGGCCCAAGTAAGCATTAGGTATTTAGACATTATATTTCCAGCAAATTTGAGAGATTAATTTTCACCCTTTAATGAAAAGTTTCTCATGCAATGTTGATATGTGGGCTTCAATACATTTGTCTATGGCTGGGAAGATCAACTTATAAAATGAATTGTATTCACAAATTAAATTATCTACTGAAGTCCCTCTTTCTTATTTTCAACAATTTGATAGAATATCTAAGTCTTTTATTTGGAATGGTAAATGGTAAATGACCCCTGTTGCATTTCATTAAGTTACATAGACCAATTGACAAAGGAGGTTTAGGCCTTCCTAAAAATGTTTTTTATTACTTAGCTTTTAATCTTAGACACCTGGCCCATTGATCTCTTCCACTAGAGAGAGCTCCTTCCTGGTACAACATTGAGCAATCTCACCACTGCAAAGTCTTTCTATTAAATTGCCTAGCGAAGAAAAATGCATCCTATTATTTCACATTTCCATTCAGTATCGACAAAGGTTTCTCGCATGTTCAATTCTGATACTTACCTAAATGTTTCCTCAAGTATATGGCTGAATCCCAAATAAAGTCCCCCTTTTCTGGAAAGAATGGATCGAGAGGGGTCTTGCTACACTTGGTGACCTTTTATGAAAATGGGGCTATGAGATCATTTGAAAATATAAGCAGCAATATAGGATTTCTAGGTCTCAATTTTTCAGGTATTTACAGCTGTACAATTTACTTTGTACTAATTTTGGTGGTAGTACACAGCCCCATAAGGCTGTTGAAACTCTTTGTATGGTGCTCGCAGCCTTTGGAAAGGGTCATTCAGAGTCTCGGTGATGGAGCCTTAACAGCTCTTAAGAGGTTATGGGAAAGAGATTTTATCTTGGCATTTGTGGATGAGGAGTGGGAAAGTATTTAAAAAAATGTTTGGAAATATGTCTAGTGATGCAAGGGTACACCTTATTTAGTTTAATTTTCTTCATTGTTTCCACTGGACTCACTCTAGATTGTTTAGGCTTGGTTTAAAAGACACACCTACCTGTTGGCGATGTCAGTTTGAGGATGGAGACATAACCCATGCTCTGTGGTTATACGCTAAGATTCAAGAATTCTGGGTAAGAGTCCAGAATTTTATCTGTGAGGCACTAGATAATAGATATGTTCATTCTGCCCTAGACTATGCATATTGGGTGATGGTACTGTTAACACCTTTATCTGAGGTCTTACCGGCTTAGCCAGTGTGTGCAAGTGTTGTGCACATGTTTTGGTTTTGGTGTCAAAAGCAAAATACAACCCAATTATTTGAAGTCTCATACATGGTATTCTTGCATTGTTGGATTTTTTTTTAACTAAGCTGATTTTGGTAATTATCAGCGTATTACTGTGCATGTAAACACACTGATTGACATCAAACCTGGTCCAATGTATGTACACACCAGATTTGGATGTACACAAATTGGAGTTTTGAGGTCTTTGCCGGCATGTCTTGTCCTGAAAAAAAAAAAACAATTTTATGGCTTTCGAAGAATTGAAATATAGTGCACAACTGGGGCCTGGGTAGCTCAGTGAGTAAAGACGCTGACTACCACACCTGGAGTTGCAAGTTCAAATCCAGGGCGTGCTGATTGACTCCAGCCAGATCTCCAAGCAACCAAATTGGCCCAGTTGCTAGGGTGGGTAGAGTCACATGGGGTAACCTCCTTGTGGTCGCTATAATGTGGTTTTCGCTTTCGGTGGGATGCGTGGTGATTTGTGCGTCGATGCCGTGGAGAATAGTGTGACAAGCCTCCACACGCAATGTCTCTGCGGTAACACGCTCAACAAGCCACATGATAAGATGCTTGGATTGACAGTTTCAGAATCGTCCTGGAATCCTGGAATCTCAGGCAACTGAGATTCGTCCTCCGTCAGACCGGATTGAGGCGAGACACTGTGCCACCACGAGCACATTGGGAATTGGGCATTCCAAATTGGGGAGAAAAGGGGAGATCCAAATCCAAAAAGAGATAAATATATATACTTTATATATAGTGCACAACTTATGGATTACTCTTATGCTGCTTAGTTTTCATTTTTGAGATGAGCAGACCCCTTTCCTTCGGAAGTGAAACTATGATCACACAGATAACCAACATCTTCCTTCTGAATGTTCATGTACCCTGAAATCGACCCCATTCCTGCCAAATTACTGACAAGCAGACATTTTTTCATCAATTCACATCTGATTGATCATCTTTCCCTGTGGTGCTACAGATAGCACTTTGCGTGAGCAACCTCTGAGACACAGGTTCTGGTCCTGTGTAAACCAGGGGAGAAATCGCAATGGTAAGTGCGATAAAAGAAAAAGATGCAATGAAAGTGAATGGTGACTGAGACTGAACATTCTGTCCAACAGTCAAATGGGTTTGTAAAAACATGAGGGTGAGAAAATTATCAATGTACATAATTTTCCTTTTTGAGTGAACTGACACTTGTGTCAATGACTGGAGCGAGCATTACGATCTGGAAGAACAAGGGAAGAACAAGGCTAATCTGTTCCATTCCAGGAATGCAGTGTTTAGAAATGAATATTCTATGTTCAGCATTCCTGATGGACTCTGTCCAAACTGCCTTTGACTCTGGGCCCAGCTGTCTAGCAGACCCTACAGGATTTCATTGAATGTTGATGACTGATCACTAGCAGTCAATAATCTTTTGCGGAAGGGACTGAATGGGCTCTTTTAATCTGCAATAAACATATCCAGTAAAGCAGCACCAGAGGCTTCTACCTTCACTCAGCATTGCACGAAAATGCTAACCCTGTGTCTGCTCTTATCTGGAAGACTTTATTGCAGCTCTATTGGTCATTTTGATAAATTATTCTATTGGAAAGGAGCCAAGACTCCCTATTAAGTATTCACAGTCCATGAGTGTCCCACAACTGACCTTTAGTGAATCATGAGGCTAATGTACCTGGGCCACATTTAAACATCACCTTTTGTGAATGCAAAATGCCTTTTGTGGTGGGGGGGGGGGGGGGGGGGGGGGTTAACCCCTTTAAGTGGTTAAAGATATACCCTGCTTAAAACAAAACAAAGAGCTTAAGCTAGCCTAAGGTGGTTTGCTGGTCTTAGAGAACCACCCTGCTGGTTTCCAATGGTTAGGCTGATCTAGCTTGATGTTTTAGAGTGGTTTTGGGCAGCTAAACTAGCTAAACGCCAGCCTGGCCAGGTTGGGCTACCAGCTAAACTATCTTAAACTAGTTAAGAAAAAACACCTTGGATCGAATTACCTCACTTTGGATTATATCATTAACTAAATGTCAAATTAGCAAATTAGCATCTATGGAAACATCTGAGTATGCAGTTGTGTAAACTTAACCTTATTTTTTAAGTCAGCATATAGCACACTAATTACTCAGCTGTTGACCGTAAAAAGGTTCAAGCATGTATGGGTGGAGTTTAGACAGGATGGGTCACTGCAACATCTTGCAAGGCCATGCTTCATTAGCAGGTGGAATATGCGCTAATGAGGGAGCAGCACATGTAGGTCATCAGGAAGATCCTCATTTCTAAAACAGTCATAAATCACTGACCGAACTTTGATTCAAACAGATAAACAGCTGTCCTGCTACATGGAGCAAATGATTCAAGATGTCAGTATCCATGTAAGTTGCCCTGAGTGGAAGTTTTAAATCTTTTTAAATCTTTTAAAGAAGCTTTCAGTATGAGCTGAAAAATAATTCAGAACTAAAAGCTGAACATAAGATTTTAATTTTCAAATTCTGATTTAATTGATTAGCAAATACTCTACATACTATTTCAAAGCAGCTTTAAAGAAAATATGACAAATGGAGCCAGGAAATTACTTTTGGGTGGGCCTCGATAAAAATGGATGGGCAAAATTTTCGTCCAATTATTTTTCTTTACATTTTCTTAGCAACAGAAATGCAGCAGATTCAAACAGTTTTTTATTCACACTTTCAGAAAACAGAATTTATGCATTTTTTAAACTGTTTTATAAATCTAGATATTTGAAATAAAAAGAAATCTCTAATATTTTGGGTGGACCTGGGTCTAATGCCACCCTTGCCTATGCCACTTCTTATAAAACTTCACAAGATGTTTGAAACTCGTATAATGCTTTAAAGATGAGGTAGAAACCAAGACTTAAATGTAGAAGACCTCCTTCATGGGCTGACACCAGAGATGTATTCCAATGGGTTTTTTTTTTTGTTTGTTTTTAAAAATTTTAGAACACTGATGAATAATTCAAAACTCCTTCTCTTGATATTTAATTATATATAAATATTTATCATCATCATCAATAATAAGAAATACACTACTGGTCAAAAGTTTTAAACACTTCACTGAAATGGTTCTCATGATCTTAAAAATCTTTTGATCTGAAGGCATAGTCTTAAATGTTAGAAATTTGTTTTGTAGACAAAAATATAATTTTGCCACCATATTCATTTATTTAATTATAAAACTAAAATGTAACAATAATAAAACAAATAATAATAATAATAATTATTATATATATATATATATATATATATATATATATATATATATATATATATATATATATATATATATATATAAATATCATGAATTTGTGAGTCAAGAATATCAATACTTTTTCTCAGGGTTACTTCATATGACATTAACAAAATGCGCCTTTTCATAAAAAAATTTAAATATCTGAATTTCAGCTAATGAGACTGATCCTTTTTTCATTACTTTTTTTTTTTACTGTCTCCAGACAGATACACCACATGACATTGTTTTCATTTTAAGCCCCAGAATAATAGTAACTCACAAACTGAAAACATAATCATCAAGGTAGAGATGCATTTCAGTAACTGTTTTGTGTGAATTGCATATTTTATGTATTTTTGAATAACTTGAATAACTTGAAAAAATGTGCGTCACATAATTGACATATGTTTAAAGTAGGCCAGATTACGATTTTCAGACAACCTGTCCTACTGACGAATTTTGATGGTTCATTACTTGCCCTGTTTTGTTGTTGTTGTTTTTACTCCATACTTAAAATGTGAAGATCTATGGTTTTGTTTATTGCACACATTTTGCGGAGGGGCATCAAAATCTCTTATTTCGATACAAACTGTTCCTTTAGTGGAGATTTTGAGTGGTGATCACGATTCCCACAACTTCCCCATAGCTAACACTAGTTAAGTTTCATGTTATCTCTATCAGATATACAGCATCAAGACAAGAGTTTTGTTTTCAATGTATCATTTAATTGAAAGTAAGGAATTTTTGTGCATGATTTCATGAGCAGAATGATGTCATTTTGATATGTCTGTCTGACTTAATGTATGATCTAAGATTAGTCATATGAATTTAAAAGAAGACCTAACCATCAACTTTAAGGCTAAGAATATAACAGAGAAGGCATTTGGTTACAGTATATGCACCTGTGCCAGCTCAGGATACTTCATGGCTTCTCATTTTAGGATCAATGATGTATCAGATGTCACTCCTAAAGTTCCTTAGGCAAAATAAAAATTCTTGACACTGTAAGAGTATAGAGAGATTAAATTAATGTGGTTAAAGTTTAATGAGGAAGGTTTGAGTTCATATTGAAATCTGCAGACTTTGGCATTTTGGCACATCTGAGAACAGACAGAGACATCAATGAGATCACTTCTGAAACTTTTGAGGAGACATATGTTTGAGATTATTTGGGTCTTTTACGTACAGTAGGAGACAAAACTGAGATCCATTTGTTCTCCACTGAACTCGTTGTCTAGGAAAAACAACTAAAATAATGAAGATTTGTGTTTTTTCTTTCCTGTGGGTTCTCACAGTCATTTCGCTGGTAGTTTGTCCAGGAAGGTCTTTATGGCACCAAAGTGCATGGAAGAGCACAGACACTGTCCGGAAAGATCTGTCACTACACCAAAGCTGTCCTTCCACAATCAGAAATGGAATAGACCGGGTCATTGTCACGTCTCTGATCTCAGCAAGAGAGATTTTAGTTTGGAACCAGCATGGCCGAGCCGTGGGACCTGAGAGATGGCAGTTCCTGTGAGTGTGCATGAGGAGGATGTTTGGGAGGTTTTCAGCTCTCTTACATAAACAAAGACAGGTTGCAGGATTATACAGGAATCAAGGGGCAAACCTGTCTCTGGTGGAGATTTCCACAGCACAGGTTGCAGGATTGTTTAATGCCATATCTGTTTGGTGATGATTACAGCATTAGTGATATAACAAAAAATCCTGGCACATAATGTCACGTAATATTTTTCAACACAACTTTATAAGAAATTCAACACAAATTCAGGTAGATGGTAAATGTCTAGCGTGGTCGGGCTTAAAGGGATAGTTCACCTAAAAATGAAAATTTGTAAAAATGTGTTCACCCTCATGGTGTTCCAAACCTGTTTGACTTTCTAACTTCTCTGGAACACAAAATAGAAATTTCTGAAGAAACTCTATGCAGCTTTTTCCATACAATGATAGCTCAAAGTGCAGAAGTCTTTCAAGCTTCAAAAAGTACAAATAAAACACCAATTAAATACAACTCTTTGACTTGTGCACTATATTCCGAGTCTTCTGAAGACATATGATAGCTTTGTCCAAGGAACAGATTGAAATTTGTCATTTATCTTGTATCTACCCTGTGTTTGTATGCAAGTAAATACACGCACAAGAAATAATGTTGTTTTGGTGATATATATATATTTTACACACACACACATTACCGATTTACTCCATAAATCTTAGAAATTGGCTAAAATATTTTTTGAGTGCTTTTGGAGTTTGCTCACCATGACTTGCTTTTGTATGGAAAAAGCTACATAAAGATTCTTTAAAAATGTCTACCTTTAGTTCCACTGAAACAATGCAGCATACAGGTTTTGATATGACATGAGAGTGAGTAAACAATGGCAGAATTTTTAATTATGGTTGCATTATTCCATTCATTCTCTCAAGCCAGGATTAATTATTGCATTCAGTGTCAGTATGACAGACTTCCTGAGTGTTTGATATAATAGATGCATATATACTAAGAATGTCAATGGGTTCATAAAAACAATCTACAACATCTAATGCACAGGTCCATTAACATGCACGGGACTGCCTGATAGCAGTGACCTGGAGGAGTGAGGGACATAACCAGATGAAACAGAATATTAAGCCATTGTTACTCTCATGATTAAATGTAAAATGAGATTTGGAGAACCCCCGCTGATAATCTCTGCCCTTTAATATCGTCATCTACCGTGTGATAGGAAGCATGAGAGAGTTGGTTGGAGGTCTCCCATTGCCATGACGACTCTATCTAATTTGTTTATGAGTGGTGAGCAAGATGTAATAATTGGATTGTTTGGAGTGAGGGGGAAATATGATAGAAGCACTGATTTCACTGACCGGCGAATCACATCCATCTTCTGTGTTTTCCCCACGGTGTTCCCCAGCATGAGTCATGGATCCACATGTTTAGCCATGTGAAGTGCAATGCATCGAGTCGAGAAACCTCTGAATCTTAATTAAAACTTGTGTGAACATCTTGTCCTGCTCATTTGTACTATGTGTCTCATCAACAAGCCGCATTTGTACTAATGCGGCTTGTTGACGAGAGCTATGCTATTACTTTTCTAAGCAATTAAACTTGTGACTTTTCCTTGATAGATGATAAAACAGGTGAAGAAAACTCAATAAAGGAGGGACTTTACAGAAAATATTACAGAGACTTGGTAGGGGGCTCTTTTGACTTGGGCCAGTAAGCAACTGCTTGTAATACCACAGCAATGGCCTAGCAACCACCCAGAACCCTGTAGCAACTTCATAGCAGCGCCCTGGCAACCACCCACAACACTCTATCATTGTGGTCATGAGTTTTGCAAGGACAAGTTTTACTTACCTTTTCTTGTGAAGTTTAATCATGGAAATGAATGCTTTTTAATGTTTGGTCAAGCCATTGACTCTACTCTCAACTCAAACGACCTTCATACGTACATTTTGTTTGTTTACTGTTTTGCTCTAGTTTAAAATGTCATTCAAGTTTTCTCATGGTGTGATGCTGATTTTGGACCCAAGACCATGGCACCTCTTTCTGTTATTGTTATTGTTGTGAATGTATGTGCCGTCAGATGTCTAAGTATTACTCAGAAATTAATCATAAATTGCACGCACTCACTCCCACTGCATTCTGTACTCAGAGTCCACTGTTGCTGTCTTAACACATCACACACTGAAAGCTCCGCCCACACTGAGTCTTTGCCATCTAGATGGAGTTTTATTGCAGCACAAACTACATTCAGACTGCACAGGGAATAGGCAGAAATGCAGAGTTTAAAATGTTATAAAAGTTTGTAAATTCATGTTAACACACATAATGTTTGTCTTTTGGCTATAATTTTGAAACATTGGGTATTTAAACGTTTATGAATTGGCCCCCATTCACTTCCATTTTAAGTGCCTCGCTGTAACCTGGACTTTTGCTCTTTTAAAGAAAAGGAAGGACAAATCTAAATAATCTAAATAATTTTTTGTGGTAATCTACAAAATGCCACAAATGCTGTCGATTGAGCTGAACTTGTATTGAACCCAGATCCAATTACTTTAAAGATGCACAAATACATTTTTATTTAGGGTACAGTAGGGCTAAGGGCACCCCTTAAGGTCTGGTTGCAATGCATATAAGGATTAAAAATATATTTATTTTTATTGAATATTGATGGAGAAACATAATTTGTGTGAAATGAATAATAACAGAGAGCTGTTTGTTTAAAAATTATTATTTTCTTTATTATTATAGTGGTTATAAAAAATAATATAGGGGTTATATAGATATGATATAGATATAGAGCAATAGTTATAGCGCAGAATTTGTCAAATTATGCACAAAAATAACCATTTAAGAATAGGGTGCATCATTTGCTGTTCATTTCTAACATTTGCCATTTCAAGCATTCTACAAACAAATTATTCTCCATTGTGATTTGATCAGTCAATGTGAGCCCACTTTTAAAACTCTTCATAACTGACCTATTCTTTTTATGGGGAGCATTTAGGAGTCTTTTACCACATATAATATCCTTTCATATATTGGATAGTTATTAAAAACCTCTGATTAAATAAAAAATGAAAATGACCCAAAACAGATATAATAATTTCAAGGATTTTCATAAGCTACTTAAATTTGCAACATTTAAAAAGTGATTTATTGTCAAATTAATGTCAAATGACTTGACAAATGTTGAGAAATTTCTGTGAATAATGCGCTCTACCTTCTGTGGTAAGGTGGGTGGGGTAAAACAGGGTGGGAAGGACAGGCAACACTGGGTACAGGGAGGTAAATCAGGTACTTGGTGGGCTGACTTTGCTACATCTGTAATGGGCTCTGTTGCTGTAATGGGCTTTGCTGCCTACTGGAACTGGCAGGATTTGGGAGTATCAATGCCAGAATGTTTCACAGCAGGCCGGCTTTCTAAACAACAAAGATACACCAACGGAAGGGTTCAGCTAGCAAACAACCCACATACACACCTGAGATAGACCAGAACTCTCTCTCTCTCTCTCTCTCTCTCTCTCTCTCTCTCTCTCTCTCTATCGCTCTCTCTCTCTCTCTCTCTCTCTCTGTCTCTCTCTCTCTCTCTCTCACACACACACACACACACACACACACACTTGTTGATACTTATGAGGACTCTCCATAGACATAATTATTTATATTGTACTATATATATAGTCTATCTACCCTACCCTAACCTACCCCTAAACCTAACCTCTGCAAAAACTTTCTGCATTTTTACATATAAATAAAAAAAAAAAAAACATTGTTTAGGAAGTTTTTGAAGCAATTTGAATTATGGGGACACTAGAAATGTCTTCATAAACCACATTTACAGCATAATTCCCTTGTAATTACCAGTTTGTAACAGAAAAAAATGTCCTTGCAAACCACCCAACACCCCCCACAACACCCCCCGCACACACACACATACATAAATACAAACCTTGAATAAACCTAAATACACATGGCCCATATTTAAGCAGGGAGACATTGGCTGAGCCCAAAAAGATTGAGAAAATGGATATTTGGATAAAAGCAGCTGGGCACCTTTAGCTCAAAGTTCCGCCCTGTCACTCAGAGAAATATGACTGTTGGAGGATCAAAGTCATAGCAGTAATGAAGAAGAGAGAAAAAAAGGTGATTTTTCTTAATCTAATTTGTTTTAGTAAACTAAAAATTGTCCAGACCAGAATTGGAACCTGATGGACCACCTCTGCCTCACCAAGTGTTTGTTACAAATGATTACAAATATTATCTGTCTTAAAAAACAGATGACAAAAATATACAAATGAAAAATGAACTTATACAATCGCTCTTTCAAAGGACATCTGAAGCAAATTTATTATGTGAAGGACTCCTTTTCCCTCGGCAAAAGAAAGCTATAGATGTGTCTTGAAAGTAATAAACACACAATAAAACAATACAAACAATAAAATGAGAGAAAATGGCTTATGAGACTGAGAGATAATCACACAGATGCCCTGGAGTACTATTGCCATGGTTGTAAAAAACACTTCAATCTGAAATATTCCCCACAAATCCAAACCAAGAGTTTCACAAAGGCAAAAAATCATGCACCTTTGCTAATTATTCATATTTATGTTTTTCTACAAGCTTAAAGGCCTTTAAGTTGACTGTACAGTCATTATATAAAGCAGAGAGAGAAAGGCTCAAATTTGCCCAAAATCAACCTTTTTCAAGCCAAGGAAACCTTGGTAGTAATAGAAACAGATTGGTACATATTGTATAGAATTGAGTGTTGCATTTTAAGCCTGGATTATAACAGCATGCATATAGTACCATATTAAAGTACTGTACCACATCATTGTGGCATCATGTAAATTATCACAAAAATTTAGGTTACAATGAGGCACTTACAATTAAAGTAAATTGAGGGATTAAAGTCAGAAAAGTGAAACGTATAATATTATAAAATCCCTTACATTAATTCTTCTGTTATCTAATGTTGTTTAAATCATTGTTTTTTCAGTCATTTTAGGGTTAACAGCGTATCATCATCATTGCAAAGAAGTTGTAAAATTGTAGGCCTATATAACTTTAAACTGAAAAAGTTAGCAAGTGATTAGTCACATAAAAATCATGTTAACATGAATATTGTTTGTCTTGTGGCTATACTTTGAAAAAGTGGGAATTTTAATGTTTACAGAATGGCTCCATTCACTTTCATTGTAAGTGCCTAACTGTGACCCAGATTTCTTTATTTTTTTTCTTTAAAAAAGGGAGGGACGAGTTGAAAATAATTTAACGTCATTATGCCAGGAATACCTAGAATATTCCTTTATGTATTTACATACTTGATGCTTACAGTGCAAAGCTATTAAAATAATGATTATTGCTATAGAGTCATTCTTGTACATTACATTTGATTTTAACTTGCAAAATTTGATTTTAACTTTAACTTTCCAAAGGTGTGTTGCAATATACTGTATAAACAGGGCATCAAAAAAGTTTTCTTTCACATTGTCATTTTTTACATAAATATATAAAGTATGTTTTGTCTCGCATTTTATGTTACCTATAGGCTCAAAATCTCTCCACGTTTCTATTTATGGACTGAAGACAGTGATATGGATATTGTAAAGTTGAGGAGTGTCCATGGAAATACAACCATTTAATAGAGCAGTTACAGTCCCGCACCCCTGGCAATTTGTACAGAAACAATAAGAGGCACTTTAACATCTTTCATTGTTAATAAAAAACATGGACTATCCTGCTGAGGTTTAATTGATGCTAACTTAATTTGTAATAAAAAGGAATCTCAAACTATTGCCTGGGATGCTGGTCTGATTGAAGCAAATACATGCATATTGTAACCCCTGAAAGCCCACTGTATAATAAACGATGGTTACCTTAGTAAAACTATGTACATTTTCATACATTTTCCATTTGTTGCTTGTAGTGTAGCTAACTGCTTCTTTCAAATAGTAACTTGACTCTAGTTTAAATACTTTCTACTTGTAGCCTATGGTTTCAAAGTAGCTTTCCCAACACCATTACATCCATTAAAAAGAATAGTTCACCCAAAAATTATCAGTATCATTTCCTGACCCTCATGTTGTTCCAAATCAATTTATCCCAGTCAAAATTAACTTTCATTGTATAGAATGTAAGTGAATAGTTACTGAGGCTAACATGTGTTCCACTGAAGAAAAAAGTCACACTGGTATAGAGGGTAAGGAAATGGTAGAATTTTTGAGTGAACTGTCACTTTAATTTCATCATTAAGCGAGACAATGCATCAGTCTACACTCTCTGACACTGTAGCAGCATAAGTGTGGGTGTAGTTGGCTCTAACTTAAAGTTTAGATCTCAGTACCGCTCTGTGCTGGACGTGATTGGTCAAGCTGACAAACTGGGTCAACCTGACTGACTTCAACTTTTCAGTTTGTGTATTTTGACTTCTGAGAGCTGTTCATTTTCCTAAGCACTGCTAACAGAGTTCTTGTGATAATTCTGCTGAGTCCGAGTTGAGCTGAGAACTGCTGGATTTTCAAATGTAAATATTAAACACTGACTGGTGAATTATTGATCTGCAAAAATTGATTCCGCTAACACGAGGGTCAGACTGTCCATCACACCTCCGATTTCCTTTCTGCTCAAATCAGATTTCAGGAACATATGACTCTGCTGTATAATTACATTGGTTGCCATTAAATGGTGACATGTGATTTACAAGACCGGGTATTTCAGTCCAACATGTGTAGCTGTAATTTCACAAGCTTGCTCCACTTATTTAAAGCCTGTTTGCAAACCTAGCTAGGCTATTGAGTCTGCAGGCCATATGTAATACATCCCTAATCACTCAGCAATTTAGTGGGAAAGGGCAAATCATTGCACTTTTAACACTTCAAAATTGCACTTAATTTTTTACACTTTAAAATTTTAACCTAAACAAAATCAAAACACTTTAAAATCCTTCCCAGTTTAACATGCAGAGACAGCTTTATAAGTAAATTCTACAATAGTGAGGTTCTACAACTGGATGTGAAATCTCTTTTTTTTTTTTTTTGCCTGATCTCATTGAAAAGAGAACATGTCTGTGGTGACATTTTCCAAAAGCAATGTTACATGGCTCCTTATCGCTGCAATTCAGAGGTGAAATGTCCACTGTATGGCGCTAAAAGCAAGTTAAAATTTCTCCCAAGCCCTATCCTGAACCTTAAACCTAAACCTAACAGGTAATGTCATAAAAACAAATGTGAGGTGATAAACACAATTGATAAAGCAACTATGTCATTTTCTGGTGCTTTTGTGACACTTTCGGTTCATGTGTAAAAGTGAAGTGTTTCTATGAGACAAGCTTTATGCTCTTTATGTATTTCACACAGAGAGCCAGTCCCTTGGCAACGGTGGGGGGAATGTGTGTAGTCCTGTGCTCTGTTTACAATGACTGTGATTACGCAGTTAACATTTAGAACGATCGCACGCAACATGATGACTATACATTTCACCCAAACCCACCCTGGCATTTCAAAGAGAGACAATGAGTCTCATTGCCCTCATTTACCCCAGCAGGAGGTCATCTCTCTGTGTTCATCCCACTTCACAAATGGTGTGGGAACCTGTCTGGGAGACACCAGATTGAGCGAGGCAGTGTTGGTTTCCGGAACTTTGACCATCCGTCTTTTGACGTCTGCGGTCATGACAACAGACCACACTCTCCCTCTGACATTTGCATAGTGACACGTTCAAACAAACTGACAGATGAAAGCTCACCCAAACACACTCACAGATGAAAACTCGCCCAAACACACTCCCAAGGGTGCGTGCACCCATAGGCCTGTTTCACACTGCATGCTAAAAGTAGCACATATTTTCATATTGTATGTTTAATCGCTTAAAGGCATCATATATTTTATTGGTTACAATATGAAAAAGTACCTCCTACTGAGAAATCTACTCTCCAACTCTTCTCTTTCTCCACCCGGTTGTGGTACAGTTCAGATGAAACATCAAATAGGCACTGGTGCTTGTGCCAATGTTCCACCAATCTTTCCTCCATTTCTTCAGTCCAATTAGAGTTTCTTGATACCACAGCCATGCTAGTTGATGTTCTGTTGCAGGTACATCAGGACTCCTCCCACTGAAACTTCCCATGCCCTGTTTCTTGCTCTCTCATTGGCTGTAGTTCAATGCTGCTGTTGTATTCAGTCAAAACACATTTCACCTTGCATGAGTTGGAATCGCAGACAGGTACAGATATTTAACATTCTAGATATCTCGCTGTCATCGGTGACATGTCGGCGCTTCTCTCAAATCGCGTCTTTGATAGTTCATACATTGCGTTCGAGCTCTGATTTGCCTATGATTTCGAGCTTTTGTCTTCAATCTCCACAAAAATGTCAGCGAGTGAAAATCGGGCCTAAAATCATGTAGTGTAAATTTGGTATTTGTGTAGTCAAACATGGAATTATACGTTATTTATATTTGCTTAATAATTAATGTAGCAACAGTATTATTTTTCTTTTTTTATGAACCAAACATGTCTGTACTCCCTGTATTCATTCCCAAATTGTTTTTATTTGTTTTATTTTTTGGACGAATTATTAAGCCTCATATGTTTTTTATATATATATATATATATATATATATATATATATATATATATATATATATATATATATATATATATTAGCAGGGAAACTTTTTAGCAGGGAGCTTAAAAAAATTATAGCCAAAAGAAATTGAAGCAATGGTTGTTAATGCTCATTTTATTATATTTCACTTAATTGCTCTTTAGTTGTTGCACACCCAAAGTCTTATTTCTGGCTACGCCACTGGTTTATAAATATCAATATTCACACTGTTTTAAAAGTATAGCCAAAAGACATAAACATTATATGTGTTAACAAAATTCAAGTGTGATAAAATCGCTCACTATCACTTCACCTTATCTGTGTAACACCGGTAAACCCACAAATTTAACTTGATAAAATCATGCAGAACAGTGATTTTATTACTCTAAAACCATCTTAACATGTATCTTGTGGCTATACTTGTATGGACTGGCCCAGTTCACTTTCATTTTAAGTGCTTAACTGGTTACAATTACAAACTGGTTACAATTACAAACAAGGGACAAGTTTAAATTATTTTCTGTGGTAATCTACATTAATAAGTAATACACTATAAAAGCTGTTAATTATGCTTACATTGTGCTGAACGCAGAACATTCAGAAGTACCATTCAGAAGTAAATGTGGTCCTCCTTGTGTAAATTAAAATTCACATCGATCAAGTGCATAATAATTCTAAATTGCTTACTCCTGTTATTATTGAAAGTAATAATGATGTTGTAACCAATGGTCAGGAATCGTCTTGTTACCTTTTAAGCATCTACTGGTTGGGCCTGGAAATCCACCATATGTTACCATAAAGCATGTTTAATCATTTGACGGCCATTCAAAAATAACTTTTTTCCATATAACATATAAATTGTATATTTATATAAATTGGACAAGTGTGCTGTGTAATACAGGCCTAAGTCTAACACAATATCGTACAAAAGCCCATTTTTCCACCACTGATTGCGGCTAGCTTCTTGGAAGGATGTCATATGTGACTCGACTGCACTTACATGTTTAATCACATTACGTAAATATAGAGTTTGCTGTGCTATTGTGCACATGTTAGCTAGCATTGGTTTATGTTTAAACCACATCTGTCCTCTGGAGCCTTCCTGTTGTCACAGCTGGACATTAAAAAAGACTTTCATAAAACCATCCAATTTAAACCAGAGGCTGCATTGTGTTTAGAGTGACTAGGGCACACTCACTGGAGCCGCAAGCGACTCCCGGCTCTCTTAAATGTCTGTAGGGTGTGACCTATGTTTGACAATGTAGTCGGACTCCAGTTTGTAACTACCAACAAGTCTGTGTGCCATTTATGGATCTACATAAGGCACTATCAAAATTACATGCTTCAAAACCTGAGCCTGCCTGTCATAATTTAAACAAATTTATATAATAATATAAAAGATTTTGTGGTGCTTGCTAAGACGAGCATTGCAGTTGCTCATACAAATGGTTATGGATATGAATGAACTGTAAATTGGAAGAAAACCCCCCGTAGATAACATTGAAGGAGAACCTTGACCCATATCTTCAGACCAGAGTGTCATAGGGACTTAAACCCAAAGTATACTTTTTATTTTTTTATTTTGACATAAACGCTTAGCGTCTGTGTACTGTCGAACACACCTTTCGAAAAAAAAAATTTATTTGACTGCTCATACACAGGCACAACTACAGGTTGCATGCACACTACAAGATACAATGAGTTTAGACCCATAATAATGTCTTTCTATTCCTTCAGACTTGAGTTATATAAATGCATAACACCCTAGATTCCACATAACAATGCACTAAAAACAACTTGGAACACCTGAGCGACCACCTAACGATGCCCTTGCAACCACCCACAACAACCTAGCATCTTGGGATGAAACTTCAACTGAAAACTTCATGAGACAGATAAGGGAAATCAGATGAAAAAGGGATGACACAGAATAAAAGTATGTGAAGCTTTAAGATGCATTTTATGGACACAAAGGTGTCATTTTTAAGTGAGATATTCGCCGCTATCACTGAACTAAAGGTTTAAAGGTAGGTGAAAGTAGAGTAGCAACAATGATTTTTATTAGGAAAAGATCATAATTGTGTTTTGCTGGTGTTTTTGATTAGATGTTTGAGGTGCATTGGAAAAAAATCCTCTTTTTTTGTTTTTTTAAACAAATCCCCAAACCCAATGAATCGAATGGTCACACACGAATAGAAATCGGACAATAAAGTCACACATGGCAGGTGCCCATTACCTCAGTCCCACTAAGCAGGTCTTTAGAGGTAAACCATGAGCAGTTGTTACATTGTGTTTGAGAGGAATAATCGAGCAGGTGCCATTATTTCAATCCTGGCATTTACCGTTGACACGCAATAATGATGACAAACTAAACCATCTGTGCCTTTTTCTCCTTTTTTGCTCTCTGTCCATCTCTAATTCTCTTTCTGCTTGTTCTGCCTCTTAGTTTCTCTCATTCTCCTGTGCTGTAATGCTTGGAGAAAGATGGAAGACTTCATGGTTTCCAGGACTGGTTAATTCTGTCCCAAATTACCTTCTCTATGACAATCGATTCAGAACACTCCTTCTGTTTCCTTCACAGATCAGCCAATAAATGCTATGAACAGGCTTCACATTTGCGTGACCCATCATGCACCACTTTCTCCATCTCTCGGTATGGCTTAAAGTATGGCTCCAGTCCCTCTTTCAAGTCTGTGGGATATTTTGGCTCATTTTATCATCAGCCATGCAAAAGGTCTGATCACTTGAAAAAGTGATAGCACACCTCTCCAGAACAAGTCACATGGTTTGAGGAATCATTCATGTTCGTGGAAAAATATTTTGTGGGATAAAGTTACATGTTGAAGTTTAATACTTAAGGATAGAGATTTGTTTAGATCCCTAACCCTAAGTATGTGCAGTACAGTAGTAATAGTGATGGCTACCTTAGCAATTATTTTATGTTCTGTTGGAAAGTTTTCACTGGAAAGTGGAGATCGCACATCTTTTCTGCGATCAGTGGCAGTTTTGATGAGTGGTTGGAGATTCACATATGGTACTGGTGCATTTCCATCTCTTTAGTGTGTTAAGAGTGCATAGGTGATTCCCTGTGGCCCCATGCAAATTGAAATCTCATCAAATGGTCAGGGCTGAACCCTGCTGTTTGGCTTTTTTTTGGCATTTGCATTTGCCTCTAAGTAGTATATCATTGATCTGTGACATTTAATCTGATTTTCTTTTCTTTTTTGGCCTTGATGTTTGTGTTTTCCCACTGAGATGAAGAAATAGGTTTATTTTGTGACAGTATCTTTGGAATGTTTTATGTAAGAGTGGAATTCCCACATGACACATTGTGCTTTTAATGGAATGTTTAAATTAATTGCATTAGGTTACATTTGAGTATGAATGTAACATACAGAAGTCTGTACTGTTCCGTTTAGAGTATTTAATTGGAAAAGGATGACTATTGGAGCTGAATTTAGAAAAAAATCTACCACTTGCTGTAAACCACGAGAAAAAAAAATGCAATATTAGTCAGAGTCAAGCCTTTTTTTATGTACCTGAAAAGTGGGGATATTGTGTTTGTCTAGCCTAGTTTTGATTTCCCATGCTTTGTTTAGGAACCCATGAAAGAATGGTTAATATTACTGCCCTCTAGTGGACATGGGTGTTACTGCATTAAAAAAAAAAAAACGGATGATTCAGCCATGAAGTCATCAAAGTAAATAAACAAATAAATTATACAAATAAAAATAGCTATAAAAGAAAATAAAAAAAATCTTTAATTTTAAAAATGGCAAAATAGAAAAACATTTATTACATTTATATAGAAAGACGTTTATTAGCTGGTTATTAGTCCAACAATTGATGGATGGATGGACAGACGGACAAATGGACGGACAGACAGACAGACAGACAGACAGATAGCTAGATATATATCTAGATAGATAGATAGATAGATAGATAGATAGATAGATAGATAGATAGATAGATAGATAGATAGATAGATAGATAGATAGATACTAGAAGGATACTATTCTGTGACTAAAGTTCAGCTTTTAACACCATCATCCCTGCTCTCATATGGACTAAATTAACCCAGCTCTCTGTTCCTGGCTTTATCTGTCAGTGGATCATCAGCTTTCTGACAGACAGGCAGCAGCTAGTGAGAATGGGGAAAATCACCTTCAGCGCATGTACAATCAGCAACCCAGGGATGTGTACTTTCTCCACTACTCTTCTACCTCTACACAAATGACTGCACTACCAAGGACCCCTCTGTTAAGACCCTAGAAGTTTGCAGATGGTACTACAGTCATCAGCCTCATCCAAGATGACGATGAGTCTGCATACAAAAAGGAGGTTGAACAGCAAGCCGTCTGGTGCAGTGAAAACAACCCTGAGCTGACCAACAGTGGAGATGGACTTTAGGAGGAACACCCTAACATTAACCCTGCTCACCATTCTGAACAGCACTATGGCAGCAGTGGGGTCATTCAGGTTCCTGGGCACTACCATCGCACAGGACCTGAAGTGGGAGTCCAACATGGACTCAATTTCGAAAAAGCCCCAGCAGAGGTTGTACTTCCTTCACCACCTGAGGAAGTTCAACCTGCCACAGGCACTGCTGATACAATTCTCATCAGCAGTCACTGAGTCTGTCCTCTGCACTTCTATAAAAGTCTGGTTTGGTACAGCTACCAAGTCAGACATCAGAAGAATACAAAGGAAAGATCGGACTGCTGAGAGTATTATTGATGCTCCCCTGCCCACCCTGCTAGAACTGTACACATCCAGAGTGAAGAAAAGAACTGGTAAAATCACTCTTGACCGCATTCACCCAGCAAACTTCCTCTTCGAATTGTTTCCCCCTGGCCGGCGCTACAGAACACTGAGCACCAGAGCAGTCAGGCACAGGAACACTTTTTTGCCTTCAGGCCATTCACCTCATGAACAGTTAAAACTGCCCCCCAAATGCTTCACTTTGGTCAATACAACCATGTGCAATATTCAATCCATCCATTCCTACTTACATCTATATTTCATTTATATTCTTTACCATATTCTACCTCTTCTTCAATACATTACATCACCTGCACATAACTGTATAAAATATTGTAACAACATTATTGCGCTATTGTTATATTACATTGTTTACATATGGATATATTTTATTATTGTTTTATGTCACTGTATATATGTTTATATGTATGTGTATATGTTGCAGTCTCTTTCACTGGAAGCTTCTGACACCATGACAAAATCCTTGTGTGATATTATATAATTATATAATATAATTATAATTATTATATAAAATATACAAATTATATAATAATAATTAGCATTATAGTTATTAAAAAAGTATATATATTTAAATACTTTTTTATTAATTATAATGCTAATTACTACTATTGTTGTTGTTGTTGTTTTTGTACAGTAGTGTACAGTGTGGTGTTAGGTTTCTTATCCAGGATTCCGTGACGTTGTTCTCCGTGTGTTCTCCGCTGAGGAGCTCAGCGCGCATGCGCAGACGGGAGAGGTATGGTTGAAAACTCGCAGTCCATCGCGCTGAGCAGGAGAGGAGCAGCACAACTAAATGTGACTTATCTGAGCATCATCACGTCTGCGCCTCCGGGAGACAAAGACGAGAGAAACTCTGTAGGAGAACACAGCGCGATCAGAGCCTCCCGGAGTTACATTATATCAATGTACATGTCTACAACATCTCTCGCGACGTGTCGACTGTTTGCTTGCCTCTAATGTGTCCAACCAACTGAGACGAGGGGGATTTATTCCTTCTTTTGTTCTTTGCTTTCCATTGACTCTTAATAAAAAAGCAGCCACAAACGAATAAATACGGGTCACTATGGTTGTGTTAACATTGCATAATAGAAGAGGGTTGAATTGCTTGTGCGCGCAGTTCTTGCTGTGGATTTTATGTGCGGTGGACGGAGAGGAACAGCATTTCAGTGTGGAGGTAAGCGAAGCAGAGAGGAGATGATGCTGATGTCCTTCACATATCTCTAGATATAAACCCTCCGCTGGACTGAGACAGCCTGCATGAAAACTACTAATGCAACTAATCAATTCAGCCTTTGCACATGAAATAATAGCCTAGAAACACACTTATAACATGTTAAAGGAAAGTTTATCTAATGCACAATAAAACAGCATGCATAAGGAATGATTTGCCATTAAATGTTTTTCTTGAGACTTTTTGGTGTGTTGTACCATTATAGGTGACTACAAGACTAAAGCTGTCTGATTTGTATGGCAACTCAATTCAAACATCCTAATGAAATCAATGTTTCTTGATTTCAAATGGTCTATATTATTGTGTCTAAGCATGCCATGAAGTTTGTTTTCACGGTTTAATATATCACACAGGATCTATGCCCACTCATTGACATTAGTGTAAATGCTACAGTGTAATTACTATGTAATTACTAAGTAATAACCTTCATATGCACGGCATAGACTTAAAGTGTATTTTTATATAAGCAATATTTAAATACACTCAGTATTATTTATATTAAATGTATTACATTTTACATGTAAAATGCATAAAATGCACTCTGTAATGTAAAGTGTTGCCAGTTATGACTTTGCATCTATGTCCACTACAATCCAGAGCTAATTTATAAAAAAATATAGTGAACTGCTTCTTTAGTTGTACCACTGACTACTTATTGTGTGGCACAATAACTGTGTCAGTGCCATTAAGTTGTTAATTCCTCGGCAGGAAAGAGGGGTTTTAGTCCAAGAAATGTATGCTCTGTTTTCCTGCTGCTCAGTACACACACACACACACACACACACACATACTGAGTTAGAGATGTACTGTAGGGTTGATCTTGGGTTTGTTCTATTGGCACCATCTGATTCACGAGAGAGCGGAATAAATCAACTCGACATGACTTGATATCCGGCCAGTAACCGAAGGAGTCAACCTGTCATTACGGCCTAAATATTCTAACAGTAAACATGCTGTTACAGTTAAACTTTGCAACAGTTTGAAGAAAGCTTTTCAAAGCAAATCTGTCTCTGAAATGTGCCAACATTATAAAAGCCTGCTGTGAATTTACAGTTGGTCAAAAGTTTTGCTCAAGCGAGAGCTGTTTGTGTTATTTGGAATACTGAAATGCGTTCAGGGTGAAGTTGTCTTCTTGTCTAACAATGACTCATTGTTAGCGCTGGATGGTGTTGTAGAGGCAAACTGCCTGTTTATGAGATTGACAGTTGTGTCAGATGCTCTTTATGTCTGCACTGAGTTTAAAATGTGTGGTAAGGAAAACAATAGGTCATAACCGCCTTGAGTTTTCCTTTTGATATCATTATACTTTTCATCTCTCGGAAGATTGCTATTTTAGGCGTTCTGAGATTAGAGGTTTTCTCAGGACTGCAGCAATTCTGAAACATGTATTTTAAAGGGATAGTTCAACCAAAAATGAAAAATCTCTCATCTATTACTCTCCCCCATGCCATCCTAGATTACTTTCTTTCTTCTACAGAACACAAATGTTAAAATGTTCAGAAGAATAACTCAGCTCTGTAGTGCCACACAATGCAAGTGGATGGTTGCCAGAACTTTAAATCTTCAAAAATCACATAAAATCAAAAAGCATAAACTCCAGTGGTTAAATCAATTTCTTCTGAAGTGATATGATAAGAGTGGGTGAGAAGAAGACCAATATTTAAGTCTTTTTTTACTGCAAAATCTACACTGTCATTTCCACATTCTTCTTCTTTTGGTTTTTGGCAATTCACATTCTTCATTCATATCACCACCTACTGGAGGGGGCTGGTCAAAGGTGGAGATTTATAGGGAAAAAATTCTTAGATATTGGTCTTTTTCTCACCCACTTATCTTATCATATAGCTTCACAAGATATGGATTTAACCACTGGAGTCATATGGATTACTTTTATGCTGCCTTTATGTGATTTTTAAAGATTCAGAGTTCTGAGCACCATTCACTTGCATTGTATGGACCTACAGAGATGAGATATTCTTCTAAAAATCTTTACTTGTGTTCTGTACAAAAAAGAAAGTCATACACACCTGGGATGTCATGAGGTTGAGTAAATGATGAGAGAAATTACATTTTTGTGTGAGACCCATCATCATGTATTTAATGGAGCGTTTTACAGATTACGCTGTTATGTCACCATGGCAACCAAGTTGTAAAATTAGATATTACTTTACACACAGAAAAGGTTAGTAAGCTGTTTTATCACACTAAAACTATATTAACACGCATACTGTTAACGTCTAGTGGCAATACTTTAGAAACATTGCGTATTTTAGCATTTACGGATTGGTCCCCATTGACTTCCATTGTAAGTGCCTCACTGCAATCCAAATTTTTGCTTTTTATTTTCTTTACAAGTCAAAATGAACTTCTGTGGTTATCAACGTTGTGCCACAAATGCTGTCGATTGAGCTTCACTTGTATTGATCCTGGAATATTCCTGAAGTGTTCCATCATATTAATTAGACAACTTTAATTATGATTAAAAGTGGAATACAGATTATAAAAATCAAATCTCAACACAATCCTTTTCACTGGATTGAGAGACACAAAGACAAACTAGGCAGTATAGGATTTCTTTCAGTTTTGTCAATTTTCTTTCATTCAATCCAAGCATGATGATGAGTAGAGACATTTTCGGAGTTTCAGAGTTTAACGAATCCTCGTATGAATCAATGTTCAATCTGCCAGGGCATAAGAGTATACAGTAGACAGACAGAATTCATTTTCCACTACTCTGATGTTATAAATGGATAGTGATGTAAAAACAGACGTTTATTTGCGCGGTTTGGCTCTTAGGCCCTGTCGGTGTGGCAGAGACAGAGGTTTATATTGGTAACTTCCTGCACACACAAACATACAGTAGGTTTGTAGAGGGATAAGATGAGCCACTGTGTTTTAAAATGACATATGTGAGCGTAAGTGAGAGTTGAACCTAAATCTGTACTGTTTTTGATGGTCGAGCAGCTGTCCACCGACAGTTTGACCTCTCAGTTGGACTGAGGTCAAGAGTCGATTGCTCACTGAGCCACAGCATCACCTCTTAATTCCTTTCCCCTTTTAGTACCGTTTTGCCACAACAAAGCCGGTATATTTAAAGGAATAGTTCACCTAAAAATTAAGATTCTCTCATGGTTTACTCTCATGTTGTTTAAACCCGTGTGTCTTTCCTTCTTCTGTGAAACACAGGAGATGCTAAAGGCAGAATGACAACCTCAGTCACCATTCACTTTCATTGTATGAGAAAAAGTAGCTAAATATCTTATTAAGGTTAATAATCACAGAATTTTCATTTTTGGGGGAACTGTCCCTTTAAATATGCCCGTTTCATTGTGGCAAAACAGTGCTAGACTGAATTTTCTCTCTAACTGTTCTATTTATATTTCTTTACATGTTCAATGTACATGTTCCCAGTACAGTAGACAAGGTCTCTCACTCTCCCTCTGTTCCTCTCTGTGTGTTTTGGAGAGAGACATTATTAATTGTGTGTGACAGACAGACACGAAAATGATTTAACTAGTGTGCAGTGAAGGCAGTGGGGTGTGCTATGAAAGAAACCATTGACAAACTATTTGGTCTTTGAGAGAGCCAAATTATTAAGAACTGACAATGGACATGTAATCTTTTCTTGACGGTTCAGTTCATTCCCTGTATGTATTACTCTTTGGAGGTCTTTACCGGCTTTCTTATTTGGGGAATGGTTTTTCAGAATCAGAAGAGGAGTTATCTGCTGAGGACACAACTGATTTATTTTTTAATTAAAAAGTCTGATTTATTAAATGAAAAAAAAAAAAAAGTTTTATTGGACTTTATGGCAGCGTTATATCATTCATTGTATAGATTTAATAATGATGTTTTGTAGAAATTGCGCGTAGAAGCTATAAAATAGCGTTCTTGCGTCAGAGATGTCAGTCTCAGAAAAGCATTGTTTTGTGAACAGATAAAGCTCTGTCACACCTCTCAGACAAAGGCGTATTCTCCCAAGAATGACATGTTTGGATGGTGTTTGTCAATTTTATGTGTGCGTGTATGAATAGGAGTCAGAGAGAGTTCAGTTGCTGTCTTTCTGTTGCAATCAGTCTTTCATCTTGTCAATGTCACATTAAAACTTGGATGAAAAGAGCAAAATTTGTATCTGTCTTGATGCCCACACTATTTCGCCTCCAACACACAAGTGCACATAGTGTATAGGCCTTGGTGCTACAAGAAAACCTTGATATTTTTCAGCCTTTTAATGAAATGAAATCTATATCTTGATTTTTATGTGTTTACTATGAAATGGCCTAAAATACTGATTTTATTAAGAGTGACCATATTTCATTTATTTGTACCTGTATAACAACACACAATAATAAACAGCAATATTAATCAGCATATATTTGACTAATGCATTCGACTAAATGACAAATATGGCACTTTAAGACTTCCATGAGCATAATCTATTTGACAGATTATGTAAATGAATTGTTGAATTAAAAGTTTGGAATGGATTCATTAATGAAAAGTTTGAACTGATTCATGGAAATGAATCAAACTTACTCACTTTAACACAAAAAAAATTGGAAAATGCAAGTTTTCCAAATATTAACAATACTAAGGGGCAGTTTACACAACGTTTTCAACTAAAAAAAAACTACAAATAAAACTTTTTATGTGTTTTGGCTGTTCGTCTACACAACAACGGCTTTTTGGGGTCTGAAACGCAAACTTTTGAAAACAGGTTTCAAAGTGCGAGTATTTGAAAACAATACCGCTTTTGTCTCCGTGTAAACATACAAAGACACAGGTGCATAGTGTTTCTTTAAAAAATGACTTCGTCAACTGCTGGCCTGGCATGCATAATACAGCATTTTTTGTCATTTTCGCAGATGAATTTGAACGTGGATCGTTTTGACAACATTGTTGTCTGTACACGAAACATTTAAAAAACGCAAAGGAGTTTTTTAAAAATGTTGATTTCCGTTTCCAACTAAATTGTGTTTCCCTTCCCTTAGCTCATTATATTGAGCTAATGAAATACATTTTCTCACAACTTAATTTTATTGCATTTTATCTATTTATTTTTTTAATTATGTTATGTTTTGAGAGGGACTTGATGGGCAGAGAATTTTTTTTTTTTTTAATTAAGTGATATTTTATGTATTTGAGGAGAGAAAATGCTAAAAGAAAATCAACACTAGATAGTGTTGGTGTTGTTATGTAGGATTTAGAACCAATTATGTTATGCTGGGTTACCATTGTGATGAAGAGTGGAGCTTTTGCTTAGGTTTAGGATGGTACACAAGGAACATATTAAACTGTATGTTGTTTTAGGCAAGGAGCAATTTTTGCTTAACATTTAGCATGCTAATGTATGCTATTGTTAGCTAACTGTTAGATTACAGTTATATAAATCAGTACTGTGACAAAAAATATTACGTAAAACTAAAGAAATTAATTATTTTAGGGATCGTGACATTAGTCTAATGACACAGATTTGAGAAAACTTGACCTTATGAAAAGCCATTAAAACAAAATCATCATGAAGATATCATGAATATTTGATATATTGCCCAGTCCTAATTATATTGCTGGGTTTTGTGGTTTTAAATAGTCAGACTAAACATAGTCTCATATTTCATAATAATTTGTACTAGATGGCCAAATCGTAAGATACCGCACGACTCGAACAAAAAGGTTAGACTTTTATTCCCATTGAGACCAACCAATCGACAAGCACATTTTTAAACTGATACAATACAAGCTTCAAATTTCAAAACACTTTCTTTTAATAAAGGAAACAAATTTTGCAATTAATTCCACTTTTTTGTATATATATATATATGATTAGTTTAGTGTTAGGGGTTATACTTTATTGGTTAGATATAGGTTTGGATTAATCTTCATAATAACTTTGCTTGTTGTATCGGTTATTTTTCTCTATTGGAGTAAATGTTTTAAGTTTTTGTACGAGCCAACCCATGTGATTTCGCATCTCGGAGTAGTATTACAACTTGTAATGTTGTTGTCATGTAATCTGAGTTGTTCAGATTACATCTGTTCTGAGTTTTGGTTGACAAATCACATTAGTTGTAACATACTTTAGGGTTTTTCACTTTTGTACAAGCTGCATACAATGCACACACACTTCATTCACACTCATTGGACCAACACACAGTTTTAAACAGAATACACAATATACCCATCCCATAATCCCGTCTCTTTTACTTGATATTTTTACAAATAGCTGTGAGGTTGTGTGTAATGCTGTGGAGTGTGTCCATAGCAGCCGAACTGGACATTTTCAGTCCTGTGTTTCTTACTGTTTGACATTCCCGATAGCAGGAGAAACCTTTGAATAATGGAAACATTTCTGTGTGAAGCTCAGGCCTGACTCGGTTGGGTTTGTTACTGAGTACAACATTAAAGTCTCTTTTGAAGGCTCATGAATGACCAGAAGCCAGAATGTTTATTAGATCATTTCCGTCCTCCTTCCATCTGTGTGTTTATACTTTCTCAGTGTTTATGAGATGAGCTGCATTCTCTGTCTTTAGCTTGACTGCAGGCCCTCTGAGGTCATGATGAAAGTTAATTGGCTATTGAGATTGTAGAACTTTTATCAGCTGATCTGTTTGACTTCTATCGAATGGGATGTTTCAGTGTATCAGAATGATTTACAAGACTCTTACGGGTTTAAAGGAATAGTTCCCCCTTAATTGAAAATTCTGTCATTATTTACTCACCCTCATGTCATTCCATGTTGAGTTTCTTTCTTCCGTGGAATACAAAATTAGAATTTAAGCAGACTATTTAGACTATTCTTTCCAATACAACAAAAGTGTATTGCAACCAGGGGCTGTGAAGCTCTAAAAAGATATGAAAGCACCATAAAAGTACCACAAAGCATCATAAAAGAAGTCAATATGACTTGTGTTCTATATTTCAAGTCTTCTGAAGCCATACGATAGCTTTGTTGACAGTCACAGTTCTCAAATCTCTTTTGTGCATATTTATATTTAATCTTAACACGTAAAAATGCATCAGGTTTGATGTCAGCGAGGCTAAACATCATGCTAAGTGGTGGGTGAAACTCCAGTTGCAGTGTTGCCATGTCTCACAAGAGAAATAGAAACCTGGTCTGGAAAAACAAGCCCAAAATAAGCCATTTCCCTCCATGTTTTTGGATTTATCATAGATCATAACAAGCATAGAGTTAATTAACAGTGAAGTATAAATTGAATTACAGATCTGCTTCTCAGTCAATTACATTTTTACCTCTATATTTTTCCTATCTGGATTAACCGTGCATGTACAGTAGAAATGATGCATAGTTGTTAAAAATGTCTTCGTTCACAAAATGTGACATCCACAATGGGCAATTAGGCAAAGAAATATCTGATGCAGCAGTTTTCTACAGGATCAAAGCACATGTTTAATTTTTTCAGGCAACATGATGTGGTGCAGTTCCAAAAAATTACTGTGAGAAACACCTTGGGCCTTTTGTTTCATGAAAAAAAACATCTTAATGAAATTAACCGGTTATAACTGGTTACCAGCATTTAAAAATAACATTTTTGCTCCAGAACAATTGAATATCACTTTGTTTCAATTTTCGGTTACGTTCTGTAAAATTTTTGGTCGATTTTGTTTTCGTTTTCAGTCCTTGAACCATTTTAGTCCCTGCTTGAGAGCTCAAGGCCACTGAATGCAAAAAGAGCAGTGTGAACATTCTTCAAAATATCTCCTTCCTCTGTGTTCCCCAGAGGAAAGAAAGTCATACTGGTTTAGAACAATACTAGAGTGAACTATCCATTTTAACTGTAATGTGATTACAGTTGTTGCCTTTGTGCACATTGCTTTGCTATGTGTTTGCATGTTTGAGTTTGCGTGTGTGCATGCATTCTGTTCCGACATTGTGTCATCCTGTGCCTTGTGAATTTCCAGGAGAGATCGGAGTGCTCTGTGCTTGATGTTGCATGTTGCGTTCACACATGGTCTCTCTGATGTCAGTTTGGCTCTGTGCGTAGAGCAGATTTTCGCTAGGGAGGGGTCGACACGTCCGTCTGTTTATCTATCAGAATCCTGCTAAAGAACAGAGCACACCAGCACTACCCAAACACAGTTGCAATGTAATGCGTGGTGCTGTCTTTATGCAATGTCTGTTTCTAGCTTTCTTACTCCCTGGACATTTTCTTCTTTCTTTTTCTGTATTTGTTTCTCTCTCTCTCTCTCTCTCTCTCTCTCTCTCTCTCTCTCTGTCTGTCTCCCTCACACCTTCTCAGTGTTTTCCTTGGCCTAACGTTAGTGTGCTGAGAGAGACTTGTACTTCAATATTTAATGGCATGGGTGATTGTTGGTGCTGAATAGACGTACATTAGACTAGCAACTCTCTTGAGACCTGTTCAGAATGGCATACTGCTGTACTCAGGGACGGATTATGACTTGCAAAGGCCAAGGGGGGACTTGGGGTCCGTTGTTCATGCCCAAAAGGGTTTTTAAGGGGGGGATCACCAAACTAGATCATGCAGCCTTAAAGCCTAGGGCACCCCCGGGCAGTCAAAGGCCCCCTGGTAGTCAAGGGCCCCTGGGCACTGGCCCCATTGGCCCAGTCGGTAATCCGTCCCTACTATGCATATTAGTTTTAACCTGGTAACCCTAATAGAATGACATTACTCTACCTACATTTTTGCCATATTGTGTATGGTAGCAGGCCACGCCAGCCGCAGCCTTTTCTCTCCACAGAGTATTAGATTCTGCTGGGGCCTTTAAATGCTAATAAAATGTACAGGGGAAGGCGTTCTTTTCCTTTCCTATTCTTTCAGGGGGAAAAGACCCCACGGAGACCACACCCTGCCCCGAATGGGGGGTAAACATTTGGCAAATACGACACATGGGCTCAAGGCCGCACATGGAAGAGGCGCGGTGGTAAGTCCTTCCCTTCAAAGGGGAGGAGCTCTACAAGCACAATGACCGTGGCTGAGATTCGGGTCTACGAAGGGAGACCATTCCGCTGATGATACATCACAGGAGTTTACCGGGTTAACCAACACCTGTGGAGCACTTACTTTCACTGACAGAGAACACGGTCAGGAGGGCGGTCTTCAATGAGACAGCCTTTAACTCGATTGTTTCTAGGGCTCGAGCAGGGCTCTCCAAAGGCCATGAGGACCACAGAGTGGTCCCATGAGGGAAGAGGCCCAGCCTAGGTGGATTCAACCTCCTCGTGCCTCTCAGGAACCTGATGATCAAGTCGTGCTCCCCTAAAATCTTACCGTCTGCTGCATCTTGGTGCACTGATATAGCGGCTGCAAACACCTTCAAGGTGGAGGGGGACAGCCGTCCCCCCCAGCCTCTCCTGCAGAAAGGAAAGCACTGATCTGACTCCACATCTCTGGGGGACTTAGCGTCAGGAAGAATGCTCCGGCCACTCTGAGGGAGCCCTCAAAGCACTTACCTTGCTCTGAGTGCCCGGCGTAAGGCGGGCCGGCAACTGAGGAGGAGGAGGACCTCTTGGGCCATTCTTGAGACTTGTAACCACCGGCTGGCCGGGGTTGTTTATGTGGTGTAACAGGACACGTGAAGGCAAAGAGCCGCGTTCATGAGGCTCTGCATTCCAGCTCCCTTATATACCCGTTTGTCCAAGGGAGTGGCATGCAAATTCTATTCACCAATTCTCATTGGCCTTTTCTCAAAAATTTGAAGGTGTTTTTGGGCTCCCAAGAGCGACCCCGTGTCACTACATCGACACAACATCGAGTGAGTTAAAGAAGGGGAACTTGTTGTTTACAATATTTCTCCAGGAAACACAGCTTCCTGGTGAAATAAACACTGGCGGCGGTACAACAACAATTCATTTTATTCACTTTCACACAAATCACAAGTCTTCATAAACTCTTCATTTTCGCAATAAGCCTTACATGATGCTATTTAATGACATTAAAAAATTTTATTATAATGTGTCTTGTAAAGCTACAAGCTTACAATTAAAAAAAGAAAATGTATCAAACAAAGAACAACTGTTTTTAAGCACAAGGCAAGGCAAGTTTCTTTATATAGCACTTTTCATACACAATAGCAATTCAAAGTGCTTTACGTAAAAAAACGATAAAGAAAATACAAGATAAAATACATTTTAAAACCAAATAAGAACAAGAAATTAGAATAAAAAGTACTAAAGTGTATTTAAAATAATAAAAATGATTAAAAGGAATAAAAATAAAAACAATGCAGAAATACAATGTTGCCGTGCAATCAATGAGTGCTGCACAGTTCTCAATGAAGAAATGCACAGTTAAACAGTGTGTTCAGTCTGGATTTGAATGTGGCTACTGTTGGAGCACATCTGACCTTTTCTGGAAGCTGGTTCCAGCTGTGGTGGTATAATAGCTAAACGCTGTCTCACCCTGTTTTGAGTGAACCCTCTGTGTGTCTAACTAGATTATCATGTGGAGCAGATAATCTCAAAATGGCCATACTGAGCAGTATACAGTAAGTAGTGCATTGGTATTCCGTTCTGAACATGTAGAAACCGATACAAACCTCTCTCTAGATCGTTTCAAGGGAATAAAGTGCAAATGAATGAAAATGTTTTGTTTTGATGTGAGTTGAGTGGTTAAAAGCGTGCCAGATCTTTTGCAGAATTGTGACATTCTATGACATTTGTCCAGAACATTCGACAGCCATTGACAGAGGGTAGCCATGGAGATCCCATGTGCGATATGACAGTTTGGTATGTGTCCTGATTAATAATTTAGTGCATGTGAGATCAGATAGCCGGCAGCGATAGCCCTTACCCACACACTTACACTCACTTTAGCTCAAGTGATGCAAGAAATCCATGTCTGGTGTCACAGCTGAAAGAGACAGCAGTTAAGTGCCAATGTGTGAAAGAGTCTGTTTTTAGTGTAGACACAAACACACACCATAATACCAATTGTATAGAAGCAGCACTGTTCCTCTTCCAAGGTTAAATGCATGTTAAAGGAATAGTTCACCCAAACATGATATTTCTGTCATCATTTACTTACCCCTATTTTGTTACAATGAATTTCTTTCTTCCACGGAACTTAAAAGGAGATTGAATGATCACCGGTCACTTACATTGCATCTTTTTCCCTTCAATGAAGGTGAATGGTGACTGAGGCTAACATTCTGTTTAACATCTCCTTTTATGTTCCACTGAAGAAAGTGACAACCCAGACATAACATTGAACCAGTTACCCAACAGCCACTTATTTGTCTGTTGTCTTCGAAAGCAGCATTCCTTGCATGTTGCCATGGCCACATCCTCCCATTGAGAGTGTCTCATCACTAATGAAGTGTTCGGACAGCCTTAGGGTTCAGCTTTGATATTTCTATTAGGCTAATTAGGCCTCGTTTGGCTTATTAGCTGATGATCCATGGAGCACTTCAGCTCTGAAAGTTCATTGGTGGAGTTACATCGTAACGTACAACAGCGTCAGGTTTTTTATCATATCCTCTCCGACATGTTCCAATCCCATTTTAATTTATTTCTGTTGTGAAATACTTATGTCTTATTTGTAGTGTATTAAATTTAAATTGCATGTAAGTGTATTCAAACTTGCCTTATCGTGATCTTACAACCAGACCTGGTGTATGTAGCATGTCGAAAGACACCAATTTTTAATGTTTGAGTTTGTGAAATTAGTGTAAAGGACGATTCTCCATTAATAGCAGCTTAAATATTGGTCTTTTCCCACATAATTTTTCGGCTTCAGAAGACGTCAGAAGCTTGGCAGTATAAAAGCCCTTGCACACTTCCTATGAAATTGAAGAACAAACGGTTGTCACATCATTTAGAAATAAATCTGGCCAAAACGATTGTGTTTTTGAGTTCGTTTCAGTGGTTTGTAACATTTCGCCAGGGCGAACGTTCAGGAAAAGTTAACATGGAAGACTGCTAAACACCTTCTCACTGCCATTGGTCCACATCATCGGCAGGTGTGACTTGGAGCTTCACCTACTTTGAGGCCATTAACTAATTCCCACTCAGTCAGTTAAGGTAAGTCAACATGAACACACTAGTGTGTAGTTATTAACGAGCTGTTGCAAATTTACTAACATCTGTATGATCGTTCGAATAGAGACATTTTCTAAGAACATATAATGCTTTTTTTACTCAAATTGGGATATGCCTATCATCATTCTTTTGTCTGTATTCTGCCCATTAACGCTATTTTCTACACTCATTTTTGCAGTAGTATCAGTGTCATCATAAATTACAATAATAGAGTGTAATACGCACATTTTATGACAGCTAACAACGCATTAGCACCATGAATACAAAAAGTAAACATTACAGATTACATATTATCTACTGCAAATATATTATTACTTTAAATCACTGAGTAGTTAAAACAGATTTTTTTTACTGCTCTAATGTGAATTCTACTCCTAGAATGAGGCATTAAGTCAATGAAAACACATTTTTTTTTCATATTAGTTGATCATATTTAAGCGTACAGGTACCTTTAAATGCTTCCCCCAGCAGTGTGGCCAGTGTCTGAATGTTCGCAAACAGTACTGAACTTCTTTTTACCCCCTGATTGAAGACAACGTCTGTATGTGTGCTGATGCTTTATATTACCATTCACTTTGTAAACAAGCAGCTCAGTCATTCTGTGTTACATCTCCTGTGTTTCATTATAGATACAAAGTATATGGGGTTGATATAAGGGTGAGTAAATGATAACACAAGTTTATTTTGGGTCAAGTATTATTTCTAGGCATCTCTTTTTACTCTAGTTGCTGTAGAAAAAAATTAGGCCTACTGTAAGTTTCTTTAGATAGCAGCATCTGCTAAATTAATAAATATACACCTCCCTAAAATACACCTGTAGCCCCTAAAGCTTTTTTTCTTTTGGCACACGGTCCCATCTACATAAACAGCTTTCTGTATCCTGGTTGTGGTTTTTAATGGCTTCATTCTTCTTGAGGCTGCACCAAGTGCTCCCAAATCCAAAACCACCACTGAACACTCTCTCCCTCTAGAGGTCCCCTGGGTTAACATCAGTCCTCAGAAAACCTTCCCTCATCTCTGCCTTAAAGGCACAGTAACCTCAAATAAAAATAGAACAGATAAGATATAGGCAAATGTATAAATCATACACCCTCATGCATCAACGTATAAGCTAAAGCTGAAAAGAAATGATGTCACTTTAAAAATTACATGATTCTATTTGTTCTCATATGGAGTGATTAACACGGGTATATACAGTATGTGTGTAGTTCAGCTTTCTAAAATGTGCCAATAAAGTAGGGCATACACAGTATGACAGGAAAACTGAATTAATAAATTAGTTAAAGGGATAGTTAGAAATAGATGAACTATTATAGATTATCTATAGATAGATAGAAAAGATAATGATGTTACATTATTCGGGACTGAGAGCCTGACATACTCTAGTGTTCCTTTAAGGAAAGAGAGTCATGTTGGTTTGGAACTATGTGACGGTGAGAAAATTATGACTTTTTTTTTTGGGGGGGGGGGGGGGGGGGGGGACTATACCTTTAAGGTTCCATTTAAAATAAAGCTGAGCCTAAAACCTGTCAAAGAGCCAGACACAGAGGGTTTTCCTGCTCATTTTCTTCTTTTGTCTCTTTTTTCTGTCTAATTATATGTGGTATGACAAACAATGAGGGAGATAATGTATGTGAATGGAGTTTAAATGGTAGCTAAAACCTCAGATTTATAGAGGAGGTCATTTTAGGATGACTCGAACAAAGCCGAATTCCCACTGTCATCCTGACTGTCCTCGGGGATCATCTTTATATATATATATATATATATATATATATATATATATATGTATCCTCTTTACATAACAGGCTTAAATCAGGAGTTGATATATGTAGCAATTCAAAATTAAATATTTTCAATAAAAGGTGGAATTAACCTTCTGTCTCCATGTAAAAAAGTTTTTAAAAAAAAATTTAAAAAAATGTGTGTTTCAGGAAGGGAAGTTGAACTCCACAATCTTCTGCAAACTCTAGCTTAATCTCATGAAAATTAACAAAATGGTATTCAGCTAGTCATGTGATTCTAAAATGGCAGCCCCCATAAGGGCGCCCCTGCCCCATGTAGTATAAAATAGCTTTTATAATGTTACTGATAAGACTAGAGTCCTCATCGCATGTGTGTGGTCATGTTTTTATACATTTGTTTACAAAAATTACAATTCATTTCTATAGGAGTAAAACTTGTTTAATGGGGAAAAAATTACTGAGTGCACCTTTAATGCTCAATTGAGTTTTAAATCAGCAATCCTACCTCTCTACCCTAAATCTTCAACCTAAACCTAACCGATAGTGTCCAATAAGCAAATGCGAGATGAAAAACGCAATAGCTGATGTCCTTTTGTGGTGCTTCTATGACTCTATCTGCTCAGGTCTCATCTCGCATGCTCTTCAGGACTAGTACCCCCGTCCTTTACAACGCAAATGCAACGTTCTATTAGTTGAGCTACTGCTCAATTTAATCACATTTGAACAAGTTTGTAAATATAGTTGGTTATGTAATGCAATCATTAAAATGTATCGCCTTACTAGTCATAAGCCATAGTAAGAGTTTTTATGTCATAAGAAAGGATTGTGTGAGTAACGGGGAAAAAATAAGTGTTGATGAAATGAAAATCTGCAGTTTTACTCGTTATTTATGTTAAAGTCATTAAAAGTTGTTGTTGTAGAGCCTCTAGTGTTCATTTCACCAGGAACGTCGCGAAACGTACAACAAGCCACGGAAAAATAATTTAGCAAATAAGTTGGTATAATAACATGTTGCTGTGAGACCATGTAGGCAAACTCACAATCAGGCCACATTTTGTTACGGAATGCCCATTTCTTTCATTGTTAAATATATATTTTCATTCGCAAAGGGCACATTACGAACAAAATAATGGGTTGTTTCATTTTGACAACTTGTAAACCATCAGTATAAGTAGTCATTTAGCAGATGTGTTTATCCAAAGCGAGAGCACACTTATTACAGTGTCAATTCCATTTGGAAAAACCAAGGGTTAAGTGTCTTGCTCAAGGGCACACTGACACCTCAGTGCTTGACTCAGAAGCCTTGAACTTTAGCTACTATCCCATACCGGCAACAGTTTAAGTTGCGGCTGACCATGTTTGTTTTTGTTGACGGGCTTTGCCAAGATTTGAAGTCTTTCTCAACCTTTTGGGTTTTGGTTGTGATTTGGAAAAAAAGCTTTGAAATAGTTGGTCAATTTTGTATTTTTTTTTATAGAAAAAAAAAAGAAATGTGTCTCTAAGCACCCTGAGGAATGTGGAGCCCTGGGTATAGATGCTGGGCAGCAATTACTGTGTTGAGCTGTATCAACTTGAGAGTTTTGCAATGAATTAATGGCACCTCTGCTCAATGCCGCCCACAAAAACGTGACACACGTTTATTGTCCTGGTTTTGTTTCTTCTCCCTCATCAGGTTTGTACATTATACAACAGCTCATAACATCCATTTGGGTAAACCTTAACCTCCATAGATCCCCTTGGATCCCGTTCCAACATCAAATAAGGCTGCAATTTTTACACATAAAGTAGGACTTTCAGTGTAAAACTCCTGGGCTGGTTTAAAATCATGCTTCCTTTGAAAGAAAAACAGCTGAAGATGTTAATAGATCGTTGTTTAGCTAACAGCATGCCTTGAGTGAATGCAAATTCAGGATATTAAAGTGTACCTTTACACTTCTCTGACCAGACATGCCATCAGCTGGGGCAAAGGTCAAACAGTAGTCAGGGGAAAATGCTGAACAAATTCTGAATTGAATCCCTTAGTTGGCATCAGTTCATGTGTATGTGTAGCAGGATGCGTTTAGCTGAAGGACTATGCTTCAGGAAACAGATTTTATATGGAGTGGTCACTCAACACAGTACCAAAACTGTATCGTACAAAATTAACCACAAATGTTCTTCATATCAAACACTGAAATGTATGAATATAAATACAAACATAGGTCTAACAATATGCAAGTGAACCTGTTTTAATGTAGTGTCGGTCATATTTTCGATTATATTTTGTAATTTTGTTTATTGTTTTTCAAGGATAAGGGCATGTCATGCAACCTGTGCATGTTTGAGTCTGTCATCATAAACAGTTTGGGCTAGCTTCTATAATTTGTCCAGCTTCTAGCAAAATTTCATAGAGTTTGATTGGACGCACAAACTTTGACTTTGAATCGTTTTCCCCTCCCTTTCCCTTTAAAATGATATTTTTTGCTATCTTAATTATGTATGATTATGTGGTGAGTTGCACTTTTACTATTTGCATCTAGCAATATTTTCCCCTTTTGGACATGACCCTACCAGAACAGATGCGCTACATATTTTGGGGTTATTCTGGGGACCCACCAGTTGAAACCCCCTGCTGAAGGAGAAAGAAAATTTTGTTCTTCATAGCAGAGACGTACAGTATGAGTTTATTCTTCACAGTTCAACACCACAGTAGCACACATCTGCTAATTATCCTTCTGTGAAACATAAGAGAATCTAGTTCTCTAATGAGGGTGAAAAGAGGGTGTATTCGGTGATCTAAGTGTGTGTGTGTGTGTGTGTGTGTGTGTGTGTGTGTGTAGTGTTGATATATTAATGTGATCTGTTATATTTAAGGCTTTCTGTCAACTACCTAAAAAAATCACCCTGAATATTTTCTCTATTCTTGCTTGGGCGTGAGAAAAACTCTCTTTTCCTTGTAAATAACACAAACGGCTATTTGTGTGTGTGTGTCATTGCACTTTGCATTGTGTTGAAGGGCTTTGATGCATTAAGCCAGATCCAGCACTCTTTGATATATGCATCAGGGACTAAATACAGTTCAAGGAACGAAAACCGAAAATAATTTTTTCATGAAACCAAAGACCAAAGGTGTTTGTTCCAATTTTTGGAATTACATCACTTCATGAATCTGAAAAAATGAAACATGTGCATTGATCCTGAAACTGCTGCATCACAAATTTCTTTGCCTAATTGCCCGTTGTAGATGTTGCATTCTGTGAATGAAGACATTTTTAACAACCATGCGTAAATACTACATATACATCCACGGCTAATCCAGATACAATGAAAACAAGTCTTCGATGAATTATTGTTATATATGATGCATTAATGCAGATTTAATGCTGTCGGGTTTTGACTGAGAGGCAAATCTGTAACATTTTATTGTTCGCTGTCTGCATATCGCGGCGCCGTTTTGTGGTCCGTTCTGCATAAGGCAGCGGCTCATTTATGCTTATCGCGGCCATTCGGCATGTTTCACGGCCGGCCCACCGGACCAAATGCCATGTATACCACATTACCAGTCCAGCCCTGGGCATAAGTTTGCACTTGTGTTTGTATGATTCAAATGTTTTTCCAGGACACATAAAACATTTTTGATCCAGGAACATGTCGGACCTGCTTAATCATGTCATGTCTTTTATACGCATTTAATTGGTTTTTGTATGTCATCAAATTAGGTTTGCCTTATAAAATATGCCTTACATGTGCTCATTTAGAGGCTACAGGACTTTTACAAAACATGAATACAAGGGTGAAAGGGTTTGGGTTATATTTCACACTAAAATCAAAAGAAGAAAGAAAGAATGTATATTTTGCATTAAAAAATTTTTTTTTTGCATTTTCAGTTAAAGGGCATTTCATTGTGAGCCACTCTTTATCATGCCTTCTGTGACTTAAAAAATTGGCTACATCAGGACAGAGCAGTTCTTATAGCTAGAGGAGAGATCTGAGCTCTTACAAAACCAGAGGGGTGATGATTCACTCTCTCAAACACACACATACACATTGTCATATGTTGTGGAGTTGTGATGCATTTGGCTGTTGGCTAAAGGCAGCAGATGGGTCAGGAGAGGATGTGTGTAAGCAGTTCCTGCTGCTTCTCTCCAACATAAATGAGAAAGCCATTTCAAAACAAACTCAGTGTTATTTTTAATCTACTGAGTAACAGCAACAGCAGCAGCAGTGTTTCTTAATTGCAAATTTGTGTGCATTAATAATTGTATATTTTTGTTTACCTACATTTGCAGCTTAGATGCATGCAATAAAGTTAATACATATACATAATATACTGTAAATTAAGAAATATAAATAGTGCAAATAGTGTAAAAAAAATAATAGCAACAAAGTAGATTTTTGTGCTTTAGCATGCAAAAGGCAAATAAAGTGGGAACATCCCATTTAGGTCCAGCTGTCTTAAAGAGCAAAAGTGTGTGTGTGGAAGGCTGAGCTGCCTGCTTGTTGATTTGACGAGGCACGTTGCTTAAATAGCTGGTGCGCTGACTGCCCACTACTGCATCATTGTGGTACATCAAACTTGAATTGCTCCAATAGTAGGACAATTCCTTATTTTGGATTTTACTTACAGGTTTAGGGCATGATTAACTGCAGAATTTTTTTTTTTTTATTAAATCGACAGCCCTAAAATTAACTATTTTATAGAGGGTAAAATGCATTTAAAGGAACCCATGAAAGTAACAAAAGGCATAAATTAAGGAAGTAACATTATAAACAAAATTCTCTCTCTATCGCAGGCTTGGCTGCAGAGGTATGGCTACCTCCCTCCCACAGACCCCAGAATGTCCGTCCTGAGGTCCACTCAGACCATGCAGTCCGCTATTGCTGCCATGCAGCGTCTCTACGGCCTTAACATTACCGGTGCACTGGATAAAAACACCATTGAGTAAGTAGCACTTACACTCTTACCACCTCACATTTGGAAAAACACAGTCACTCACTCCCACATTCACTAGTTCTGGGTAGGAAGGTTAAGATAGTGGCATTTAGGATCATTGAGGTGTGGATTGCTCTGGATATTTAGATATCTGTACATTGATTTACCCTGCTGAAAAGACCAGCATAGCTGGTATTCTGCTTATGTTGTGTTTTGGTTTTTGTATGCTGGTGTATTGGTATCCCTACCAGTCTAGTTTAAAAGCCAGACAAGCACCAAACCAGCACTAACTTGTCCTAAGCTGATCATTAAAGCAGAGTAACTAATGGGGTCTACTTTGTGCAAAGCAGATTTCATTTCAGAGCACTTTCACAAACTTGACACAACAGCAAATGCCTGTTTCCCCCTCTATTGTGTCATTAGGTAGATTTGACAGATGTGTTCTAGTTAAAAATCAGGTTCACATCTGTACGACTTGTTCTTGTTCTGTACAACTAGCCCATAGCATGACAGACACAAGCAAAATGTAACATGCAACATCTCATGCATATTGAATATGATGTACAGCACATAAGCATGTTTGGACACTAGAATAATTGTGGCATTATGAATCTTATGTGCTCTTTTTGTTTCCTTTTTGCTTCTTCATAGTGATAACACCTTAAGGTGAGGCTGATTCTTCTCTTGTGATTTATTCTTTGTTTTCATACCTCTCTCTTTCTGTCTGCCTCTCTCTCTCTCTCTCTCTCTCTCTCAAACACACACACACACACACACACACACACACACACTTGTTTTTATATCATTGTGGGGACTCTCCATAGACATCCATGCTTTTTATGGATTGTATACAGATCTAACAATAATTTCTATCCCCTAACCCTACCTCTTTTTTTTCTCCCTTTTTCTCCCCAATTTGTAATGCCCAATCCCCAGTGCACTCTTAAGTCCTCATGGTGGCATAGTGACTCGCCTTAATCCTGGTGGCAGAGGACGAATCTCAGTTGCCTCCATGCCTGAGACCGTCAATCTGTGCATCTTATCACATGGCTTGTTGAGGGTGTAGCCGCTGAGGCATAGCACGTGTGGAGGCTTCACGCTATTCCCCGCGGTATCCACACACAACTCACCAAGCACCCCATGAGAGCGAGAACACATTATAGTGACCATGAGCAGGTAACCCTATGTGACTCTACCCTCCCTAGCAAGCGGAACAATTTGGTTGCTTAGGAGACCTGGCTGGAGTCACTCAGCATGCCCTGGACTCAGACTCGCAACTCCAGGGGTGGTAGTCAGTGTCTTTACTTGCTGAGCTACCAAGCCCCCCTAACCTTACCCCTAAACCTAACCCTCACAGAAAACTGCATTTTTACATTTTCAAAAATACATAATTTAGATATTTAAAAAGCCATTTCCCTCATGGGGACTGTTGGCTGGGTCGCACAATGTAAGTGATCTCAGGTTCCCTGTCTGTCGCTCACTTCGACGTTGTGTCGAAGAAGCGATTATGCTGACTCTGCTGTTGGATCTATGGTGAACCTCAGCGGCACCTCCTTCTCTGCACGGCAGTGCAGTTTGCCCCTGGGCGCTTCGACAGCTCAGTTAAAAGAGTTATTTTCTCTAAAAGGGTTAATTTCTTTAAAAAAGCAAATACAAATCTGGCGTTGAACGTCCTTTTCAGGACGCGTCTTTTTAAAGACGTCTTTCCGCCTCTGTGTAGTTTCTGGATGCGGTTGATTTCTCCCCACCTCTGACGGTCATAAAAGCTGCCTCGCGTGGAGTTGTCCCAGACCGCTTCCGCCCTGCATGCCACGGCCCCTCCTGCAACCAACACCAGGCCAAGGCACTTCAAAACTTGCACTTGGGTAGTCCCGTTCTTGATGTGCTCCAGGAACTGCTTTGCCTCCCGACGCCGCATTACCTGCTCCACACAGCTGCGAAGCCCCGCCGGGTATGTCAAAAATAGTCATCCAATTAGTGCCCCTAGCACGGAGCTTGGATGCGTGTCTTTCACTTCCGAGTCCGTCACGCTGGCTGGCCAGGACCATCCAACTCGGTTACACAATTCAGTTTGCCAAGCCTCCGCCCCCCTTTGCGGGCGTCAGCTTTACCGCAGTGCACGGCAAATATGCCAAATTCCTGCATGTGGAAATCATCTCTTACTCAAAGACGCGATAGAGCCTGTTCCTCCAACCAAGATAAAGAAGGGTCCCTACAGCCCTTACTTCATCGTACCCAAGAAAGGCAGCGGCTTACGACCGATCTTGGACTTGTGAGTTTTCAACCAAGTCTTGCACAAACTCCTGTTCGAAATGCTCACGCAAGACACATCCTAACTTGCGTCTGGCATCTAGATTGGTTCGCAGCGGCAGACCTGAAGGACGCGTACTTCCACGTCTCAATCTTGCCTCGACGGCGACCCTCGCTACGGCTCACGTTCGACGACCAGGCGTATCAGTACAAGGTTCCGCCTTCAGCATGTCCCAGGTGTTCAGGCAGCTCAGCCATTTAGGGCCTCAGGTCAATCAGGAAAAGAGCTAGCTCGTCCCGGTTCAGAGTGTCTCTTTTCTTGGCATGGAGTTAGACTCAGTCGCAATGCCTTCAGGCCGGGCATGGCGGTCCCTTTAAAACCTTTCCAGAAGGCCCCTGGACGGGACGCGGAAGATCTAGCTGGTCTACCACCTGCCGTCTTAGACACAATCAATCAAGCCAGAGCCTCCTCTACCAGGCAACTTTACGCCCTGATGCTTGTTCTTTATGCTTGTTTGAAGATTGGTGTTCTTCCCGGGCTGAAGACCCACAGAGGTCGGCAGTTAGATCGGTGCTCTTATTTCTGCAGGAGAGGCTGGAGGGGAGGCTGTCCACTTCCACCTTGAAGGTGCATGTGGACAACTTTTATGGGGCATTGGGGAAGGGTACGTGCAGTCTGACACTGCTGGTCACCTTTGCACGTAAAATACCTGAACCGCTCCTATGTCAGCAGTACACGTACACGGCTCAGTGCATGGCATGATTTAAATTGGACCCCTAGTGTCGCTTCTTCGACACAATGTCGAAGTGAGTGACAGACGGGGAACGTCTAGGTTACGTATGTAACCTCCGTTCCCTGATGGAGGGAACGAGACGTCGTGTCTTCCCGGCCACATCGCTGAGCCGAGCTACTGTTGTGGCCGGACTATTTCCGGCTCCTTAGAAAAATCCTGAATGAAATAGACGTATTTCCCCACCTTTATACCCGTATGTCCGGGGGGGGGTATGCAAATACAGTCTGCCTTTTTTCATAGATCAGAGGCATATTCGGCGCTCAAGAGAGACCCCTAATGTCGCTTCTTTGACACAACGTACGTAACCTAGACGTGTTACTATCCTTGTGAGGTCATTTGGTCAATGCACACACACACACACACACACACACACACACCCATGCACACACACATACAAACAAACAACTCAAACAAACTTCACACATATAATAAAATACTTGAATACACCAATTTCCTGTTACAATTAGATCTCACATCTGAAGGACAGGCCGAGCTGCATTAGTCTACCAGAATTGTCATATTAGCTGTAGCTAATTGACTTTAATGAATGGAGAGTCATAATTTGTTACTTGAAAAGGTAAATATGAAATAAGTGTACTGTAGTTAATTATACCAAGAGCGTGAATATTTCCTGAGGTTGACATAAATGTACATTTTGGAAACCTCATCGAATTTGAGATGTTATTCCAGATCTGGGAGCATGTTAGTGTTGTGTAAAAGCCCAGACAGGATGTCCTGAATGTCATGAATGTGGTGCAGTGCAATATTAATGAATCTATTTCTTTCTTTATCACAGCTGGATGAAGAAGCCACGGTGTGGAGTGCCAGACCAGTTCGGAGGTGCCTCAAAATTTAGCGTCCGAAAAAGACGTTACGCCCTCACGGGGCAGAAATGGCAACATAAACATATCACATACAGGTGTGCCACAAGAACATCACACTTCCTTTGTTTTTAATAATATTTTTTTTAAATGAAGTACTGTGCATATCAATGTTTATTAGCACATTAAAAATCACTGTTATTGGTTTCGACTACTGACAATTTTGAGTTTTGACATCCTGATTGTGTTATGAGTCGATGTATTTAACCAGCAGCAGTGTTGAAATAATTAGGCTGCCAAATTCACCTTTCTCACCTCAACGTCCACCTGCCAGCTCCCTTCGTTCTCCCTAAATCACTCTGTCCAACAATTCTCACGTCTCTCTCTCTCTCTCTCTCTCTCTCTCTCTCTCTCTCTCTCTCTCTCTCTCTATATATATATATATATATATATATATCACTCTCTCTTCCAGCTGGCCTCTCTCTCTTTCTCTTTCTCTTTCTCTCTCTCTCTCTCTCTCTCTGTTTCAGTGTTTATGTCACCAAAGCTTAATTGGTATGACTGTTATGGATTCAAACATGGTACTGTACAGATGTAATGAAGGCATAAGACAGGTTAATGCTGAGGCTTTACAATATAAAATAAATATGATTAAGTCTTCCATTAAACTCGTAACAGCCATATTACAAGTTCCACTTCTTTAATTGAATAATATAGTACAACACAAACCTTAATAGTAGATAAAACACTTGAATAATCATATTAAATTATACTGGTAACACTGATGGTGTTTGAGGAGAGTCCCCCGTTCTCTATGTAATAGTGCTTTGAGTGTAATGTCAGAAAATCACTATAAGTGTAAAATTCTTTCACTCAGAATATGTATATAAGAGGGTTGTTTTTCTTCATTATAACTTGCTTTCTTCATCAAAGCAAGTTATATTTCACATTTAAATGTTTATTCGTATAACATAATATCAACTTGAAAATAGCACGTTATGACTCCGGCTCTGAATATCTCCCAGTCATGATCACACACAGGCGATGTCCAAGTAGCCTACTCAAACTCAAATCATGAGATTAGCAGTGTCGAAATATGACTGACGTTTAGTGTTCTTCTTCAAAATTGCTTGCGATTTTATGTTTCAGCCACAGATGCCGCTAGAGAGCACAAAGTTACGTAGTGTAGCTTTAAGTAAAATAAAATTAATAGACTCTGTCATTTTGGGGGCTGCTGTGGCTGTGGTGGTAGAGCGGGTTGGCCACTAATCGCAGGGTTGGTGGTTCGATAACCTGCCCACACGACTCCACATGCCGAAGTATCTTTGGGCAAGACACTGAACCCCAAGTTGCTCCCAATGGCAGACTAGCGCCTTGCATGGGTATCTCCACAATCTGGTTTCTAATGTAAAAACCAACAGCATTGGATATGTGCCAACCTGGGTTTATGTATGAAGATTTCTCATTATACACAATATATATAAACTATACATTTAAGATGTTATTTTGGATCTAGAACATGTTGATGCTTACATTATTATATATGGTTCCCTCATTTTTGAATATGTGGTTACATCCTTGTATATGAGAGACACAGCTCAGCTATGGAACAATGAAATCAGAATCAGAAACAAGTGTTCCAAGGAGCTGTGTTTTAAATATGTATGTATAAATATGTGTTTTATCTTGTTGACCTACTTGATGCTAAAATATTAATTATAATTTTTGTATAACATCATCAACATTGTGATTTCTGCCTAAGTATTGATGTATTGTACTAACACGATGCGCTCTATTCTAAACACAATATTTATTTGATAATCCTGCAGTTTAAGATGTATTATTCTGTATGACCTATATCCAAATATAGATACATTACATGTGCATCAAAATAATCTGCCTGAGAATAGTGTGATCTGGTTTGTGTAGTGATTTTAATGGAAAGTGCCACATATAACCCCCAAAACACCCCATGTTAGCCCCACAATTGATTTGCGTACATAATTGCCAGTTAACGCATAAACAGAAACCACCTTACAAAGAGGATTTAAACAACTTTAACACACACATAATCTTTTTTCTTGAATGTAGAGTTTATGTAATTGGTTTAACCAAAATATGAGCTCCATATTGCAGCTATTAAACCCACAGGTCTGTGTGGCCAGTAGACTTCCATTGTAAGTGCGTTACCATAAACATTTTTGTTAATTTTTTACAAAATTATGGATGAGGTGAAATTATTATCTGTGGTAAGATGCTTCTGATAGAGCTTTAACTTCATAAGTAACAATTGTATGGAAAAAGTGTGACATGTAATTTCTGAGTTAGTGAGCTAGCGTCAGCATTTCCAAACAGTTTTTCTGAACACTCTCTGTTTTCCTTTTGTCAAGAAGCAGATAGTACCATCCCCAAACTCAAGCCATTGGCTGAACCAATGTTGCTATGTCAGACTGGTTGGGATGCTCAAACAAGCAGCAACATTTTGATGGCACCACAGAGCCAAAGTGTTACACTTTTCTACAAATGGCTTACTTATAGCTGCATATGAATCTAGAAATGAAGTGTAGTATTTTAACATTGGAAAAATGACACACCTTGCCCTTAAGGATCCAGAGCATCCACAAAAGGCTGTACAAGCATACCAGCATCCTTTGATATATAAGTTAAACATTACGGTCTACTGAGAAAAAGCAGACAGAGAAACCAAAAGTAAAGAGAGAGATTATGATTATGGAATGGAATACAGCTTGGTGGCTTTAGGCAGGAGTTCCTATGTGTGTCCAGTGCATGTGTGTGTGTGTGTGTGTGTGTGTATGTGTGTGTGTGTGTGTGTGTGTGTGTGTGTGTGTGTGTGTGTGTAGCCAGGCAGAGCAGATGGGTTGGCAGATGTTCCGGCCAGCACTGCCTGCTATCTGTCTTGATCCAGACTGTACCACCCTTCACCTTCCCCCAACCCTGGATCATACCATATCAACGCTCTTCTTTGTCATACTACAAATAGTATCACTGTGTGTGTGTGTGTGTGTGTGTGTGTGTGTGTGTGTTAGTCTTGGCTGTTGAGTGCTGGTAATTAACCTGGTCTCAAAGCATTCTGTGTTCTCATAACCAGTGACACATACTCACACTCATTCACGTAACTGACATGGTTTCAATAACACCTGTTAATGACATGAAAGAACAAAGCGATGTGTTGTGAATTCAAAGTCCAGAGGGCAGAGCCTGGACTCTATTCTGTGAGCTCTTGTGTTTAGAAGCTAGAGATAATGGCGTGATGTTTGAATGGCCATTTTTATGGACACTATTGTGGCCTCTTGGTTTTAGAGAAGGCAGTCTGGGCTTTCTTGTGCTTCTAAGAAGAAATTTCCCAACATTTCCCAATGTTTTCCAATTTCCCAAGTCTGTTCAATAAATGTGAAACTGCTGGTTAACATGACACAATCACAGCCAGTTAGAAGATATTTGATGTTTAATGTACAGTTATGAGAAGGGGGAATTTGGACCAATGAGATTTCACTATGGGCTGGGAAACCCAGCACAACACCAAATAAATAGAAACCAAGTTATTGACGAAATGTCCTGTCGCTCGTGTGACACTCATGTGAGCACAAAAAAACTCAGAGAAAAAAACAAGATTTTATTGCCTACTTTTATCACTTGTTGTTTTATCCAACCCAGTCTAATTAGAAGTCGTAATACTGTTATGAGATTGTGAATTTGTAAGAAATCATACAAGCTGGCTTGTACAAAAACATCTGAAGTTCCAGGATAGAGAAATAAACAAACCAAGGTGCTGTTTTTAGGAGTTTTTTTTAACCCTAAGTTAAACCCCTTCCCTAATTCTAACCATAAAGTCTAACACCTTACCAACCATAAACCTAACCATGATTTCAATAGGAAAATCACTATTGTGACATGGACGAAAGAGAAACATCTGGGTTTTGAATGAGGGTTTTTACAATTTTTCTGAAGTTTAAACCCCAACCCAAACCTCAAACCTAACATAACCGTAAAGTCTAACCTCTTACCCAAACCCTAAACCTAAACCTTGATTTACATAGGATACTAACTTTTGTGTACCGTGGAGGAAATAAATCATGGGGTATTGGAACGAGATGATGGATGCGAACAGGTTGTTGACGTAAGTTGGTCTGTCACTTTGTCACTTTGAAAAGAAAGTTTCCTTTTCATATGAGGCAAGTCATTCAATAGGCTATCGATCTTGATGATTTTGCCATCGAGTTGTCATTAGACTATGTTGGCTTTATGGCATAGGTTGCAGGTTCAAACCCCACAATGGGTGATCAATGAATTGTAACTATTGTGCCCTTAAGCAAAACACTTTACTTTTGACTGCCACTGGCCATGTTGCAAAAAATAAATATTATATATTTTTTAACAGCACAGGCCTAGTCATGCTACTTCTATTCAGGCAATGAAAATCTCACCCTGCCAACCAAGAGCCCAATGGCTTACAGATTTGATGGAAATTTACACATAATTTATTTTGTTATTTTTTAACATCTACAGAATCAATTCAGTATCTAACAGATGAGGAGCACCACGTGAAGGTTTGGGAAAGCTTGTAAGACACCTTACGCTCCATACCACTCTAACAAGCAGCATTCATGCCAGCTGAGCTGAAAAACTCTAAAGCCTGAGAGGAAAGTAAAGATCTAATGGGATGTGAGGTTTAGACAGGATTATGATATCTGGGAACTACAGCTGAGAACGACAGGAAAAATACATGAAGAGTGCAAGCCAGATGTTGATCTAATAGTTTGCGCTCATAGATGGAACGACTGTCTGCCGATGATATCCAAACCTCATCTTACACCACCTGGAGGGAGAAAGTGATGGAGAGCCTAGGTTTCAATGAGATATTATGTGTTGTAAATATTTTTAGAGGCACAGCTTTAATACAGTTAAAATTCCTCTGCACATTGGAGAAAACAGCTGCTACTAGAGTTGATAGAGAGTCTTGGCTACTTTAGACAGTAGCACAATGTTTTATGAAGTAGCCAATAGTCTTACTTGAGTATAATTCAAATAAAAGGTGATGTGCGTAATTTTAATCAGCACTAAAATACCTTCTCCTATTCCAGTTTCATATGCGGAGACAACTATAAGAAAGATAAGGTTGATTCTCATAAAAAGTGTAAACAATGTGGCTGTGTGGCACTTTCAAAACATTAGCTTCTTTGTTTTGTTTAAGTGTCCCGAACTGTCCAACACAGCAAAATTGGCTTAACCAATGGCATGAGTCTGGGGTGGGATCAATGATTTATTGACCAATGGAAGATGGGGCAAAATATGTCTTTTGTTTTACCATAAAACACAAAATGAGATATCAGGCAAGATTTCGGGCTCATTTACCTTTCACTTTTTGCATTGTTTCGATACAGTGAATGTGAATAGTGACTGAAGCTTTTAGTCCCTAACATTCTTCCTTACATCTCATTGTGGCCACTCTGTAGCGCAGTGGGCTGTTGATAATCCTCAGTAAGGAAATAAGTCCCGTCCACAGGAAATCATGTTTCAATACCTGTAGCACCCACTGAACAGGAAGAGTGCTGGAAAACTGCCATTTCCCCCCAATTTACTCTCATTGTCTGTCTCATTCTCTTTTAGCGCAAATTTGCAAGGAGTAAAATTCATTAGCTCTGTTCCAAAACCTAGTGAGCGGCCTACCTCGACAGCATTTTTAGGTATCAAATCAACATTATGCTGCTTTACTAGATAACAAATCCCATGGCAGCGTACTTACATTGCATTCAATACCTAAAATGTATAAAATAATTCAATCTAATAAAGAATGGGCTATTTTACCCAATATTTGTATGTTATGCATTTTTATACTTATTAGAGTATCATGTTGTTAGCTTAGCAACATGCTAATGCAATATTCTACTGGAATTTTATTGGAATAGTCTAAAGTGTGTTATTTTTTCACAAAAATGTGTTCAGTGTGAACAGCCCTTTATAAGGTTCCATTTGTGCTCGGTTAATCCTCGTTTTTCTATGTTCATGGTCATCTCGCACACGGTCGAGAGCTCGGCCTTTCAGAGTATACTCTGTTGACCGGGAGCTTGGGCTGCACAATTAATCGAAAAAATTACAATTATGCCTGCTGCAATTATCTAATCGTGAAAAGTGTCAATTACAGCATTCCATTAAAATCTATTCCCGTTGAATTAAAATTTAGTTTTTACATTTTTTTTCTGTGGTTGAGCATTGTAACCAATCTCAGAAATGTTTATTGAGTATAAAAGCAGTAATCAGTAATATTGTAACAAAACTAGAATGCTCCCATTATAATATAACAATAAAACAGCGATAATTAAGGAACAGTTCTGAGCTTGTTTTTGGATATGTAGCTAACATAAAAAATATTGATTGCAATTTCCCCACACAAAAAAAGGAATTTAATGTAAATTAAAATAATTGTGCAGCCCTTCCAGGAGCGAATGTTAAAGTGTCCAATGCAAGTGCACTACGACTGCTTTGAGATCCTCTTTTAGAGCAGTCAACAACAGCAGGCACATGTCCCGACAACGCACACAGACCAGGACTGTCCATGTGTCAAATAAATCTAGGCTACACACGGACAGTCCACGTAGACTGTGCTAATGACGAAATTTGCGTCACGCATACTGTATGTGTTCAGTAATGTTGACAACCAATGTATTCTTTGGCCATTAGAAGGTAGCTGCCTATGTAGGTAGTATACAACAAGGCAGATCACTGGATTTCGGTATAACGCAATGTGCTACAGTTTCACAAAACATTTAGACTGTACATAATGTGATCATGATATCATCAAATAATGTCCACATACTAATGGATGTCATCTGCTCTTTCTAGCATAAAAAACGTCACACCTAAGGTGGGCGCGGAGGAGACATACAATGCCATTCGCCGTGCGTTTGATGTGTGGCAGAACGTCACGCCGCTGCGATTCGAGGCAATCCCCTATAGCGACCTGGAGCGCAACAAGAAAGACGTGGACATTACTATCATTTTCGCCTCAGGTTTCCATGGCGACAGCTCTCCCTTCGATGGAGAAGGGGGTTTCCTTGCACATGCCTACTTTCCCGGACCGGGAATCGGTGGAGACACACACTTTGATTCAGATGAGCCCTGGACTCTAGGGAACCCGAACCATGATGGTATGTAAAACTGGTTTTATTGGTCACAAATAAGTCCTGCATTGTCTTTCACGCATTAGGACGAATAACTTGTTGTCTAGGCCCTGCTTTTCTAGACTGCTCTCAAGAATATGATGGAATTATATAAGTTTTTTGACCACTTTTAATTTAGATTACATTAAATGTAAATGTCTGATTATTTTTAACTAGATTTGTACAATGTTTTTCTTCTTACATTAAGCATTTTGTATATAAGTGACAATAATGACTGTTTGGTTGAAATTATGGTTCTTCTGATGGAAAGAAAAAATCATCTTTTTAGCCATTTCAGAGCAAATACACTTTAAATATTGTGTTAAATATAGGGAATATCATCTAAAGTTTGAAAATATCAAAATATAATCTATTAAACTATATCACCAGACCTAATTCCCAAACACACACTCTCTCAAACATGCACAAAGTCTCTAGTCTAGAGGAAAGAACTCTTGTGTGGATCTGTCAAATCAATCTCCAGCCTTTTGCCGGGAAGGTGGCGATCTGTTGCCATGCACAGTTGTTTTGTTTGTTTTGTTGACGTGTAGCAAGGGATTACTGCTCACAGAGGCAACTGCATCCTCTTTCACATTGGACAACACTTCCACTCGCTGGCTGTGTACATCCTCTCAACCTCTCTTCCTGTCTGCCTGAGTTGTAAGAGAGTTCCGCTGTAAGTAGGTCAGAAGCATTGTGTGAACAACAGTAAGTGACAGGGATTGTGGGAGCATAATAAGGGGAACACAGCTCACAGGATGTTTAGTCTGGGTTAGGGGGACAAATGCATTTCTCTCTCTCTAGATCTGCCTCTTTTCCATTCTATTCTAAAATTCTCACCTTCTCTTTCACATTTTTACCAAATGTCCACAATAGGATGGTAAAAGCTGAAATCTCTAACATCACGGGGAGCAGCCAACTATCACCACAAGGAAAACCACTTCATAAATATACTAAATAATGTCTTAATGAAAATGCAAGAAGGTTTGTGTGAGGATCATGGGAGTGGTGGTGGTGGCATAGTGGGCTAAAGGGCTAAAGCACATAACTGTTAATCAAAAGGTTGCTGGTTCGATCCCCATGGCCACCACCATTGTGTCCTTGAGCAAGGCACTTAACTCCAGGTTGCTCTGGGGGTAATAATTGCACTGTAAGTCGCTTTGGATAAAACTGTCTGCCAAATACATAAATGTAAAATGTAAATGTAGGATCAGGTTTATGCATAGGGATAGGGTAAGGAGATAGACCATATCATTAGCTGAGTATAAACAATAGTAGTCAATGGAACATTCACACAAAGAGAGAATATTTCATGAATTTAGAGTTTTTACCCTATTTGCAAGTTGTTGTTTTTTTTTTGTTTTAAGCATAAACCACACAAAATGTTGTAAGATTAAGGCTTTAAACCAAGCAAAACATGGTAGTGAGGTTTGTTGTCTAGTTTTAGTTTGGGGACATACAGTACATCGACAGTTCTTTTAGTTGCTCTGTCTCTATTTAAAAATTCTCACCATTACATTACTTACACTTTTTTATCACTAGATTCAGAGTCAGATAACTTTGCTGGGCTGTAGACTTGTGTGAGTGTGTTTTCAAAGGAGAGTAGTTAGGCCTCACAGAAGTAACATTCTCCTGTTCTCATTCTAGGCTAAGAGAGAGAGATCGTCTGGGATGATAACGGTAAAATACAAAGGACAGAGCGATAAAAACTATTTGTTTACAACTGCAGCTACATTTTTAGCTTCAACTTTGACCAAATTAAGTTGTCTGGCCTCTGTCGATGGTGCTTTGGTGAAAGATCTGTTTTGGTAACCAAAAGGTTGTAGGGTCGAACTTGGCACTAGATCAAAAACATTTTTTTTTTTTTTACTCAGAATTTTTCTCTTGTTTCCTTCTAAACATCATTTAATCAAGATACATACACTTGAAGCAATATGAGATAAGATATTATTTCTTGTTTTCAGAAGAATCCAAAAAAAAAATTTGTTGTCAGTGGGGTAAGAAAAATAAATGTAATTTAAAGGTAAAACTATTTTCATTTTCTTACTCCATTAGCAAATAGTTTCACAATAGTTTTGGCCTTCACAGACTTTTTAGAGTCTTTCGGGTAGGTGGGATTTGGGCCAAGAGCAAACACCCAGACAATTGCAAAGCAACATGCGAAAACCACTAAGAAAGCCTTAGCAATCGCATAGCAACATGCTAAAACCACCCAGAATGCCAGCAATCACAGAGTAACAAGCTAAAACCACTTAGAAAGCCTTAGCAATCACATAGAAACATGCTAAAACCACACAAAACACCTTAGTTGTCACTTGGCAAAACACAAAAATCACTCGGAATGCATTAGCAATTGTAGAGCAATTCATAATACTTTTACTTCACCTCCACCTGGGGCTTTTATTTTGACACCAAAAGTGCTGTTGTATTTCCTTTAACTTCTCAAGGAACTTATATTTCAACACAGAAAGGGCAATGTGTATTTAACAGTTTACAATGTTCTGCATTTCCTGAAATGCTGTAATCTCCTCATTTTCTGTTATACCGTGCCACGATTGAAGATTTGTATAATATCTTGTAGCGGTTACAAATGTATGGAATTGCGCAAATGCTTGAACCGGCTTTAATTTGATTTCACAATGCAGATGAACTGATCTGAGAGCGCCGCCATGCACGTGCACACAGATCAGCGTGTCAACGGTTTGTTCTGAATTACGCACAAACCATGTTTATCTGTCTTTAAATCACAGCCTTTTGTGGATTAATAATCACATATGACCAACTCGCCATTTTTAAGTTATTTTGATCAATTTTGCAGGCCTGAAGGATCTTGAAATTAGTCTACTGATGCACTCTTTATGAAACTAAATGGCCAAATGAAAGCACATTAAAATGATCACGATATTCACAAAATTGGTAAACTTTACATCGTCAACAAAATTATCTAGATTATGGTTAATATTCAATAAGCCCTACATTGCATCAGGCTAAAACCACTCAGAATGACTTAGTAATCACATAGCAACAAGCTAAAACCACCCATAATGCCTTAGCATTTGTAATGCAACACATTAAAATACACTCAGAATGCCTTAGCTTACACATAGCAACACAATTAAACCACTCAAAACACTTTAGCAATCGTATTGCCTCATGGTAAACCCACTCAGAACGCCTTTGTAGCCGCACGGCATCACACTAAAACCCACACAGAACGCCTTAGCAATCACATGGCAACACGCTAAATTATCACCTAGAACACCCTAACAATTGCATGGCATCACGCTAAAACCACCCAGAATGCCTTAGCAATCCTATAGCAACAGGCTAAACACCTTAGCAATAACATAGTATCACTTTCCAATCACCTACTACCATGGACCATGGTGGAAACTTTTTGTTGCATGGTAGAGCACCACTCAGATTTTCTTTAAAAAAGGTAAGAATAGTTTTATATCTACAACTTCCCCTATCTAATTCATGTTTGCCTATTTCAAATAAGATTATACCTACATGTACACAAAAAACTTGTCATATTTTCAGCTGCATATTCAGCTAGATCAGGGAGTATATAGATTACACTACTTACAAAAGATCAGAAACTGTTATGTTTTCACCATTTTTCCCCAGGGGACAAAGCAGAACATGAATTCCAACAGTTTTCACACTCTTAAAGTTGATGCGATAACAGTGGAAAATATGAAGCGTTCATGTAGCTGCACTCGTGCAGGAAATTAAAATTCCAGAGTGATATTTTCTGTCCCTCACACAAATGAGGGTGAGACAGGGATTTAAGGTAAGAAAAACAATAGGAGGGAAGAGGAGTGGAATGCCCAGAATGTTTCTTGAATCAGGTGTATGTCAATTTCAAATCCCAATAACAAGTTTAGTTACATGTGTAGAGTTGTGCACAAGAGCAGGTTGGAATTGTAGTTTATGTTAGAGAAGCATGCTGGGTATTTGAGGAAGAGGCGTAAGGAGGAAGATCTTGGGAAGAACTGAAAATCTGAGTACAACTGCTTTTGGAAGAGGAGAACAGGCAGGATGAGTGTAGCGGATAAAATAAATGTTTCTTGAACTGGAGGAAGAGGAACTATTTTTATTACGTCTACACAGGCCAGCTGCCTATCAGTGTAGAGAGAGGTTTGTGTATGTGTGTGTATATTGATGGCAGGTGACTGTTCTGATAATGTATTTATTAATTTATTTAAAAATGTACTATATAGCTTTTTAAATATGATGTAAGTTCTGCAGCACTTTAGACACCATACAGAATTGTTGAACAAACATTTTTTTATTAGAGTGGCCTGACTGGATGCAACATTAGCCCAACCAATGGTGTGTTTGGGCCAGCAATTTGTGGTGTTCTGAGTGGGTCATCCTGTTTGTCAGTACCATGGTGGACAAAGGGAGTATTACAAATGTAATTAATTATATCAGATATTAATATAAAAATTATAAAAAAACAAACGCACAATTTGTCAGTTACAATTTTTATGTAAAACAATCAAATGTAATAGGTTTCTCCACCTCTAAACCAACTTTGTTTTCCACTGATGCAACCAAGGCTGTGTATATTGGGAAAAAATATTTTAACCAATAATATCATCCACGATCCAATCAAATTCTGATAGATAAAATCAAACCCTACAAAATTTCCCAATTCCCACAAAATATTCTGTCTCTCTCTGAAAATATGTCCTATTTTTTAAGTTAAATGTGTTGCAGATGTTGTTTAATGTAGTCTTGATGTCCACTGTGTCACGTGACCAGACTGTGACATAATTATTTTCTTTTCTCCCCAATTTGGAATACCCAATTCCCACTATTTAGTAGGTCCTCATGGTGGTACTTCCCTCAATCCGGGTGGCAGAGGACAAGTCTCAGTTGCCTCCGCTTCTGAGACTGTCAGTCTTATCATGTGGCTCACTTTGCATGACACTGCGGAAACTCACAGCATGTGGAGGATCATGCTACTCTCTGTGAACCATGCACAACTTACTACATGCCCCATTGAGAGTGAGAACCCCTAATCACAGCCACAAGGAGGTTACCCCATGTGACTCTACCCTCCCCAGCAACCAGGCCAATTTGGTTGCTTAGGGGACCTGGCTGAAGTCACTCAGCACGCCCTGGATTTGAACTCACGACTCCAGGGGTGCTAGTCAGCATCAATACTTGTTGTGCTACCCAGGCCCATTAACTGTGACATCATTATACTGATCACAAATACTTCAACATTCATAAATTGCAGCTGAAAAGACTTTTGTCAAGTGTATACACTCATTACCCTAAAGGTTAAGGCAAAATTAGTAATAACATATTTATGAATAGCAAATATACTGTATGTTATGTGGTTCGTAGTGGTTTTCATTGCCTCCAGACCTTGTGTTATGTACTGTATGTGATCCATATCCTGTAAGTGTAAGGAGAGTGACTCATGCTGGTACACACCAGGTCTGCTCTTAAAATAGGCGCTCTCCCACCGACTGGAGCATTTGCATTCAATGCAGGTAGCAGCAGCCCCTTCTGCCTGCACAGCCTGCCTCTCTCTGTCTCTCTCTCTTATTGTACCTCTCTTTCCATTCAAAAATTGCTTCACACAGCACTGCGAGTAAGCCTCGGATAGGTTGACCTGTGTGTGTGTTTAAATACTGCCCTTAATCTCTCCTCACTCTCTCACTTTTATCTCACGGTCACATCCACCTGGCTTCAATCTCAGCCTATATTTGTTCACAGTGCATATTTTATTACTCTTAGGAGCAGATCGTGTTCTAGAAATTGGCTTGATCATGTGAATTCTCATCAAATGCTGCCTTAAACTTTAAAGGAAGTTTCAGGTATTTTTGAGAATTAAGAATACAGATTACAGGTCAACAGCCCATAGACAGAGTAGATGGCATATTTAATTTCATGCATATGAAAATCAAATCAAAATCAAATCACTTTATTGTCACACTACCATGTACACAAGTGCAACAGTAGGTGAAAGTCTTGTGTGCAGTTCCGAGCAACATAGCAGTCATGACAGTGGCGAGACATATACCAATTTATAATAAACAACATATTTACACAACACAATAATAATATACAATGTACATTAAACAATACACACAATCTAGAATACACATATAATAAAATAAAATAAAAAAATATAGATGCATAGTAGATGTATTGTGGAGAATATATTTGACAGTCCAGTGTGAGATAATAGATTAATAAAGTGCAGGGCTGATGTATATTGATCGTGAGAGATCAAGTGTTCAAAAGTCTGATTGCTTGAGGGAAGAAGCTGTCATGTAGTCAGCTGGTGCGGGTCCTGATGCTGCGATACCGCCTGCCTGATGGTAGCAGTGAGAGCAGCCCATGACTCGGGTGGCTGGAGTCTCTGATGATCCTCCGAGCTTTTTTCACACACTCCCTGTTATATATGTCCTGGAAGGAGGGAAGCTCACCTCCGATGCAGGTATTTGCAGTTGTGGGCGGTGCTATTAACGTACCAGGTGTTGAAGCAGCCACTCAGGATGCTCTCTACAGTACTCGTTTAGAACCGTGTGAGGATGTGGTGGTTCATTCCAAACTTCCTCAGCCGTCTCAGGAAGAAGAGGCGCTGGTGAGCCTTCTTCATAACGGCCTCACTGTGGACGGACCATGTGATTTCCTCAGTAATGTGGACACCGAGGATCTTGAAACTGCTGACTCTCCACCAGTGCTCCATTAATGGTGATGGGGCTGTGCTCTCTGTCTTTCTTCCTGAAGTCCACTACAAGCTCCTTGGTCTTACTGACATTGAGGGAGAGGTTGTGCTCCTGACAACAGGGTGTCAGAGTGTGCACCTCTCTGTAGACTCCTGTAGTTTCATCATTGTCAGTGATCAGACCTACCACCGTCATATCATCAGCAAACTTAATGATGGCATTGGAGCTATGTGTTGCCACACAGTCATGTGTGTACAGGGAATACAGGAGTGGGCTGAGAACACAGCCCTGCGGGGCTCCAGTGTTGAGGGTCAGATGCAAATTATGCTATTTTTGCTAGAACAGTTCGATTAATGTGTCATAGTCATGTACCTAGGTGTTGACACTTGAGTCAATGAAACATTGAGTTTTAGTATTTTTATATTTTAAACATCACATATTTAAGAGGTTGCACTTTGTGTATATCTCTCACAGCATCCAATATAATGCCAATTGGCATCTGCACCAAATGATGCTAGACATTTTCTTAAAACAAACTTCTCTCGGGGTGATTTTTAGTGGATTTATGAAACCAGTTCATATCTGGTTCAGACACAGGTTTCCTTGTAGCATATCACGGGTGTGATATTTTTTGCTCCACAAAATCTGACAACCAGAAAGTGTCCAAATACTTAATTTTGAACAATGTGTCTATTGTTTTAAAACTGGAAAACTAACAAACTTATTTTGTGAATTTTTTTTTGCTTGAAAAAGCATTCTTGTGTTATCTTTCTGATAAATAATAAATGCCACATGGTTTTATTTTTGTATGTAATGTAAAGATATTCATACTACACATTTTAAAGTGTGGCATAAATGTCCAAATTCTTTCTGGGCCCATTGTATAAGCTCAAGCTGGAGATCTGATTGTGAAATCAGAAAGGCAAGAGTAGAGCCAAAGTAAAGCATGTAAGTCTAGATATAAGAGCTGAACAAGAGCAGAGAGGACTTTTGGGACAGATGAAGCAAAAAGAGAGCTGAAGAGAGAGAGATGCCAGAGCAGCTGGTCTGTCCACAATGCCTCATCTGTTCATGGGCACCAGCTAATTTTTTCACACTCAAGAATGAACTTGAACCTGATCTTTCCTGGAATCAGCCATGGGTAACACAAGAACACCAGGAATCCAAGGACTCAGCTCTCTCTCTGTTTCTCCCACTTTCTCCATTCCAGGTCCGAATAGCCTAAGAGATAGCCTACTCAATGGGCTAACAAAAGCCCTCTTGTTCTCACCTTTCCCTGTGTTAATGTTTTTAATCACCACTTATACTGAAATGAAGACTAATAATAATATTTTTCATCCATAATTAGCATTTTAGATTGCAAATTCCCCCAACACTGCTGTGCAGCAAATAAGAGCAAAGTATAAAATGCACCCTTTAATTATGCAAATCAACTAATTTCACAAGCATACATAAAATATAGTATTGTACCCAATTTGCACAGCTCAATTCCAAATCTAGTGGGTCGGTTTTGAGTGCAAGGTTGTGAACAATTCTGTAGACATCTACAATCTGGCATACTTTTCTGGGACTTTACTGCATCACTCTACCACTGCGGTCCAGGTGCCTGAATTAGCTTTAAAAATACTGAAAATATGCTTTTAAAGATTACTGTGTCTGGATACATGGCCAATTATAACACTTTGTTCCATCATTTGATGATTGATGAATAACTGCTGCTAGGATCAATAGAAAATGCACACAAATATTGCTTTTAAATAAAATTATGTTCACTGCTGGCTTTGCATGAACAGTAACAGTGCTACGTTAATTGTGCCTGGCAAATAGTGCTGAGTTTTGTGAATGGAGCAATTTATTATCATCCTTATTTACATAGAAAGGAGCATGTTTGTGCGATTAAGTATAACAGTGAATTAATTTATACTCAGGGTAGCACTATTTCAGAGCCTTTTGTGCCTACTTAAAGTTCATTGTAGCTGCTTTGTGAAATTGTAGGGTTTGCTAAATGCTAAATTGCCAGAACTGTTACGTGAATACACCCCTTTCGGTTTTATAAGCTGTTTTATGCTATATTTATCACAATTCCTACTGTTTTTATGGTCCAAGCATGATGTTCTCAGTAGCATTTGTTAGCTCAATCTGTTTGCCTTGTGTTCACCGAGAGTATGTGAAGGTCTGTTTATTTGGTGTGTAGCACAGCATTAATCAAGGCAGGTCTAGGGTATGCTAGCATGGTGGAATGGGTTGTGTTAGCAGGGTGTAGCATTAGCATGGGCTTACCACATGCTAAAGTGGCAAATGGCTTTGTGAAACTCACCCAAAATATAATGTTTTATCATCTTTGCTGATGATGTTAGGGTGTATTTGCAGTGTGTTAACAGAAGAGTAAGCTCATGTGGTGTGTTAGCACAGCTAGAAGGGTGTAACGGGTTGTGTTAGCAGGGTGTAGAGTTAGCAGAACCTGTCCATATTGTAACATTAGGCTGGTTTATTTGGAGGGTATGTAAGCAGAGTGTAATTACTTGTGTTAGCAGGGCAAAAAGGATAGAAATAGAATAAGCAATTAAAGAAATAGAAAGGCAATTAGCAAAAAGCAGCTGCTGCATAAGCAGCACATAGGCTGTACTCACAAGGTACCTGTTATATTTCTTGACAAATCACAGTCATTTGTGATCTGTGGATAAGAATTTGGATAACAACACTATATTAAATCATTTTATAGAGTTTGTGGGGGTGGATTTAAAAAAACAATTATAATTCATATCAGATAAACTAAAATAGATTACACATTTGTGCGTACAAATGTTTCCAGTGAGATATAAATGTCCAGAGATTTGAATGTAGCTAAATCAGGGATATGATGTCAGAATTGCTAAAAAATGTAGAGTTATCAGTGCCTGTTCATAGGGTCATTCTTACATCCTTTGCTGGTGTCTTGGTAATGTCTTGCATAGGATGTTTCAATTTTGTAAATGAACTTGAAGTCTTTTATAATGTTAGATGCAGCTCAGAGGTTTTAACACAGAAGCGCATTGCACATTCAGAGTAAATTAAACATTGCTCACTACAAAAGATGATAAATTAATTTGGCTCAAAGCAGAAAAGAGACAGAGAGACGAGAAAGAAGGGGCTTAGTTATGCCATAGGCATTTAGTGTTTTTCATGAAAATTGCTGGTAGTAATTTCCTGAATGCATTGTAAATTTGGGAAATTGTTGGTACAGCAAAGGACATATCCTGTTGTGGCTCTACTCTCAGTGGCTGAAATAGACTGAATAATATTCAGCTGGTTAGATGCTGAGGAGAAAGGCAGAATAATGATGAATAATTAAGGTTAAATTAATGAATTGCTCTCTAATACCTGGCTTTCATGTCTTGAGTTGAACAGGATGTTTGTCCCCTGCAAAGAGGAAATTTGTATGGGATATAAAATGGGTGTAACTTGCCCCAAGGGTATTCTGACTGAGCGTGTCTTTGTGTGTGAAAGTGAGTCTGGTTCACACTCACACACAGATCTTGCCTTACTGAATTGACTCTGTCATTAAGTTACGTCTTTCCCCTGGGAAATACAATATGATGTCATATCCTTTAAAGGCTAATGAATCTTTGAAAGTTCATCAAGAAGTTCTCTGTTATGAAAATAATTGTCCAATGTATGCAGAGCAGAAATGCTTGGTATTATGTTATTTTGGGCATGTTACCATGCCAATATATATTTATTGATTTATTTTTTTGATATGCACCATGGTAATAAAATGTTAATATGTAGAACTATTGTATAGCTTTATCGTATTAATATTGTATAACTATTTGATGCCATCTCTGCCATAGTAGATATTTAATTTTATTTTTTAAAGGGTGCGTAGTCTATATTTTTAGCATTGACAAAGGTAAGGTGATTCCCAAAATGAGGTCAGTTTTCTTGGCAAATTCCTTTCATGTGTGTTTCTCCTCTTTGTTTCCCATCACTTTGCTTTTTTTCACTTGTGTTTGATGTGAGATCTTGCCTCTCAGCTGCCTGCTAATTAATCATGGTCTTTGGTCTTACACAAGACCTGGAATGGTTCAAACACAGCTGTTATCAAATTAACTTTTAAAGAGAATCTTGGGAGAACCTCAGCTCAGGTCAGCGGATATTACAGTATACACTTTACTCCAAACATCACTAGAGGAAAGGGTTTGTGTCAATTTTCTGTGCAGAGAGGACATCTGAACTACGTTTTTGGTACTTGTCAATACACAATTTGCGGACATGATGCTAGAGTGTTGTGGGTGGTTGCCAGGGTGTTCTCAGTAGATGTTTAAGTGTTGCAATGTGGTTGCTAGGGTGTTTTAGATGGTCTACTACCAAAAGTCTGTATATTCTGGACTGGTCCCTTGATATGGGAGTGGTGGTGGCGTAGTGGGCTAAAGCACATAACTGTTAATCAGAAGGTTGCTGGTTCAATCCCCACAGCCACCACTATTGTGCCCTTGAGCAAGGCACTTAACTCCAGGTTGCTCTGGGGGGATTGTCCCTATAATAAGTGCACTGTAAGTCACTTTGGATAAAAGCGTCTGCCAAATGCATAAATGTAAATATGGCTTTTGTTTGTCCACACACACACGCCCGCACGCACACTTGCACGCGTAAAAGCAGCATGATTTAGAGTAGAGACATAATAAGGTAATGAGACTGCTCACTTGTATACATATGAATGGGAGAAATCATAAATACATATCTTTTTGTTTTTTTTGATACAGCCATTAAAATGCTTAATATGATGGCTATAGGTATGGAAGTCCTGTCTCACACTCAAAAGATCCAATCACTTGTTTGTTTACTCCAGAATGTGTATGCACATTAGTTGGACCATCCTGAAAATTTTTATTTTTCATGTCTTTTGAGCTAAAGAAGCAAGATTCATTGTGTCAGATTTTATTGCTGATTGGGAAAATGTTCTTTAGATCTTGACCTACAGTTTTGGAGATTTTGTTCTTTCCCCATTTTCGTAGATAGGTGTTGTACTTTTGTGACTGTAAATAGATGCCCAGAGGCTTTACAAATATGGCCACCAAGTGGCCTGACTTGCCTTAAAGGGACTTTATCTGAGTTATCATTTATGTCTGTAGCACAATTTGTGCAATATGAGTTACACAGAAAGATTTAATACTTCAGGTTAGGGATTTTTCAAAATGCAGCTTTCTATAATACTACAAAGTGCTGTCATTGCAGTCTCTCTCTCTCACACACACACTCTCTCACTCCCACCCTCCATTACTCGTAAATTCGTATTATTTGTATACAGATTGTTTTCCATCTAATGCTCTACCAAACTAATATTTTCATCTGGTAACAGAACTGTAACAACTGGTCTCATGTGTTTTGTACACAGTTGGTCAACTGTGTATTTTGGAGCGTGTTGCAGTCATTGACTTTGATGTAGCCGTAGATGGTCGAATTCTCCAGGGTGCTGAAAAAGACTGAAATATCCAGGAAAATAGAAACATCATCTGAACTGCATCTCTTGCACTGAGCAGTTTTAAATAAAACACAAGCTGAATGAATAAAAATGTGTCATCTTTATCCATGACTTGTGCATGCTGTTAGAGGATAAAAGATTTCAAGAGAGGGAGAGTGAGATAGCAAGACAGATGCAGGAGAAAGTGTGAGTCACTGTTGAAGAAAACAACTAAAGCTTTGTAGCTAGCTTATTAACTTACTTAACTCTGTGCACATTTATATCCAATAGTACAACTTTGTTCTCATGAAGAAATAACAATGCTAAACCCTGTATTGTGTTACTGTAACCTGATTTTATACCACTAAAATCATGTTAACACATAATGTTTCATCCTCTGGCTGTTCTTTTGAAACTCGAAGTAGTACTGGAAACATTGTCTGAGTATTTTTGTATGATAATAATTAAAATTCTCTCATGATTTGATCACCCTCATCCCATCCCAGATGTGTATGACTTTCTTTCTTCTGCAGAACACAAAATCTGATTTTTTTGAATATTGCAGCTCTGTAGGTCCATACAATGCAAGCGAATGGGTGCCAAAATTTTAACGATTGCATAAAGGCATCATAAAACTAATCCATACAACTCCAGTGTTTTAATCCATATTTTCAGAAGTTATATGATAGGTTTGGGTGAGAAACAGATCAATATGTATGTCCTTTTTTGCTTGAAATTCTTCTCCCTGTCCAGTAGGGGCTGATATGCACAAAGTGTGTGAATCACCAAAAATACAAGAAGAAGGTGGAAGTGATCTGTTTCTCGCCCAAACCTATCATATCACATCTGAATATATTGATTTAACCACTGGAGTCTTACAGATTACTTTTATGCAGATTTATGTGTTTTTTGGAATTTCAACATTTTGGCACCTATTCGCTTGCATTGTGAGGACCAGCAGAGCTGAAATATTTTTCTAAAAATCTTTGTTTGTGTTCTGCTGAAGAGAGAAAATCATACACATCTGGGATGGTATATGGGTGAGTAAATGATGAGAGAATTTTCATTTTTGTGTGGACTGTTCCTTTAAAGAAAACATAAGTAATTATAACTCAGGTCTGTTCCATTTTCTTTTCTTTTTTTTTTGTGAAACCGGTTCTAAATAACTATCATTCTCGGTTCCCAACCCTGTTTGCAGTTGCTGATGTGGCCATCATGGGTGTGCTATCCTCTGTGGTCCTTGATTACCATCTCATAGCATCTGCTCTGCTTTGGTAACTGGGCTGCAGCCAGTGGCACCGTTTTCTGGCCTGTGGCGTAAAGTCTCATTTCAAAATCATCACAGAGTGAGCAGGGTAGGGTTTTCCATTTGAGCACAGAGGTAAGATGCTCAGCGTGGATGTTTGATGTGAGGGTGTGTAGTGACAGTGTTCATATAGTAATGATTCCCACTAGTAGCCATGGTTGCTCTGGATGAGTTATTGTAGAGTGGAAACAGAGATGGATAACAATTATGTACATAAACAACCACACACGTGTCTTGATTTGATTTGACATTCTTGTGCATGTATCATTAGGTGATTTGATTTGCTGTAAATGTATCAGTATTTTTCCATTTGAAGATCAAGCGTGAAAAGGACTTGTAGAAATGCAGCCAAATCAGGTTAAAATGAAATCAAAATTTACCCTATTTACTTTCATAATACAGGTTCCTGGTCTTATTCATGGATGCTAATCCATGGAACAATAATCAAATATATTTATTATATATCATCAAAACATAATAAAGTGCTCTGCCTCTGAAATTACTTTCTTTTTTGACTTATGACATCTATTCTCAGTGGGCTACAAGATTAACCAATGACCAAATAGTTTTATAGGGGACAGGGTCGTGGGTTTCCTCCGGATGCTCCGGTTTCCCCCCACAAGTCCTAAAACATGCAGGTTAAGAGAACTTGAGACTCTAAATTGCCCCATATGTGTGAGTGAGAGTCCCCCAGCCACTAGGGGTTACGTCAGGAAGGACATCCGGTGTATATATATATATATAAATTTATAAAATAATTTTTTAAATTAATAGCACAGAAATTACATTTTAAATAGTCTGCCTTAATGTAAACACAAAAAGTGTTGTGTGAATAATGTGCAATTATTGTACATTTACTGCAATAATTCAGTCAATTTTGAAGGAATTTAATGGGTGTGAGATTTTGAAAGTGACTAATATCTGTCAGTTCTTATTTGTCTGTGATTTTTGTGTCTGTAGGGAACGACCTCTTCCTGGTGGCGGTGCACGAGCTGGGTCACGCGTTAGGCCTGGAGCACTCCAACGACCCCACGGCCATCATGGCCCCTTTCTATCAGTACATGGACACAGAGAACTTCAGACTGCCACATGACGACTTGCAGGGCATCCAGAAGATTTACGGTAAGATCTCCCTGTCTAGGTCTACCTACCTAGCATAGCTCTCTATCTACATCTCTCTCCACTCTTCTTGCACTGGGCTGCACACATCAATAGAGGGGGAACACTCCTGCTAATCCTGTCAGGTGTCTCTTCTGGCTGATTCATTCAAAAATCATTAATTCATGTCACAATAGAATCACCTATCCTTTTATTTTCACAGAGGTTGAATTCTCATCTGTCAGATTCTAGCACGCGTTACGCTACTCAAAATCTGTCCGTGCTAACTCTTCGATGCGGGTAGGCCTTTTGTGTACCGTGATAATAAGTCCAGAGATAATAGAGTTTTACAACACACTGCAGTTGAGGCTTTGCAAGGATGCTCGACTAAGTTCAAACAAATATTCAGACATTTTATTGGATTGCTAACTTACCTAAAAGTCTATGCTCCAACAACTTTGGCTAATGTTATGTAAGGTTAGAAATAAACATTTTAAAAAAAAATGCATTAATGGTACATCCTTATGATGTTTTAAGTAATTGATAAAAGTTCTCACAATGTTAGGTAAAAAAAAAAAATATTTGTACATTCTTTTTTAGTTGTCAAATTAAGTTTTCAGGGAATTTTCAGAAATGTAATGCTAACCTTTCCCTCAAACTTGGAAAATGTTTTAAGATAGTTAATGTCTCTCTCTCTCTCTCTCTCTCTCTCTCTCTCTCTCTCTCTCTCTCTCTCTTTCTTTTTTAATTTTTTATTTACAGGACCTCCAGATAAACCTCATCAGCCTACGAGACCTCTTCCGACAGTCCTGGCTGCCCGCTCGCACCCACCAGTAGATCCACGCAAAAATGACAGGCAGACGCGGCCTCCACGAATACCGACTGGTGACAAACCACTGCACCCAAACGTTAAGCCAGACATCTGTGATGGTGGCTTCAATACTCTAGCCATCCTCAGGAGGGAGATGTTTGTGTTTAAGGTAAGTAAATAATTACTTCATTATGAATTGGCAAATAAAGATGCATGCCTTTGATCCCTTAAAAATATTGCCTGCGTAGGCAGCTCACTAGGATTTGGAACAGAGCGACTGTGTATATATCTGAAACAATGAGTTGAAAGTTGTAGAAGGTATAGACCAAGAACATCTCTCTGATCACATTGTTTCTGAAATGCTGTGTATGAAATGAGCTCCTGTCAAGCTTTTGGTCTCATAAATTCTTCTTCATCACTGGGTTTAGAGCTCTGGTGGCCTCAGCTGACAAAAGCACATGTGGCGGCTACAGGAAACAGCTTATTTCAGCTATTGTTCCACCCCCCTCTGTGTGGGTGTTTTCTCTGTGTTCTCTAAGTGGTTGTGCTGAAGGAAAATGACCTGTAATTCAGAACCAATGAGCTTTTCTTTGCTAGCTGAACCTGATAGCTGCCATCAATGAGTACTTTAGCCTGTAGCGTGATACTCAGTTCAGGGTCTGACTTTGTATAAGAACCGAGTATTAGCAGTCAGTGGATGGATTGCAATGTGGTCTTACAAAGTACATAGAAAAAAATCTGATTTCCACATATTAACAGCATTTTCGAACAACATTTCAATAAACGCTAAGGTATTTTTACACACCACCAAACAGACGCTAGCCAACAAAAGTCACATTAGCCTGGGCCAAACAACGTTTCAATAACTACAAAAATTTGATTACAAGTCATTGTGAATTTTTACCCACCACCAAACAGATGCTAGCAAACAAACGTCGCATTTGCCTAAGTCGAACAATGTTTCAATAACCACAAAAGGTAGACTACAAGGTATTTTACCCACCACCAAACAGGCGATGAAAAAACGAATTGTATTCGCTTGGGTCGAACAACATTTCAATAACTACAAAAGTTAGATTACAAGATTATGCATATTTTATCCACCACCAAACAGATGTTTGTAAACAAAACTCACATTCACCTGGGTAGACAAATAGCAAAAAGTAGGTTTCGTTGTGGACCTTATCAAACGGTACATTGCCAAAACGTTGGAATTGTACTCGGCAGTGCCAAAAGAGAGCAAATACCACCAATTTTGATATATTAATGATAAAAATACCTTTGAAAAAGTTGACTTCCGCCCACTCCTATAGTCTGTGTTGCACAGACTAAAAGTTTAGTACTAGAACATAAAGGGTCAGTATAGTATTAAAGTATAGTATATTAAGTATCGTACTAATACTAAAAAAAGTTTTTGCACCTTATGGATGGCACACATATTCATGAGATATATACAGTGTATGTATATATATATATATATATATATATATATATATATATATATATATATATATATATAAAGATTGGGTCCAGTTGCTGTATTGTAGCTCTATAATCAGCGTACATCTGTGAATCAGAGCAGAACATATCCATAGCTCACATCCCTTAAGGCTACAAAAAAAGATTTACAGTACTCTCGCTAAACAGACAGCCTGTGTTTTTGTTATATTCTCTGTTTAAAAATAGATGGGATTCATTTATTAAGCATTTGAAGGAAAGAAATTATCTTTTTTTCTGGAGTAGCTAAACTCGTGCTGACGTGTAGATTTATTCCAGTTGAAGAGGGTTTTTGTTTGGCTCTAATCTTATAACTTGGTCTTAAGTCGCAGTTTCTCAGCTGACGCCTCTGGGGAAAACAAAATCTATCTTGAACGCTGTTACATTTTCCTCTCTCTCTCTCTCTCTCTCTCTCTCTCTCTCTCTCTCTCTCTCTCTCTCTGGCTGTAAACTTGAGTAGTCTATCACTGTAGCTAGACAATAACACAAACATATTTCTGTGCTATAAAACTCTCAAAGTCTGCTAGCTGAGCTCAGAGGTGTATCCATGCAAATGCCTGTGTCAGCTCTCTCACGTTGGCGGCTCAGACCTTCAGACAGATTGGCTGGGAGATGATGGGTTAGTTATGTTGACAGCAGAGTTACAACAGAGATTGAATCATCATCATCTAAAGGCAAAATTTTAATTGGAGATAATTTTTTGAAAATGCTTGAAAAAATACAGTAGGTACTGGTTTGGTTTTTTGCAGATGTAGTCTTTGTTTAGTCAGCTGCTTCATGTGGGTTTATGCCAAGTAGCACAACCGATGGGCCAATGTTCTTGCAAAGTATACCTGAGTCTTAGGGTTGTAGCGACACCATAATTATATCTTATGAATCTATACCAGCTAAAGTATCATGATACCTCATGATATTCTGTTAATTCTTAAAACAGTGTGTCATAGTGGTTCTTAGAAAGTAGCCATTCCACTTGTTTCACCAGAAGTGGTGAAATAACTGATAATAAGGCTCAAATGGACTAACTTGATACCTAATGCATTCTTAGTAAAAAAAAATCACATCAGAACAGCCAGTTATAACGGCAACAGCTTTACACTTTTATTCCAATATTTCTGTGATTATTCGAATGACGGTAACATAAAAATAAAGATATTGTTACGTTGAAAAGACTGTTTTGAGCAACTATATCATTTTTACAACCACTTCAGCCACTCTCTCCTGGTAAACAGAAGCGCAAATGCGTATTACACACACACACACACACACACACTGGTTTGATCGCACGGCTCATGGATGTGATCAAACCGATATCTGAGCTGCATTTCCCAAAAGCATTGCAAGCTTGAGTTGATCGTAGAGACCGTTGGTGCCAATGGTTTCTACAATCTACTTAGGCTTGCAATGCTTTTGGGAAATGCAGCCCTGATCATAAGTGTGAAGTTATTGGAAAAAATAAACAAGTGCAACATTACATTTTTCAGGGAATCAGTAAATATGTACATGTTAAAATAAAACATTTTGGTTAAATGAAGTGGCACTAACACGTGTGTATTCTGAAGAAGCAGTAGGATGTGTCTGAAGGTGTTTAATAAGGTTGCTGGTGTTTCCCCTTTGGCTTGAAATCTTTGTAGATATTCCCTGTCTCATCATGCAAAACCCAAAATAATATTCATTACATGAATTGTGTTTTTTTAAAAAGCTTCTAACTCTCCAAAGTTTTATTTAAATCCATATTATCCATAAGGAGACACAACCACCAAATTAACACGCTGAGATTCAGACTTGGGTGTTTGAAGCATGGGAAAACCACACAATGAAAAAAAAAAAAACAATTCCATATTAGGGGCACATTCTAAAAAGCGTTTTGCACTCTTAAAGGGCACTGCTTGAAGGGGACGCCACTCGAAAATACAAAATGTTTTATGTTATTGTAGAGAAACAGTAGGTATTATTCAAATGAAGGTTTTAGCAAAAATAATATTTACTACCACACATACACCATAATTTACGGTATTACCGTATTAACGGTACTATCATTTAAAACACTTGCAGTATTTTGAAGCTTTGGGTTTGCGATACTACCGTAGCACCGGGATACCGTGCAACCCTACTGAGTCTACTATTTAATCAAACTCTGTATAGCTGAGAGAAAAAAATAGCTGAGAGTTTTTACTTTGCAAGTGATCTTGTTAAAGTGGGTACCATTTAATCTAACTCCTAATCTAGTCTGTTTCAGCTCAGGGATGTTTGGAGTGAAGATAATTATTTGAAATAATAAATTAACCTAAGCAGGACCTCAGAACTATTGGTATTGATTCTGTTAATGTGGTAGATCATCTATTCTAGACACATCTCAATTCTAAACTAATATGTGGAACAACATCAGTGGGCTGTTAAATCCCAAGTAGTGTTTAGAAGTTTGATTCATTTCAGTGAATTTGTTCGGACAGTTTATTAAACGAACAAAGCTTAAGGGGCATTCACACCGAACGCATCCTTGTGCTGAAAAAGCTAGATGCAGTGCCACAAATAGAACAGAACACTGGTGTCTCAAGATGTAACTCCCAAGTTGAAGTTTTTTTTTTATTTATTTTTTTAAACTCAATACAGTGTCTAAAAGTGTGATATGCTCAAAAAACAGTGAGACGCAGAGCAACGGTCAAAGACATCCATTTATTGCTTGTTTAAATAAAAAAAGATTGAAAAATATGGCTGATGTGAACGACCCCTTACTGATATATTTGAGTCAGTCAATAGTGGTCCCATGTACAGCATTTTATTTTGTATTTTGTGTTGTTTTCAAGAAAGTTAGATATTAAAATAAATATTAAATATTAAATGAGGGTTTTTTTTTATTTAATTAATATTGCTTATAGGAAAGCTACTGTTTCATTTCCTCTTTTCCGCCTCACCGTTTATTTCATATGCTTCTTTTCCTGTTCCTACTCACCCTTCTTTTCCTCTTATCCACAGAATGAGTCAGAGCATTAATGTTTTTGTGAATTTCAGATCTTGCGGTAGGAACTCATCTATTAACGTTAATTTAATTTTAATACATTCTTTTATACTCTGAGTTTGACTGGACCTCTCTGTAGACCTCATATTCAAGAATTATGAAGTTTCAGTTTCATTAAACATTTAGACATTTTCGCTGCCAGTCAGTTAGCAGACTGACTTCCAGTTCAAAAGAAGTGTTTTCAGTTTTCATTTAAAATAATGCACAAAAGAACAGTTCTCCACTGTAATTGTTTCATAATTCTTATATCTGTTGTTTCTTAACTGCTCTGGTAAGTCTTCAGTGGGAGTCTCTATTATTACAAGAAGTAGCAGAATTCTGTCAGTGTCAGGCTTTGAGTGGTTCTTCTGTAGAGATCAGAGCAGCATGCTGTGTACTGAATGTTCATCTAAGTCTGGGCTTAAAGGAAGCCCTACAGCAAGAAAGGGACTGGAAGATTTATGACACTAGTTATTGGCCATTTCTGACTGCAAGGAGGGGATTTCAATGGACTTTTATGGATCATTGTATTGTGATGCAGAATGCAGCATTATAAAGGGAGACAACTTGTCATCCAGCAGACTAGTACATTAGACGCATTTATAAGTAATAGCAATAATAAATGTTTGAATCTAATTAATAATAGAAATTATACAATAACAGAAAAAAATATTGTATTAATTATTGACATTAAATAAAATACATAAATATTGTTTTATTATATTAAAATAAAGATTTGTTTTTCTATTTTTAATTTAAAATAATACACAAAATATTTAATGTATTTTAATTTAATACAAAATTATATATATATATATATATATTAAATGTAATAAAATAAGTTATTATATATTAGATTTAAATACATAATTAATTGTAATATACAGTTTAATACATATAATAATATTAATATTACATTAAAAAATAATTGTAAATTGTATTTCTTTCTCCTATTTTAGCTTTTAAATGGAATTATTTAAATTCATCCCCCTTAAAGGACACTATAATGTCAAAGGTAAAAAGACAATCCAGAAAATAATTGAAGAATTGCAGAAGTGAGTGAACCTTTTTGGTTTTAAACCATGTTTAACTTCTCTCCAGGAGTTTTCTTCTCTTCTATCTTTATGTGTTTTCCAGCTTCTTCTTCAAAGAAGCATCCTGAAAAAGAAATTTCACCCAAAGATTACAGTTCTGTCATCATTTACTCATCATCATGTTTTTTTCAAACCTGTATGACTTTCTCTCTGCCATGGGAAACAAAAAGACATGTTAGGCAGTATGTCAGTCAACATTAATATTTATGTGGAAACTTTTGTGTTCTACACAAGAAAGAAAGCCACAAAAGTCAAGAAAGCCATGGTTTGGAACAACTTCATGGTGAGAAAATGACAGAATTTTTAATTTGGACGAAATGCCCCTTTAAGCTTTGTAATTACTAGCTTTATGTTCTGTAAGTGGCCATACTGTAGATAGAATCAGCCATTATGTCTTGAACGACGATCTCTATCTTGAACAATGATCTCGCTCTGTGATCAAAGTGCATAAACCCTGTTGGTATAATTTCCGCAAACCTTAAAAGGAGCATGCTTTGTTCTCGATAATTGCTCCAGTTATATAAATAGTCAGTTCCCCCGCTTTCTCTTTCTTTTGGTGTGTGTGTGTTTGAAGTACAGAAGAGTGTGTCTCACTAACTTGACAGATCTGTTCCGTCCATCCTGTGAGGAGGAGAGATTCACAGTCTAGCGATGGATCTGTAGACTGTGAAACAGGGAGGAGAAAGAGAGAGATAGAGGCCGATCTCCTCGCAGTATGCTCTTAAGCCCAGCACCACACTGCCCATAGTGCTTTCATCTCTCCTCTGCATCTCTCCATCATCTCTCTGCACACATCCCTATTTTCAATATCAGCTGGTTGTAACAGACAGACCCAGCAAAACCCCGCTGTAGCTTGATTATAACCACATATGTGAACATACTGTCAAAGTATACATGACACAATGCATGATCAAATTTTTGAAGCAAAGACAACAAATATGAAGATATTAACGACAAGACGAAAAATGAGTGTCATGTCATTTACCCAAACACTACAACAAGCCATTCTGACGGCTTAAACGTTCAGAATCTCTAGCCTCAATTACAAGACAGTTTTCACCTCCATTTCTCAAAACTCTACCAATGCTCCTTATAATATAACATTATATTAAATATTTCACTCCCCCATGTTGCTCGACTAAATTAAAGATTTTTTTTTTCCTGTTCAAGACAGTCTGACTTGTTCGAGATAACAGTCTCTCTATATTACCATCTCTGTCTAGCTAAATGAGAGCTGTGGGTCACTGAGGTTTGGAAAAGTCACTTGTTCTTTCAGAATATGGGATAACCTGAATTTTTGGTGTGACAGAGCCTATTTTAATGATGTAGCACTGAAAAGTGACATGTTCCGTCTCTGTAGTTTCTCTCTCAGGCAGTATAGGGCAAAACGTAGACAACAGTATGTCTTCTCTCAGACTCAAACCATAATGAAATGCAGATGAGTGTACGTCGTTTAGGGAACAGACGGTTTAGTGTTCGTCACAATAGTACGAGGTGGCAAATTAGAGTTCATTTGTATGAAATCGTAAGAGTAAGACACCCACCAATTATGGAGAGTTCCCTCGTGTACTTGGAGTTCCCGATGTGCCACTTTTTCTGTAATAATCCAAAACTGTGTTATCCTAACTTTAACCCCTAACCTAAACCCCATACCTAAACCGAATCATAGAGTGCAACACCTTACCCTACCCAGAGCGTAAACATAACTATGATAGTAATGATAAAAGGCCTAATGTGTAGTACGATAGAAAGCGACGCTTCCGACTTCTGAACACGTGTCCGTGTAGCGTCTGTGATTGCTTGTTGTATAAGTCATATGTTTTGGTACAAATGAAGTGTTTCAGAGCAAAACTCCAAAAGAGTATTTGCATTTTTGGTAATTTTGTAAGATTTTTTTTTTTTTTTTTGGTGGATCAATCAAACTATTGATCATAGCAGTGTAGTGTACTGCATAAAAAATTAAATAAAAAATCATGGTAACACTTAGCAATAAGGTTGTATTTTTTAACATTAGTAAATGCATAGATATCGTCAACTAACAATGAACAATATTTTTTTGACAGCATTTGTTAATTTAATTTAAAATGTATTAAATAATAATAAAAAAAATGTATTACATTTGTTAATGTTAATTTAAAAATATACAATTGTTTATTGTTAGTTTGCAGTGCATACCTAATGTTAACATAAGCCACTGCCAAGGTGTTTTTAAACTGGCATTTAGATGCATTAACACTGACTGTTTAATGCTGCTCAAAGCAGGCATAAATGCATACATAATACAAAATGTATATTTTAAATATACAATTTTGAATATGGAAATATGAAATTATATCTTAAATATGAAAATAAATTATGAAATATAAGCTCTATCGTGACAAAAACAATGTTTAAGGCTGCTCTGAGGTGGGTTAGAGCAGGCTTAATTTAGACTGGCACAGAATTTTAAGCAGGCACATGGCAGGATTAACTTGGCTGTGTAAAGATGCCTATATATACAACTTTTAATTTTAAAAATGTATTACTAATTAACATTAATCTAGACTTTAAGTGCTGTAAAAGTGTTGTTCATTGTTAGTTTAAGTAATGTTAACTCTACTTAACAAATACAACCTCATTGCAAAGTTAATCATTGTCTTAGATCAATATTGTTTTTGTCTTGTATTTCAGTAAAGTACCTTAACATTCTTAAACGAGACATTTACTTCAGAAGCAACATTGTGTAACATAAGATTAAGTTATTTTACGGTGTTTTCAGACCTGTAGACCATTTGCTTTGTTCCGAAACGAGGACTAAATTGTTGCAATGTTGCATTTTCTATGCGGTTTGCTTTCACAAGACAACATTTCACAATGACCAAAACTATGTCAGTAAAAGTCACATGTGAGAAAGCTGTCCCTTATTGGTCACTATGTTTGTTCGCTGTTCCAGGATTAAGCTAATCCCTTGAAAACCCTTTAAAATTATATGACTGTAAAAAATGTGTCAACCACTGCAAATTTTTGAGAATTTTTGAGCGTCGCCAGGTAGAGGTTGTGCTCCAAATACAAATGATCCGTCACTCGGATGGATATGAGTTGTAAAGTTTCCGTCATGTTTATTTTTATCCGTCATAAATTGCTATTGAATCTATTGAAACGTGACTGTTCTCACAGATCTCTCTCTCTCCCTCTCTCGCACGAACACACACACAAACACGCACAGTAGCCATGTAAAAAAAATATATATATATATATATATATTTGTCAAAAAGTTGCTAACACCTGCCCGTGTTCTGCTGCTATCCAAAAGAGAGAAACGATTGTGCTACAATTACCACAGGAATGATAAAATAGCTCCTATTTTAAACTTGCAATTATATCTAATATTGCTGTCAATAGGCTATATCCCCGTTTTGATGATGAATTACAGAGAAGTACTTATCTGCAGATCTATTCTCCAAAGATCCGATTGTTTTTGTGTGGATCCGAGGGCGATTGCCGTGTTCATATGTCCGTAAACAAACTGAACCAAGCTCAAACTGTAAACGTGCCAGGTACCAAAACAAACACTTAGAATGAGCCAAATGTGAAAACCTTACATTACCCACTGGCAAATATTTTTTTACATTGGCTTTTTTTTCCTGTTTTAAACATAAAACTAATGATTTTTGCCTTAAAAAAAAAATTTAAAAAATATATATATATATATATATATATATATATATTTCCAATGGGGTATGAAAACTAAACTTCAAGATATATTCTCTGAAAACAAGTGTTATTATCTTATAGAACTTTAGTAAGTAAATGTATCTTGTTTTAAGGATGTGTAGATTCACAAGACAAATACTGAATACAGAAAATGTAATGGTTGATTACAGTTCAATGAAGGTTTTAGATTGTACAGATTTATGTATGTTATCCAGCAAGAAAGAAAAAAGTGGTGGAGCAAAATCTTGAAAATGACGTTTCTGTAATCGAGTACAAAATTCTGTCAAGGAGAAACAGTGAAGATTTACACACTGCTTTTGCTGAGTTTCTTTATTGCAAGATAAATTAAAGAGGCTCTCAGTTTTAGAGATAGTGATGGTCAAATTACATTTTTCATCAATTTGCTGCAGAAGATTAGTCTTGAGAAGCAGTTCTGTGGCAGATGAATAATGACGGTGTTGTCATCGCTGTACCATATGCTATTCTCCAGCTTGCTGTTAAATTGTATTCCAAACATTACATGCTGCTGATGAAAGAGACTCACACAGTGTGGAGTTAAATGATACAGAACATCCAAAAAAAATATGCATGGGCAAAAGAAAGATAGGCTAAATTCAGAATCACATAGTTCCAGACTATTGTTATTATTTCTGCCGTAACTTTAGTAGTATGCGATTTCGAATTTAGATAGCTACTAAACTTTTATTCCAGGAAGTTGTGAAAGAATCATGGCGGAAAATAATTGATCATATTAAGATGTAATCGTGAACAATTACATGCAAAATAGTGATAAAGCTTGCGACAATATACTTCCCATAGCTGCACAAGAATGAAAAAATACACAGTATCAATTACACACCTAATGTACATTCTGTGCACTTCATTTTGACACAGTAGTTTTTATAAATCACTTCGAGTCATAATTTTGGTTTCCAAACTCGGAAGTTGGGCCTTCCCAGAAGGACTTGACGGCACTGATTGTTACGGGTATCACAGAGGCTGATGACGGAGATATTGTCTGTTTTACCACCAACGTTTAAACAAGAATTGGAAACATCAAAGGGCTGACATCAAAGCTCTAGACGTGTGACGGGGGATTTTCCAAATGTGGAAGTGAGAGCAGCTGTGGCCACACGGCAGTAAGTGAAGGGCAGGGCATTTAGTTCCAGGATGCCGTTAAACAGTTTAGTCTAGGAAGATGTCCATTCTGTTCAGAATGAGCTTTTTGTATTTATATATATATACTTACCTGAGCATGATTTGTATGGTCTCTGAGGTCACATTGAATATCAGGGATTCAAAATAGAATTTAAACCTGGAAATAAACATTTATAAGATTCTGAAAAAAAAAATCTAATAATGAGAGGTTATTATGTGAGAGGAATATGAAGTATTTAAGATTCTGCTCTTCTTTTCATCAAATGAAATCAAAATGTGTGAGTTGACAATGTTAACTCCTTTGTACGACAGATTTCCTTGCTTCTATTGAAGCACACAAGATGCATTTTTAAATCATGCTGGACAACCTGAATCATGGTTTGCACAAACTTATAGTGTCCATGTCAGCTTGAGTGCATTCAGCTTTAATATTAGAGCAAAAAACATACCAAATGCTAAAAAAATAAAAAATAATAATAATCTGAAATTAAAGTTATAGTTCACCCAAAAATGAAAATTATCTCATCGTTTACTCAACCTCATGCCATCTCAGATGGGTATGAATTTTTTTCTTCAGTAAAACACAACAAAGATTTTAGAAAAATATCTCAGCTCTGTAGGTCCATACAATGCAAGTGAATGGTGATCTGATCTTTGTAGCCCCAAAAATCACATTAAGGTACCAAAAGTAATCCATATGACAGTGTTTGTGTGTCCATACCTTCCGAAGCAATATAATAGGTCATTGTATAAGTACTTTTTTACTCTAAATCTCCACTTTAAAAGTGAATATTTAGAGTAAAAAAAATGGCCTTAAAGTTTGATCTGTTTCTCATCCACACCTATTATATTGCTTCGGAAGGTATGGATTTAACTACTGGAGTCTTAAGGAGTCTGACATTTGCTAGGGATCTGTTTCTCTGCTGTTTTCTTGAGTTTCTTTGCTGAATTGTATTGTGTTACGAATCTAATGATACATTTTTAATTGTATACTTTCTTCCTCTCTTTTTGTGAAGGACCATTGGTTTTGGAGGGTCAGAGATAACGCTGTGATGCCGGGTTACCCCATGCTCATCAACGTCTTCTGGAGGGGTTTACCACCCAAAATTGATGCCGTCTATGAGAACAGCGAGGGCAGATTTGTTTTCTTCAAAGGTCAGAATTCTAAGCATGAATGAAAATTGTGTTATCATTCGCTCATTCTCGTGTTACTTCAAACCTGACTGACCTTCTTTCTTCTGTGGAACACAAAAGAAAATGTTAGGCAGAACGTTAGTCTCTGTCACCATCCATTTTTATTGCATCTTTTTTGAAAGAAATTCAGTGGAAAAAAAAAACAACAACCCAGTATATTAATGTAGAGATTATCAAACTGAATTTATAGAGCTGTTCTTTTATTCATATTATTCTCAGGGAGAGAGACAGAGATGAAAATAGCTAAAAGAGCGATAGAAGAGGCAGGGCCAATTGAGATAATGATGACAAACAAACGCACACACCTGCGCACACACGGCAGTTTTCCACCCGCTTTTGTTCCTCAACAACTAGACAAATGTTCTCCTGTGTTCGGAGAGCTTAATGAACCTTTGTAGCCCATCATTCCTGTCATTTACATTTTTTATATGCATGCACACCTCACATCTCCAGTGTGAGATCAGAGAGCAGTGACTGATGTGAAAATGAGAGGGAATGGATTAAATAATGTATGGATTTAACATGTAACCTTTACCAGTTTTTTTGGTTGGTTTGTTTTTTTCTTTCATGTAGTTGTGTGTGATCATGCATTCTTTAGCCATGCTGAAAAGACATAGACTTATACTTATCTCAGATTGGTTCATGCTGGTTTGGTCCCAGATGTTTCTCCAACAAATCTGAGAAATAAGCATGAGATGCAACTGAGACAACTGTTGACATTCAGTAAGAGTATAGAGATATACAATTATTGTGGTTAGCATAGCTCAGATAATTTGGTCTTGGAAGAATCTGATGAGATGTGTTGAAATCTCTCACTTTTGATTGCAAACTTTGGCATCCTGGTGGATCTGAGCATAGTTCATGACATTTTTGAGATCTCATCTGAAACTGTAGAGATGACACATGGGGTATTAATGGGATATTTAATAGGTACTTTTCTCTATTTATTCTCACTCAGCCTAATTTATATAACATGAGCAGAATGAATTTATACGTATATCATTTGCAAAAACTATTCTTTTGTAAATTGTAGAATTGAACATGACAATTTACAACCATTTTTTTTTTTTTTTTTTTTTTTTTTTTTAGCTATTCTTAAAAAGTGAGTGCTTTTTTAACTTTGGGAAACCAGGGGTTGAGTTATATATATATTTGAAATTATGAAATTATTAAAATTTGAATCTTTTTGCCATGCCTTTATCATTTATTTGATCAAATACCTTGTATTGTTTTACCATTGTACCATACCCAGACTTTCAATATTAAAATAAGAAAATCTTATTTCTTATAAATCAGAATTTCCCACAGTTGTGGTGTCATTTCCAGCACACCAAACAATTTTGCCCATAATAATGTTTTTTTTTTTTTCCCTAAAGTTAATGTACTTGTTAACCAAGTCAACAATCTTGTAAGTGCCTGCTTGAGATGAAATATGAGTTATGCTTGTAGAAAACAAAGAAAATTCATGGTAAATATAATTTGTGGGCAGAATGTTTTTATGGGATGTAATTTCCAATCAAGATGTAAATTTGCCAAATTATGCAAAATGTGTGAAAATATTTATTATTATTATTATTATGTGGTAAGATGTTAGCTATGAAATTAACCTTAATAAGACAAAGGCCATTTTATAAAAAAAAAAAAAAAAAAAAAGGAAATAAGAAACATTATTTCCATCACAGTCATTTCTAGATCTCACGTAAACGCATTACACAATTTGGGATGTGGTATTTTCATAACTTCATGTCAGATAAATTACAAAACATTTTAATGTTCCCTGTTATGCATGTAGATACACTGTTGGACATTTTTAGAGTGTGAAATTATTTTTTAATGAAACTACTTTCTAGAAGTTCAGGGTGCTAAAATTGCCTACAAACAAAAAACATAAGTATGGTTTTATGAATGATCTACACAGAAATATGTTATGCTCTTGTTCAATGAATGAGGCCCAATGTTGTCTAGGACAATTAATTGAGATATTAAAGAGATCTCATTTGTGATTTTACGTAGTGTGTGTGGTTCATGTGGAAGTGCAGAAACTTTTTTTTTTTTCACAATCATCTTTGGTAAAAAACAGCAAATGATGAACAAACAGTGAGAATATGTTACACTAACCTCTAAAAATTGAATTAGGACAGAAAACATTACCAAATCTGGATCATATTTGACCTCCAGCCAATATTTACAATGCAGCCATCCTCTAATTTCTACTAAAAATGCACATTTACTGAAGAAACCCAGATACAAATGAACAAACACACATACTGCATGTAGCTCCAGGGCCTTCAACTAGCCCCCTTTTGCACTCTGGTCCTGTTGGCCAGGGCCACTTGGCACAGAGTGAGGCTGACCCTGCTCAGAGGGGCATGAGAATGACCCAGGTGACATGACAGGAATTTCCTCTTTCAGAGGAAAAATGACGGACTTGTCCTCCTCTGACCTCTCCGACTCCAAACAAAACGCAACACCCCTTTAACCCTGTCCGCTGTCGACATACATCACAGACTGTTTCCTGAGCGTATAGGGTCACCGCTGCACCCCCCTTCTAAACACTCGTAGAGAACAGACACTAAAACACACTGACATTTTAAAGTGACGGTATTAACATGTCAAATTTGAGTAACTGTGGCAGATGCGCAGCCAAAAGACTAGTCACTGTAATTAAAAGCAAACAGGAGGTGCCCGAAGTGTGAAACTGAATGTTTGCTTTGGCTGAAAAATACTTTTTACCTAGAAATGATGTAAATATTGAGTGATCTGTGTCAGTAACTTGAGTGTCAGATTAGCATGATTCAGCGGAAGTATAATCAGGAATTTTCCTAGCATGATGTTTTTTCTATTAAAGTTATGGAATAAAAGGATTGGATGACTGTGCATGCGGGTGGAAACTAGGGCTGTTTTTATGCCTTTTGATGATATTCAAGATGTACAGTATCTTAATTGTTAAGCATTTGCTCTAAGTTTTATTTAATTTTTTCAATGAGAGGAACCAACATAAAACCTAATAACCTCTATAATTAATAGAACACAATAAAAGTCATATTTTTTACACTTTACATTTTTTCACAATTAAAAATGTATACATACCAATATAACAGTACATAGTACTAATAAGCACTACTAATGTGAACATTTTGGAGTTTTGATGCAAAATAATATTTTTTTTTTTTGGACCAATTCAATTAAGTAAATCGTTTGAAGTGATTCAGGGAAATAAACTGGACTAATGCTTTCTATACTTCTGAACTTTAAATCAGAAAGTTTAAATCTGAAGTTTAATTTCGGAACTTAAACCAAGCTGCAAAACCAACTTGTTCTGCACTTCCACAGCATCATGGGGTCACAGATGAAAGGTGCAGCACCAAAAAGTGTACTGCTTATTTCTAAAGGCAAAGAAAGGGTGGAAAATTTCATATTAAACAAAAATATTTTTTTGGTACCAAAAAATAATAATAATAATGATAAAAATAAAAAAAGATGTTAAAAAAAAATATTGTTTTGACCAATTAATTTCATCCTTAATGACCAATTATGTAAAAAAAAAAAAATATATATATATATATATATATATATATATATATATATATATATATATATATATATATATATATATATATATATATGTACAAGGATACTCTCATTGCCAGGGGCTCTTGAGGTATTTTTATTTTTACATAATTGGTCATTAAGGATGAAATGAATAATAAATATGCATGCTATGACCAACAACAGCCAATTGAAAAGTGCATTAAAATCACTGAGTTTTTACAAATTTGCCTTATTATATATATATTGCCTGCAAAATTAATGCAAATATATCATGAATATTCAATATATCACCCAGCCATACAGTAAGTGGAAAAATAATGAACAAATCAGCAAGTCAAAAAGACTTTTGTGAATCCCTAATTTGCATTATCTTCCTTTCACCAAGCTAAATCTGAACACTCTATTCGCCCAACTGAAAATGCACCCTGGGTTGAATACTGTAATCTTCTGATTGCCGCTTTTGTTCTTGTTCTTTTTCTAGGGAAGCAGTTCTGGGTTTTCAAGGACACAATGCTACAGCCTGGCTACCCCCAGGATATCTCAATGTTTGGAAACGGCATGCCAGCGCAGAGCATAGAGACGGCCGTCTGGTGGGAGGACGTGGCCAAGACCTACTTCTTCAAAGGAGATAGGTATGTGCACAGCATGTTACTGTTAGTCTATGCATGCATGCTTGTATATGTGTGTTTGGCTATGTGCATTTGTGCATATGTGTGTAATTAATCTGTTGTTAGAGGTTAATATGGAGAGACAGCTATAAGTAAACCATTCATAGGTTGATTCCCCTGAAAAGTGTAAATACTGTGGCTTTGTGGCGCTTTCAAAATGTAGCTCTGTTTGTTTGATCATCCCGACCAGCTCGATACATTAACATTGGCTCAAATAAATGGCATGAGTTTTGGGCGGGACTCTCTCTTTGCCAGTCCAATGGCAGATGGGGGAGTGTTCGGGAAACATGTTTGTTGGCAGTCATTATTTTAGCAATTTTGTTTAGTGACACCAGTGGTGCAGAAATGACAAACTTCAGCTTTAAGTTTCTCTGTTTAACTATACGTAGGTACTGGAGATATAATGAAGACATGAGAACGATGGATCCTGGCTATCCCAAGTCCATCACAGTGTGGAAGGGAGTTCCAGATTCTCCGCAGGGTGCATTTGTGGATAAAGCCAACGGTATGTTTCCTCCATCATATTTAATATTCAATGCTATTCGAACTTATCTTTTCTTTCTCTAGCCCAAATTCTTTACAAAGGGCTCTATGGCCAAAACAAACTGTATGTACGTTTGTGTACAGTATATTCATGTATGGCATGTGAAGACACGTCTCACCTGGTTTGAGGTCAATAATGCCAAACGCAATTGGTTTTTGCATGTCTTGTCACTGATTACGACCAGACAAGTTTGAATATGAGAAAATGTGAATGAAAGATTTCCCATGATCACGACTTAAATTTTGAGCTCACACAAAGCTGTCATCATAGACTTGAAATGTAGCACGTAAGTCATATGGACTATTCTTATAGTGAGAGAAGTTTCATTTTTGGGTGAACTAAAACTTTAATAGGACCATAATTCTATTTGTTTGGTAGAATTTGGCATCTTGTCAGAGACGCCTTTTGCGCATATGTTCCAAAACAGTGTGCTGTGGTGTCACATAACCTGGGTCATTCTCATGCCCCTCTGAGCGGGGTCAGTCTCATTCTGTACCAGAGAGAGTGCAAAATGGTAGTTGAAGGCCCCTGGATCTACAAAAGAAAAAACATTTAAAAAAAAAAAAAAATTCCATTAATTTTTGAGTCATGAATATCAAAATGTGTTGTTATTTTTCTTCCCTAACAATGACCTGAACAAAATGTGCGTTTTCATAAAAACGTCAAAAAATAAAAATATCTTTTTTAAAATCTTTACACACAAAGTCGAATTTAAACTTTGATAGATAATGTTGACCACGCGACTTTGATTTATGAATGAAATGTTTATACCAAACTACTACTGCCAATATTTCATAATTTAAAAAAAAAAAAATCAGCTTTTATTGTTTTTTTTTTGTTGTTGTTGTTTTTTACTGTTTTCGATAGGTTACACTACTTAGATATATTTTACTTTGAGCGTCAGGATATTAAGTGTTAAAAGAGGATTTTCAGCCATTAATTAAATGATTTAGTTGAATGTAAGATGGTTTTCAGCCATTTATGATGTGATTTAGTTGAACGTAAAACGGTCCCTTACACTGCACGATTTTCATTCTGTACAAGAAGACATACTCTCATTGCCAGGGGCTCTTGGGGTGAATACGTCTTGCATGAGTTCAGTCCATAGCTGCAGGCTTGCCGGTCGACAGCCACATAGATGCCATCTGTACCCAGCCCCATTGCCAGGTTTTCCCATGGACGCAGGGGTTCATCCAAGCGTGAAGGGTGGATTAATATTCCAGGGAAATTGTTTGGCTAACCACAATATGAAAGTGATTGTGGGCTTTGTTTCAGCCCTGTCTCTGCATGTTACCCAAAAGCCTTTTTGAGCAAGACGTAGCACTGAAAATTGACCCTAATTATGTGTCACCATGGCCAGCCGATCATGGGGAGATGAGAAAGGACAGATTTTTTTCTAAACTCTATTACTCTATGAATGCAAGTGTGAGTGTTACGATGGCACGATGGTCTATTGTTAAGCTGTTCTCTCTGGTTTAGTCCAATTGTCTTTGCAGATCAAATGCCTGCAAAGTCCTTTGTCCTAATACAGAATATTTTGGGGGGCTTTTGCCTTTTTATTCAACAGATATAGTGGAGTGGGACAGGAATTATTCTACAGTATGTTCCATAAACCAAGATAAACATTATCATCTGCAACTCTTCCTAGAGCTGTCAAGCTACATGCACCAGACTTGGCACAGACCTTCAGACTGTTCTACATATTTCTAACTGATCACAATCATGGTGTTTGCTCAGCGTAAAATCTAATATTTGAGCGAAAAAAAAAACCCATAGATTTACATCGGTGGAATGTTTAAGTGCACCAAGACAAATAATAATAATATTAATTTAAAATGTAAACTAACATATCTTTCTCTTTCTTGCTTGCTTTTCTTTCTTTTTCTATCTCTGACGTTCTGTCTGACTATCAATCTAACTGTCTGTCTAACTATCTATACATCTAACTAGCTATTTCTCTTACTGTAAGGTCTGTTATACCTTCAAACTTTAAGCTTTTAAAACTTTTTAAACCTTTCAGGCCATGCTTTGTCAAGCCAACATCACATTTTTTCATGACGGAATTTACCTGTCCAGTTAGTGACTATGGCTCATACTTAGTGTCTGGAATTTTAACAAACCCCTTAACCTTAGTATTAACCTTCAGTAGGTAATTCATCCTACACTGTTTGTGCTACAGACATAAATGATAACTTAAATCCTTTAGGTTGTTGAGGACAGCCGTGCTATTACTCTTCTAAGTGATCTGACTTATTCTTTTTTTATTAATATCTCATTGAAAGAGCCATATCCAGGGACCAAAATATAACAGAGAATTTGTGTGGGCTCTTTAGCAACCACCAAGAACACTGCAAAAAGCTAAAAACATATTAGCAACTTCATTGCAATGCTTTAGAAACCTCCTCTAGCATTGTTGCGTCGTCCTTTTAGAGGCAAGCACCACTCAAAGCACAGGACTGAAGCTCTGTTACACAAACAACATTTCATTCTCTCCCTTTCCTTGGAAGACATGAATGAATAATGTAGACAGAGATAGTAGAGGGATTGAGGCTGGTTGTCACTGAGAGAGACTGGGCCATATGGATTGTGATTGAGGATGAGTTCCATTGTATCCTCCAGAGTGAAGCAGCAGTGCTCTGATCTGTGTTCAGACTCGCTGGGAGGATGTTGCCCAATCGGCTGTGAGAACAATCCAAGCTTTTTTACAGTACTCTGCATTTTACATCTGCTCTTATATGGAAAATGTTATAAATGATAAATCAATGAAATGGTTCTCAAGTTCAAAAATGAGTTGCAGGTCTCATGGTTCTGATTGGGTTGTAGTTAATGGTCAAATGAACAAATCTCAATGGGTCTTTATCATGAAACATCATGCTTGACTTGAAGGACATTTTGTTACTTTTTACGCTAAACAATGTTCCTACTATGTTAGGTCTTCACTTGATGTCTAATGGAAAATATGTATCTTAAAGCAAAACCCTTTAAACCCACTGCTGTCTTACAAATGGGTTTTTTGTTGCTTTGCAGGTTTTACGTACTTCTACAAGGGTAAAGAGTACTGGAAATTCAACAACCACAGGCTACGGGTCGAGCCTGGCTACCCTCGATCCATCCTGAAGGATTTCATGGGATGTGACCTCATGCCCATCGATCCCGACCGCCAACCGACGGAAGACGTGGACATTGTGATCAAACTTGACAACGAAGCCAGCACGGTCAAAGCCATCGCAATCGTCATTCCCTGCATCCTGGCGCTCTGCTTGCTGGTGTTGATATACACCGTCTTTCAGTTCAAGAGAAAGGGTACACCTCGACACTTACTCTACTGCAAACGCTCCATGCAGGAATGGGTGTGAGCCAGAGCCAACGAGGTCTGCATTCCCCACCCTAGCCACAAGATACGGTGGTGTAAGCACCCTAAACTTGCGGACTTTGGCTCTTGACCTGCGTCTCGCTTAAGGAGAACAGTGAGGGGCTTTGCTTTGATTCCCCCTTCCAAGAGGTGATGGGTTTATTCCCACAAATCTCCCCACTCTTCGCCCATTGGCCCGGTTGCACCTGTTGTAGGACTCGCGGGAGGCTTGCAGATTGTACTTGGTGCATTGCGACATCCAGTGCCACTTCAGGTCTTCACTGTTCGACGTGGAAATTGATGATTGCTATAACTATAGGTTTTGCAAATGCACCCTCAAAACAGAAAAAAAATACAATAATATTGTCGCAGGAGCCAAGTTCAAGGTTTACCACCTTTTAGTATTTTTGCTTGGCTCCTATAATTTATTTTCAAACAGAAATATTTACAGTTCCCTTTAAATCACTCCCAAACCAAATAAAGACTCCAAAGAGGATCTTGTTATCTTTTTATGATCATCATTTTTATTTTATTTTTCAAATCTATTTCTTTTCTATTCATTTTTTTTTTCTACCTGCATGAAATATTTTGCATTGTATGCAGCGGGGAAGTCTTGACTGTTGTGGCAGTCTGTCTCAAAAACAGGGGCCAAAATATTCTGCAATATTTTTAACAGCCTTAATTATGGATTGTGTTTGCTTTTGTTTTTTGCTGTTCTTATTTTATTCTATTTTAAATTTTGAGTACTCCTTCTGTCTGAAAGGCAGTGCAATATTGCTTTGCTCCCTTTGTTTTGAGATCAGAGACCGTGGTTAACCTCATTTCGCCAGGGGCCGCCCCAACTACTGCAGTAAGAGCAGCACTCCTTCACCTTGGCCTAACACGATGCATATCAATCAAAACAGAGGGAAGGCCAAGCCACTGCAATGACAACTATCAACCAGTAGAATTGCAACTGCAACGGAAATGCTTGAATCGTTATCATGCTGAATTTTTGAAACACGTTCTGTCGTGTTTACACGGACAGAGATTTGAAAGTTTGTTTCTTCCCTTTCTGAAAGGTTGCTGTTTGAGTCAGAGCACGTCCTCTCCTTCGGACTGCCTTGTTTATCGGTCTAGATCCTAGAACCTTGACATATGCTTGACAGGAACCAGAACCAAGTACCACAAGAGCAACTCAGGACAGTGCTTGATTCAAAAGTGTATGCAAGCCTTCCTCATCCAGTCCTGTGTCTTCACTATCAATCGAGAAGAAAATCAAGGATATATCATATAATGTCTCAACATTGCTTGCAATTGGAAGTGTCTGCAACAGGATTGGACAGTTATTTTTTTTGGTAAACAGAGTCAGAACTCTTGGGTTCATGCCTTGCAGACTCTAGATCAGTCCTTTGCATTGGAAGGACCTTTGAACATACAGTTATTTGCTTAAATTAACATTTCTTTGTTCGTTTTCTCTTTTTTTTGTACAGAACAATTAAACAAATTAAATAGTCTCAACCTCAAGATTAAAGTGGTACTTAAAAGCGCTGAGCTGTCACCCGACAAGTTTCCTTTATACCTGACAAAAGCAGAAAAATGAGAAAATGTATGCCAATACACTCCAGTCCAAAGGAAACAATGTGATTCTGGCAAGCAGTGTTTGAATGTTTGTCTGTATTGATGGCAATTCTTTATTTTTTTTTCAGTTTTTCGTTGAAAAAAGAAAAAATGGGACATCTTCAAATTCATGTACGTCATGACTTGGTTTGGGACAAATTGTTCTGACAGACTTAATAAATTAATCAGTATATGATTAAAATGCCTTTTACTGCTTTGTTAACATTTCACATAAAAGATTCATGTCAGCCAGGGTAAATGTAGGCATTCTTCCTTCTCTACTCTTATAAAATATTACCATGGTATTACCATTGCTTTTTGGACATGTACTATGGTAATACCATGGTTTTCTTGTAGTACTTTTTTTAATACCGTGGTACATATCAAATTACTATTGTATTACCACCTGATACCATCAATGTACAATGGAACCACCACAGTACTTTTTGTTTTAAAGGGTCTTTAGGCTTCAACATCCTTTCTATTTCCTCTCAATCTTACTTTAAATATTTGTTGTTGTGTGTGTGTGTCGGTGAGTATGCATATATGCATGAGTGGTGATTAAAATATCACAGAGTATCAGCCTATCAAACAAAAGTCAACTATGAATATTTAAAAGGAAACAGCTCTGTAATACTGAGTAGGATCAAACCTGGATAGATCTGAATATTTTAAAGTTGATATATATCCTCTGGTTATATTTACCTAGTATGATAAGAATCAGAGCATAAAATATTAGACTGGGCAGAGGCACTTAGAACGAACCAAGTTTAAAAGGTAAACAGAGACTGAGCAGGCCGTGTGGATTCTGATTGGCTCTTGAAACGCTGGCATGGCGGATGAGGTCAGCCCGGGCATCCAACTGCCATCTATGATCCAATTCATCAATGGCCCGATTCATAACAAATCTAGCTCAACAGAATCGCTGCAGTCACGTTTACTGCAAGCATAATGTATGAGATGCGAAAATGACTGTTTTTTCAAATGTCTGTGACTCATAACCGACCAGCAATGTTGATAATCATTTAAAACGTCTCAAAGGGATAGTTAACTCAAAACATTTTTTTTTACTTTTTTACACACACTCATGCCATCCCAGATGTGTATGACTTTCTTTGATCTGTAGAACACAAATGAAGATTTTTAGAAGAATATCTCAGCTATGTAGGTCCTTACAATGCAAGTGAATGTGTCCAAAACTCAGGAGGTCAAAAAGCACATAATGGCTGCATAAAAGTAATCCGCACAAATCAGGTGTGAGGGTGAGGAACAGATTAGGATTTTAGTCCTTTTTTGATGTAAATCTACACTTTCACCATAACATTAAGCCACTGGTTGGGGCTGGTCAAAGGTGGAGATTTATAGTAAAAAAGGGCTTAATTACCCACACCTATCATATTGCTTCAGAAGACATGGATTTAACCACTGGAGTCATATTGATTACTTTTATGCTGCCTTTATGTCTTTTTGGACCTTCTGATTGTGGTCACCATTCACTTCCATAGTGAGGACCAACAGAGCTGAAATATTCTTCTAAAAATCTTCATTTGTGTTCAGCAGAAGAAAGAAAGTCATACACATCTAATAGGCATGAGGGTGAGATGAGAGAATTTTCATTTTTTGCCGAACTATCCCTTCAATTGTGTGAAAAAGAGAGAAAAATGAGCAAAGTTTGAAATGAATAAAGCCTGTGTGTGTGCGCTCAGTAGCTGAAAGTGACTCTGGTCTCTCTTTGTGAGAGATATCTGTCTAGCTGACAGAACTTGTGGTGCTAACTGGACCTACACTGGTGAGTTTCCTTCTGTTTTCATTTGGTGCTATTATTGTTTTAGACATGGATTTATACATATGATGATGGTCCGTACAGGAACAATGTATTTGCGTTCATGTAACACTAGTCGTTAAGGTGCGTGATGTCGTAAATTGTATTTCTCATATGTTCGGTGAAGACCTAAAGGTGCAGTCACACTAGAATTCGAGCACGCTAAATTACTTCGGGATCTGCAACAACGGATATGATGTTACACTCTATGGCTTCTGTTTTTAACTATAAATAAATAAAAAATAATAATAATAATATTTCATATAAAAAAATAAAAAATGATAAGTAAACTCACCAACTCGCACTGGAAATAAATTATGCTGCAAGTCGTTTTCAGTGTGCACGAACCTTTGCTTTCTGGTTATAGGTCGAGTATAAAAGTTGGTGCCGTACATCGGCTTAATGTTGGTGCTAGAACCTGATTCGTGTTTACAGTTACTAGAAGTGAAGACACTGAGGATGTGGTTTTGCGGTTTGCTTTGCAACATATTTTCTGAACTAACCGTCTGGATTCCATGAACTCACAGCCTTAGCATGTGTGCTAATCTGATTCACCCTCATTTTCACTTTCACTCTATCATTTTCCTGTTTATCGTCTTGCCATCATGATTATGTTTAAAGCAATTCTAAATGAAGGACACACATGGAAAGTCTGTAGAACATGTTTAAAGTCTTTTTCATTCTGTCTGTATTCCTGTATTTGTGATGCATCTGTTGACGATCCATTTAATTGATCAATAAACACATTTGAACATATTTCCCCTGAGCATATCTGTGTTCATCTACCTGTGCCATCTTCATTTTTATCATATTAACTCTTTGGATCACTGCTTCTACCAAACATCTCTCACTCTTGTTGTATTTCAGACATTAAGAACACTGTATTCAGCTAAAGCCTTTAGCATGTGGCAAGTGTTTCTGCAGATTGTATTTATCAGAATCTGAAGCGAAAATATGTTATAATTCAAAAAATATTTGAAACCATTTTGCAATTTTTTTGTAACTTCTCCCAGTGGCGCATTCTTAAAGGACATGTACATGTATTTTGTTTTGTTTTCTGCCACACTCCAGAAAAAGTTAGGATACCTGAATAAGTTGTTCGGCATCCAAAGTTGACCTAACACCTAAAAAAAATAAAAAATTCAGTTTCGCACTTGGTGTAAAACATTTTTTTTTTTGCCAAAAATCAGGACTTGGTTTGAGTATGTATCTCAAGAATTTGTCAGGTCTATCTCTTGCTATTTCCAGGGTATTTTCATGAAAACAAGTCATGTTTCATAATCTAGGTGATTACAAACTGAAGTTGTAAATGTGTTGTAAATATGTAATTACCCAGTTCAGTTTAATTAAAGTGCTCAGTGTTCTTTTAAATGGCATTATACAGTATAGACGATCATTTGAAAGCAATTAAATTATAATGTCTTTATGAGTGTCTCCAGGTCCAGATGTGCATCGATGCAGCCCAGCTAGAAGCCACAACCACAGTGAGAGCTCATTATCCTCATTAAGAGGACTGTGCTGAAGTGATTCGAGCTGCAGGAAGAAATTAGCTCCATTTCTCAGAATATTGACATGCTAGTGGGGTTCATTCTCTTCACTCTCCTCCATGCCTTACTGATTTATCTTAAAATATCACCAGAGTTGCTAAGACAGAATCTGAAATCACATACAGACACTGTCAACAGACAGCATTATAAAGCATAATACTTACAAGCATTTCAAATCCAACTAGTGACACTGACTCAACCCACAAACTGCACTCACTGACACCACCTAATTACATCCTAAATATATCTTGAGATTCATCCAATCCTTTAAAAAAGAAAACCTTTTTAAACATGTAACTGATTAGTACACTCGGAGACTTGCGCAATATTGCATGTGGCTTTGTTAATGGTTACAACCTTTGTTGTTGCTTTAATGACCAGCATTTAACTGGAGGCCTACAGGCTGGAAACATGTTATCTGGGAATTAATCAATACGCTGCATGGTTCACTTGACTGTGACACATTAATCAGCTGCACAGATCCAATCAAAACTATAATGGAATTTTTCATTCTGCATTTAGTACGTGTGAGGTCAGCTGTATTTCCTGAGAACAGAGCTGGTGTTTCTGGAATTTTTCCTCTGTTTTACATATCCTGTAGCATCCTGCCTGCTCACACGAGTGATTATTTCTGCCTAATTTAACATGCCACAGTGATCGAAGCAGTTGAAACATTTAATATACTCAGAACACAGCTAGAAATAAGTGGGGGGGAGATAAAGATGAATACATAAAAAAAGGAAGGAGTGAAGGACAGAGTGAAATCAAAGAAAGTAAAATAGGGTTGCATGACAAAACTTTCTGATCATACAATTTTTTTTGTTTCTTTGTTTTTAAGGATAATTACCAAAAAAAAAAAAAAAAAAAATCTGTCCTTGTTTAGTCACTCTCATGTTGTTCTAAACCTTTATGACTTCCTTTCTTCCGTGGAACACAAAATGTGTAGCGATACAATAACTTTGTGCGATGAACGTAACAAAATGTAAGTCGTTATTCACTCTCAAATTCTATAATATTACTAAAGTTAAGTGTTTAGTTCAAATATGGCAGTTTCGTCAATAATACAGTATCAAACCTCAACTGTGTTCGACATGACATCACAACATTTCGTCACGAAACAATGACAAAATGTTAACACATAATTAATCATAAAATGTTCATTTTATATCTTGTGTTTTGGGATGGTAGCACTTTATAATAAGGTTGTATTCTTTATAGGGCTGTCGATTGTGCGCGTTAATTCAGTGCGGTTCATTTTACAAAAAATAACGCGTTAAAAAAATGAAGGCAATTAATCGCAATGCCCCCGGACCATAATAAGGAAGATTCCTGAGAAATGCAAGCTTGTAGTACCACCTGTTTACTCCAGAGGGCAGTAAGTGAAATTTCAGCTGGATGAGCAACGCACAGTTTATACAGTGAAGAAACACTTCAGTAGGCAGTGTCACTACTCGATCTACAAACATGCGTTACGTTCTTGCGTTCAAAACACTTGAAGGAGCGCAAATGCGAACTAAGGGATCTGAAGATGTGTTTAAAGATTGAGTATTAAACTATATTTTACTTGACACAGTGACCTAAACATTTTATGTTTATGATGCAACGCACCCGAGATGCGACACAAGCATGTCTGACGCAGGTGTACATTGACGGGTCCTTAAACAAGCCCTCATAATAAATCTCCAATTGATTAACAAATTCACTTGTGAAATTGATTGCTGTGAACTGTATGTCAATGACTGACTTATGATCATTAATATAGTATTAAACAATACATTGTATTCTAAAGCCGCTTTTTGTGTTGTCTTATCAATGATTAACTCTTCTGCTACAGGAATGTAATGCATTTTAATAATCTGAATATTTATAATGTTATATATTATGAATATATATATATATATAGAATTTTTAAATATTTAAAGATAACTATGTATAATTATATACTGATATAAATATGTATAATCATTATATATTGAGTTATTGTTATATGAGGGGCTTTCTCAGCAAATATATAGTATATGCGATTAATCGCGATTAATTAATCGGGACACTATGTAATTAATGCAATTAAAAATTGTAATCGATTGACAGCCCTAAATCTTTAACATTAGTTAACTACATAAACTAAAAATGAACAACATTTTTTCAGCTTATTAATCTTATAATTAATGATGGTTAATGTCCATTTCAACATCTACTAATTCATTTAAAAAAATAAAGGTTGTATTTGTTTCCATGAGTAATTGCATTATGAACTAACATGAATAATGTTTGAACAAAGATGTTTAATTAACAGTGTTAATCAGATGTTAATTAGCTGTGATTACGTTATGCTATAAAAATATATTGTTTATTGTTAGTTCATGATACCTAATGCATTTACTAATGTTAGCAAATAGAACCTTATTGTGAAGTGTTGCTGTTTTTTCTCAGGTAAATGTATCTAGTTCTAAAGAGATTTAGAAAATTTCAATTGAAAACATCTAGGCCAATGAGAAGTTGGCAGACAGTATTTGCATACCTCGCCCCCGGACATACGGATATAAAGGCAGGGACATACTGTATGTCTAGTTCATTCAGGATTTTTCTGAGGAGCTGGAAATGGTCCGGCCACAACAACTCGGACCTGAGAAAACACGGGACGAAACTGACTCTACCCTGAGATTGTAAAATCTCGCAAGGGTGTTAGGTGTTGCCCAACCCGCTGCTCTGCATATGTCTGCCAGGGAGATGCCTCTGGCCAGTGCCTGTGAGGACGCAACACTCCTTGTCGAGTGTGCTCGGACCTGCAAGGGGAGTGATAAGGGGTGTGATAAGCCAATGTAATGTGTCAACTACCCAGTTGGAAGGCCTCTGTTTGGAGACAGTGTTCCCTTTCCGCTGTCCACCAAGGCAGACAAAGAGCTGCTCAGAACATCTAGAGATCTGCGTGCAGTCCAAGTAGGTACACAAAGCACGTACCGGACACAGCAACAAAGGGCTGGGCCTGTCGCCTCCCGGGGCAGCTTTGCTTGCAGGTTCACATCCCGGACCCAGAGGGGAGTCATAGGAACCTTGGGCACGTAGCCTGGTCGCGGTCTTAGGATCACATGAGTGTCTGACGGACCGAACTCCAGGCAGGTGTTGCTGACAGAGGACACTTGCAGGTCCCCGACCCTCTTGATGAAGGTGAGCATGATCAGGAGAGCCGTCTTCAGGGAGAGGGCCTTGTTCGATTGATTCTAGCGGCTCGAATGGGGGGGTCTCTGAAGGCGCGAGAGGACCACTGAGAGACCCCAGGAGGGGAACAGGCTTGGCTGGGAAGGATATAACTTTCAGGCACCTCTTAGGAACCTGGTGATTAAGTCGTGCTTACCCAAAGACTTGCCATCTATTGCGTCATGGTGGGCCGCGATAGCAGCCACATACACCTTCAAGATGGAAGGGGTCAGCCTCCTCTCCCGCCTCTCCTGCAGAAATAAGAGATCTTAGGAGCGAGGAAGCCGGTTTCGGGCAGTAAAAGGTGCCCTTTATGGCTTACTCAACTCGTCCAGGAATAAATGAACGGGGGGGGGCGCGGCTGTGAGCGGCGCACATGCCCGCAGAACCAATCAAGTAGCCGTAAGGGGGAAATCGAGACTCATCAGGTTCCGGTCCAGCCTCGCGCTCGCAGTAGGCCGGGAAAGCATAGTGCACCTCTGTGCGTCAGGCTCAGACTGGGTGAGCAGACCCGAAAGTCACATCACATCAGACGCCGCTGTAACACTCTCCAATGCAGCGGCGATGTTTTCATCCAATTTCGGATCTCAAGGGACCGGCCGGCCGGCCGTGAAGCGGGCTGCACTCATCCCGAGCTCGGACCGAAGCAAGCAAGCGTGCCGGGGAGGCGGGTGTTTCGAGGGGATTTACCCGGCGAAACGGAACCCGTCATTATCCCCAAATCGCCTTCATCGCCTGCGGTGCCTGCTCCAATCCCATAGGAAGGAGGCGAGGCGCGGGGGGGTGGCTGAAGTGGCTTTCTCTCATGACAAAAGAAAGCTGCAACCGCAATGCTGCCACGGCTATGTTCTCGCACTGAGAACATGAACCATTGGAGAGAAATCACTCATCCCGAGCTCGGACGGAAGCAAGCAAGCGTGCCGGGGAGGCGGGTATTTCGAGGGGATTTACCCGGCGAAACGGAACCCGTCATTATCCCCAAATCGCCTACATCGCCCACGGCGCCTGCCCCAATCCCATATGAAGGAGGAGAGGCACGGGAGGGCGACTGAAGTGGCTTTCTCTCATGACAAAAGAAAGCCGCGACCGCAATGCCGCCATGGGTATGTTCTCGCACTGAGAACATGAGCCATTCATAAAACGCTGCCTGCGTGTGATCACAGCCCAGGCACCCGAGGCAGCTTTTATGACCGTCAGAGGAGGGGAGAAATCAACCGCATCCAGAAACTACACAGAGGCAGAAAGACGTCTTTAAAAAGACGCATCCTGAAAAGGACGTTCAACACCAGCTGTGTATTTGCTCTTTTAGAGAAACTAACTCTTTTAGAGAAAATAACTCTTTTAACTGCGCTGGTGTCACTTTGACACAACGTCGAAGTGAGCGACAGATGGGGAACAAGACAACTATACTTATTAAGAATTTTTTATTTGCAATTTGTTTCAGGGAGGAAAAATTACATGTTTATGTTTTTCTGTTTGTCTGTTCATAGCAGGTTTGTACCTCCCTAATGGTAAAATACACATATAGATTTAATGATCTCTAAACATTTTTAAAATGTGTCACTGCTGATTAATCACCTGACATTTTTAACCTGAAGAAGACTGCAGTTTGGTTTCTGAGGCACGATGAAAAGCCAAAACAGTGATATCACATTCATCTTCGTGACTACCATCAGATTTAGATGATACACCCAAAAATGAAAATTCTTACATTATTTACTCACCTTCACGTTGCTCCAAAACCGTATGACTTTCTTTTGTGAAACACGAAAGGAGATGAGTGACTGCCTACCTCACCATTCACTTTCATTGTATGGGAAAAGCAGCATCAACATTTCTCCTCGTGTTCCACCAAATAAAGAAAGTCATACAGGTTTGTGAACTCGTGAACTCCACATTCAAATCTCCACTGTCATAGAACATCTACAAGAGGCCACTAACAGGTTAAAACTTCCTTTCTAATACTGGATATGCCTGAAGATCTTATCATACTGTAGACTACTCTCTTAGAAATATAATTTCCTTCACTGAAATTGCAGTGGAATGATAATTAATAACACAATTTTTAAGCGAGCCGCCTGACAAAGCAGTACAATCTAATCTTTGGGAGATCAGCAGAATGAATAGTAAAGCAATTAATAGCCCTCAATGGAGTCAGCGTTTTCTTTTGTTTGTGGCGGGATAGAATAAAACTACTGAATATTTTCTCTTTTATAGCAGACAGGCAATTTAGAGAGCTATTGTAACCAAATAACTTCTTTAAAACAAAGTATATGTACTGTATTGAAAACAGAGAATATATTGTCTGAAAACACTAAAGGTACTGGAAAATGAAAAACAATGTCGAACAAAATATCTAAAGAAACATTATCAGCAGAGGTGTGAATATTCACTGGCCTCATGATTCGATTAACAATTTGATTATAAACGATTCACAATGCATCACAATGCATCTTGTCCTCCAATTTCATTTTTTTCAGTTTCTTCAAAATTTTTTACTATATATTTTTTCCCTTTCAGCTTTTTATTTAACAGCTGTTTTCTCATCTGAATGAGTCACAACTGGCCTTTTACATCCAGCTGAATTTAAGATTTAAGATTAAATAAACAGTTCTATAGTTTAGAAGAGTATCACAGTTTTCCAGTTTCTTTCTTTAGAACCTCAAAAAATCTATTTTTTCCTATTCTAATTGTTAAGGTTAAGTATAAGTTTGGGTTGGGTTGTAGACTACACTCACCTAAAGGATTATTAGGAACACCATACTAATACTGTGTTTGACCCCCTTTCGCCTTCAGAACTGCCTTAATTCTACGTGGCATTGATTCAACAAGGTGCTGAAAGCATTCTTTAGAAATGTTGGCCCATATTGATAGGATAGCATCTTGCAGTTGATGGAGATTTGTGGGATGCACATCCAGGGCACAAAGCTCCTGTTCCACCACATCCCAAAGATGCTCTATTGGGTTGAGATCTGGTGACTGTGGGGGCCATTTTAGTACAGTGAACTCATTGTCATGTTCAAGAAACCAATTTGAAATGATTCGAGCTTTGTGACATGGTGCATTATCCTGCTGGAAGTAGCCATCAGAGGATGGTACATGGTGGCCATAAAGGGATGGACATGGTCAGAAACAATGCTCAGGTAGGCCGTGGCATTTAAACGATGCCCAATTGGCACTAAGGGGCCTAAAGTGTGCCAAGAAAACATCCCCCACACCATTACACCACCACCACCAGCCTGCACAGTGGTAACAAGGCATGATGGATCCATGTTCTCATTCTGTTTACGCCAAATTCTGACTCTACCATCTGAATGTCTCAACAGAAATCGAGACTCATCAGACCAGGCAACATTTTTCCAGTCTTCAACTGTCCAATTTTGGTGAGCTCTTTGTAGCCTCTTTTTCCTATTTGTAGTGGAGATGAGTGGTACCCGGTGGGGTCTTCTGCTGTTGTAGCCCATCCGCCTCAAGGTTGTGCGTGTTGTGGCTTCACAAATGCTTTGCTGCATACCTCGGTTGTAACGAGTGGTTATTTCAGTCAAAGTTGCTCTTCTATCAGCTTGAATCAGTCGGCCCGTTCTCCTCTGACCTCTAGCATCAACAAGGCATTTTCGCTCACAGGGCTGCCGCATACCGGATGTTTTTCCCTTTTCACACCATTCTTTGTAAACCCTAGAAATGGTTGTGCGTGAAAATCCCAGTAACTGAGCAGATTGTGAAATACTCAGACCGGCCCGTCTGGCACCAACAACCATGACACGCTCAAAATTGCTTAAATCACCTTTCTTTCCCATTCTGACATTCAGTTTGGAGTTCAGGAGATTGTCTTTACCAGGACCACACCCCTAAATGCATTGAAGCAACTGCCATGTGATTGGTTGATTAGATAATTGCATTAATGAGAAACTGAACAGGTGTTCCTAATAATCCTTTAGGTGAGTGTATATTAAACAGGCATTCCTTATATGCACCTGTACAGCAGAAAACAACTCGCTTTGCAGGCATTACACCCAGAAATTGGCACTCACACATGACCATACGCCCAACAACACTTACCACTTTGGCCACAGGGTGCAGCGTTCTGATTTTCTATAAGTATACGCTGATTTTAAATAAAGAAATGTCGACTTACACTTCTTAATCTCAATGTAAGATCAGTCTGATGGGTTAAAGTAAAGCGGGTTGTTGCTTCAGAAATGTATCAAGCATCTTGTATGCACTGATCAATCTGTTTTGTCTGCGTGTAGAAGATTCCAAAACCCCATCGCAAACGCTACAATGGATTTCAAACTCTTATCATCAGGTGTGTGCACTGTTCTGACAAGCGAGTGACTGGCATTAAGCAAATGCCATTGAAAAGGAGAGCTCACAAGAGTAGAGAAAGACATCTGAATAAGGAAAGAAAAATTATTAAATGAAAACATTACCCACGTCTCACAAGCCGCTGACTCATTATTTTCTGCAGTGATTTCCTCCGTTCTGTGCAAATCAGTGCAACAACGGTCTTTCATGTTGTTTGTCGACATAGTATCATGGAAAAAGTGCATGGGTTTGTGAAAGAATTTTGTGTTCGTAGTTTAATTCCGGCACAAATGGTCATGTGTTCAATGCACCTAGTCTGCAAACAGTCATGACTGTACGCTTGAATTCGTCTATGAGCGCTAGCGTTTGTTTTTGTTTTTAAAATGTCTAAACTGTTTAAGCAGTTTAAACTGAACTCAGAATCGATTCTGATTCTTTTGACCCATAGGGCCTATTTAAAATTCATTCTTTCTTAAAAAGTACTTTCCTTGCACATTGAATACATTAGACTATACACAACTTTATCAATACTTACAAAAAACTTTTTTTAAGTAAAACTTAATAAAATTGTCAACATTTTTGATTATTTATTTTTTTTTAACTTCAAACTCAGTCTTGGGGGCCTTAAGGGTTCTTATGGTTTTTGTCAGCATAAACAAAACAAAGACAAAATATTTTTACATAATATTCATAAGTTGATTTCACAAATACATCCTTTTCCAATAAATTAACTGCAATTTTCATTTCAGAGCTCATGTGTAAACACGACCCGTTTGAAAATACTAATTAAAAATTCCTGAATGTGAAGTTGTAGCATTACTAGTTGTGACATTATAAGTTTTGATGCTATGTGTGAACAGTGTCGTAAGATTAACGGTTTGAGGGCGTACGAGATCAGGACATAAGACGGAGATGATTCAGTTACACCAAAGTCACAAAATGTAACATTGTACAGATAGTGAAGTTATTCAATTTAGTAAGAGGACATAAAAAAAGATGTTATATTTTATAGCCAACATTTGAGGAAATCTCGTGTTGTACGATGCTCCAGGACTGAAATCTACAGTCATATGGAGAGCAGCCAATGGAAATTGACCGCTCGCGGCCACAACACTGGACCATGGAGAAATACAGATGGCGAACAAGTGCTCAAAGTGGAGAAAACATTTAACACCCGTCACCTACAACTCGCATCACAGTCTCTGTCTTTCCACCCAAGACCGCACCCAAATGCGCTCAGCCTGTTTCTTTGGGATTCGGAACAGAGTGACAGCAACATCAAAGGCAGCGTTCCTGTACATCCATGTTTGTTTACATCTATCATGCGTCTCATAGGGTGGGATAGTTGTGGTGTAGGATGATGAAATTTGTCGACTGATAAAATAAATAACTGCATAACATAGTTTAATGGCATTTTGGTGCAGATGTACAGTATAAGTCAAAACAAATGGAAAAAAGATGGAAAGCTGGCACATATGTGAATAGCAGATGTGGTACAATTACCAGTAAAGGCAATCTAACAATTTGACTTCAATGTAACAGGTTTCATGTGTGAAAGTGGCTCATTTTCTTTTAAGAAATATGAAAATAGGATTATTCTGCACAACTCATGCCAACATTTTTTTCAAGAATTTCAGCTTTTAATGAGACATTGACTTGACTCTAGGCAGTTGCATCATATAATTTTTCATTTTTTTTTCCACTATAATCCCCAGAATAAATATGTAAAAGAATTTGAACTTTGAACAAATGCTCATCATAGAAGTTGGGTATTCAAGTATTCAAGTGTGAATTGCATTTTGTATGTATTTTTTAATAATTTAATAGATCTGGAGGGGGGAAAAAATGGTTTCATCTCATTGAATCAGAAAATACAGATTTGTGAGTTTGGTTAGTTAGTGGGTTAAAGTTAGCAGAAATTGAAGTTTTACATCAATTAATTCATAAATAATACATGAATGTATAAAAAACATACCGTTAATATTTGAAAGTGACATTGGCATATTCAGCAAATGGTCCCTAGTTACATTAATGTCCAATTAACCACAGAATAAATCTTTAATATAAAACAGCTCTGAGAGCTGCATTCCAGATCAGCACTGACAGACTGACACACACCTCAGCAATCATCTCACACCAAATTAAAATGCGCAGAGACTTGTGCAAATGCTAGCTGAATCCTGACAGTGTTTCACCTCTTGTGTGAAGCAAGAAGAAAAGGAGTGTTTTGCAATACTGGTAATAATTTAAACGTCTGAAATTCGGCAGTCAATGTTAACACAGACACAAAGCTAAGCCGTAGTCACAAATATTCTGACAATTAGAGTCAGGGGAGCAGAAACAGAGAAAGGAAGAGATAGCAATTAAAGGTGAGAGAGGGAGAAATGATAAAGATTAAGCTAAATGAGCAGTTTTAGACCTGTGGGGCAGACTAGATGGCTGTTACATGCAATGATCAAATCTCATTTTAAAGATTTTACTTTCTCCATTCCCAGCTTGATATACAGAGACAACTAAAAGTAAGCCATTTGTTGGTTAAAATCCCTAAACGTGTACACACTGTGGCTCTGTGGCACTGTTTGTTTGAGCATCCCACCAGATTGTGTTAGGATTGTATACCATTTCAGACAGTAAAATCAGAAACAGTCTTTTATCTGACTTGTCTTTAGCTAAAATCGGTCTGCGCTTATCGAAATTTGCAAAACATTGCCAAAGTGGTAAGTGTGGGACATATTGGAACACCTGACTAGTTTTCAGTAATACAGGCTGTAATACAGTGAAGAGATATGCATATTTTATAAAGTGACCTTCCCCAGCCCCAACCCAAACCTATACCTGACCATCAGTAAAAATGTAATGTTAGAGGGAAAAATGAAACCTCTGAATAGTGCTCATCACTGATTATGCAAACACAATGACTTCTTGGTTTCACCACGGGATCTGAACCCGAGTACCTCGCGCTGCAGATGCAACATGCTTCCAGTCGTGCCACAAGGGAAGATAAACACATTGGAGCAGATGCAAAAATATCTGATAGGAAATGGCTCTTTCCAGTGAGTTGGCATAATGTGGCCGATCCTAGGGTACTGGAACTGTTGGAAACAACATGCAGACTTCCCATGTGATCATGTTGATCATTTATTCCACAAGTTTAGTCTGAATCTTTTGGAAGACTTAAGCTAAATACTGTAATAGCTGAAATTAGTTTTCTTGAGGATAATATGATCAATGTATTGCAACAGTTCATACAAATATTACATCATTTGCTTTCAGTGACAGCAGGGTGGAGCTTGGGCTCAATAGCTTGATTTGACAGGTAGGGGAATTGTAAATTAGAATGGGATATTATCACGTTAATTTAATGAGACCTGGCCAGCGGTCGACAGGAATCTCCAATAGTGCTTCTTTAAATTACTTTAATATGTCTACCCGGGCTGCCTGACATTCAGACGAGTTGGTTAATTTATTTCTAATTTGCTTCACAACAAGAGAAAAACAGACAAAATCCCAATCAATACCTTTTCTTCGGCTGAAGAAGATAAAAGGATTATTTGATTGGGGCACTGAGGATGTTGATGGGGAATAACTGAGAGCTGGTCAGAAGCTAAGATGAGGAAAAAATTATGTCAGCATTTACTTTTCATGCTATGAAGATTGCAAAATTGTACTTTTCAGCATGCACACACACACACACACACACACACACACACACACACACTTGTGGTCTTTGCATTACCATAATTAATGGCTAATGAAAACATTTCTTAGTGTTGCATGAAAATATTTAATACTGCTGTCAAATTCAATTTAGTTTTATACCTGATTGTTCAATTTGGTAAACTGGCATCCAAAACAGCAAGGCAGAGCTGTTGGACTAAACTGTAGAATAGAAAGATAAACTGTTCATTCTGCTAGGACATTATGGTAATATTTTCAATGATGCCGATATCGCTAATGCATTATAAATCACTTGCAATGTCTCATACACCTTAACATATGTTATAACTTCTCAAAAAAAAATTAAAATTTATAAGTTATAACATATTAAAAGGTATCCAATGCATTTGCAATGCCTTTGCTATGCATTATAAATATGGACTTCATAGAAAATGTAACCAACGTGTCTAGCTTATATGATCTCACGTTCTCACTTTTAACGTTTCTGTAAGCAATTTTTGAGACATAATTCATAAAATGTCCCTATTACCTGTCAGATATCCTTGAAATACGTATCTTGAGATCATGTCTCTACGACAGCCATACGTAAAAAAACAAATACGAATCAGAGGAGTGACCCATGCCTTTTCAGCCAGTCAGAAAAACATTGAAAACGTAACCAACCAGAAACGCTCTCTTTTTGCATATTCAGGTTTTCTGACATCTCTTTGAAGGGCGGGATTTTGGAGAGTACATTAAACTGTACATTTAACAAAATACTTTCTGATTAGCTTCGATTAAATCACATCGTGCAGCACTTTCACGTTCAGTGTGAAGAGACAATATTTTTAAGTGTGACTATTCTTATGATTTAACACTCGTCATTAAATATTTGGGGTATTTTTTTCTCCTTTTTCATTTTGTAGAAAGTCATTAGCAAATTTTCATTATATATGACAAACACAGCCTGTTCCCTCATGGAAATCAGAACTAAGATAATAAAGCCACGGTTATGGGGCACTGAGGAGCTGTGCTCTGATTGGCTTCAGTCTCTGGAGACTTTATCAGCGGAGATGACTCAAGGTTGTCTTGCTCATCGGAAACACATTAATTACAAGTTCTAAAAGGAGGGGCGGTAAATCAGAGAAGTGTTTCACACACATCAGACACCTGGCATGGGGAGAAATGCAACAATGTTCACAAAATGAGTATGAACGCTGAATGTTTCTACTCATTAAATAACGCTTACTTCCCAACAAATATAATACGCAAGCACATTGTTCTTGACCTTCACCATTTTATTGGTTCCGGTAACTAGTAAATTGTGTGGGAGTGTCTGGACATTTGTGTCACTTTGTGTGAACGCAGCATGTCTGATATATAAAAATTGACTCATCAATAGTCATTGAGTAAATATATTAAAAGAGATACAATAGATGTTTATCACATAGACGGTCTCCTGCTTTCTAGTTTTCTGAGGTTTAATTATAGTTGATTTACGGGCTCATTAAAAATTCAAAACTCAAATTAACAAGGAAATGAATGCCAGGACTTATGGGAAGCTGTGTTATGAATGCTGTGGTGTATATTGTTTTGGGTGATATGTAACTGCTCGATTAGGATGGTGTGTTTTAATTAGTTATCATATTGAGTGGTCTGATTTATTTTTGTGTGCTGTGGAGGAAAAAAGGAAATTAGTATTGTAATTATATTCTACACATATTGGAATGGTGATATTTGTATAATGTAGGGTGCAACAGGGCTAATGGCCCCATGGGGTAAAAGGCTCCATTGATTTTATTTTCTCCCAAATCACTAAATAGCAGCAAAAACTACCACAGTACTGTCCTAAACACCTGTTTGCCACTATACACTGGAAAATGTTCCTGTTCCATGGGATCTTTGCATGTGGTGCCTAAAGGGTGATTTTGAGGCATTTGATTGCATTTTTTATATATTTTTAAATGATGCAAATTTATGTTGCTAATAAAAATCCCTGAAATGAACACATCTTTTGAGACAAAATACTAATTTATTATTTTCAGTTTTTTTTTTATGCCTTTAAATAAAATTAAATAAACAAATTCAATATCTATCCAATACGTGAAAGGATAGCATTTGGGGTAGAAACCCCCTTGTTGCAGTGGATTAAGGCCCCTTTTAAACACATCGTTTTTTGTTTTTTTTTAAGTGGGATGAATAGATTTGTTATGAAAAATGTTCAAAGTGGGCTCACATTGGCTCACATCCAATCATAATAGAGATTAGTTAGTTTATAGAATACTTGAGATGTAATCAAATGCCAAATCTGTTTGAAATTAACAGGAAATTGTTGAATTTTTCTGTAGTAGATATTTTGGGTAAGCATCATCTTAATTTGTCACTCAAAAAAGCATCTTGGTTTCTCAAAATTGTTTACGTCTGTTGATAAATTGTGCCCTATAACTATTGCCCTGGTATCTACATAATATCACTTTAAACCCATAAGGGGCCTTTTACCCCTAAAAAGGTAAAAGGCTCCCTCACCACTTTTTTTTTTTCATTTATTTTATTTTAATAGAAACAACATTCTGTTATCATTTATTTACACCCAAATTATGTTGCTCCCTCAATATTCAATTAAAATAAATATATATATATATATATTTTTTTTTTTTTTACCTTAATACATTTTGTGACCAGAAAAAAAGCTACATTTCCTTAAGGGGTGCCTTTAGCCACGTTATACCCTATATTTGTAGTATTTTAAGTATTTTAAATGAAAAGGTGTCTCAAATGATACCCTATACACTATAAACTTACACTTAACACTAAGCCATATGAAATTTGAAGGGCAGTATCGTATCAAATAGCAAATTATTATTACTGTTTCATAAAATTATTTTTTATTTTTATTAATTAAAAAAAATTTATATAGTTAAAAAGTTATGTTATAACCCAATTTTCAGCACTTCTTTTACTTCAGTCAATTAAGAACATAATGTGCCGGGAATCATTATTATTATTCTAAAATAAAATAAATTATAATATTAATCATTCTAAATGTGCTAATTTGGGTGCTTAAGAAACATTTCTTTTTGTTAGAACCATTGAAAACAGTTGTGCCATAATGAAGTATGGACATCGCAGTGTTTTTTTTTTTTTTTTTTTTTTAAAGAATTGGTTACTGAAGAATTGAGTCCCTTGCATTTCTTGTCAAGTCAAAAGTTGGTTTCAAAAGTGCCCAAAACGAAACATATCTCTCTTGAATTTCAACAGTCTATTGTTCTTTTGAGAGATGAAGGCTGTCCCATGCACTTCTGTCTTGAAATAACAAACTGGATCGAATCAGGAGAGGGAATTGGACAGCTAAAATGCACAACAACAAGCAGACAAGTACATAAGTGTCTGTAGTTTGAGAAACAGAATCCTCACAGGTCCAAAACTTCAATGACCAGTACATGCCAAACACCAGTTCAATCTGCAACAGTGGAGAGAAGTCTCAGGGATGTTGCCATTTTAGGCAGACTTTCATAGAATTAGCCACATCGGAAATAATAAGAAGAGGGTAGAATGTGCAAAAGAACTAAAAAGATTGTTTAGGTTGTAAATGATTAGAAATGAGTATTATTGATGGATGGCTCAAAGTTTTAGGTGTTGACCTATTGTTAGAAATGCTTAGTCATGTGTGATATTATAAATGTCTCAACTGTAATTCTAAATCAATTCAAGACATCCTCTGTGAATAAAATCCTCATTTTCTTTCATAAACATAAACAGACAATGGAGAGAGACGCTGACATGTCAGTAATGTCTTAAAGTCCTCATTGTGTAGATTAAATGAATGACACAATTGAAAATCATGTCTTTAAAATGGTTGTCATGGTGTTTTCAATCCTTTGAAGGGTAGTGTATATTGCAAATCATATACATACTCAAACAGATTTGCAAAGCATTCAACTCACATTGGTAAGGTGTTGTGTTCTAAAATGTTTCATTAAGTTACCACATTCATGAACCAACTAGCCACAAAATAATGTGGTGTTGGTGTTCCCAAACTCCCATCTCTGCAGTCATTGCTTTTGGCCTCAGGCCTCAAGGATTCACTCCATGTTCCAACTCTTTCTCAGCATCTGTAGCTACAGATTTCACAGCCATTCATTTTAATTGACACTTGTTGCTTGTATAAAAAGGTCTTAATTGCTTCCCCTGAGATGCTGCCACAGATGGGTGCTGCCACTCATACCGTTATTAATTTCATCCGCTCCTTTTCCCCCATTGGAGAGTGTAGGTAATTAGCTTTAAATTCCTTCGAGATAAATTGCAAATCAGTTGAAAAATCAGTTGCAAATGGGACAGATGTCTTTTTTTCAATGCAGGCAAAGGAGAGGACAGCTCACGAGACTCTGCATGGACCGATCGCTCACACACTGACATAGAGTCAAACCCACACAGGAGAAAGTTTCTCATTTCACAGTAAATTTGCCACATCAATGAAAGCAATAGAGATCAGCCACTGTGAGACAGCAGGTCAGACGAGAGTGACCCATACTGATAACAAAGAGATTGAGGCTGCAAACAGGCCACATACTGTTTCAAATCACTTACTAACTCACTACATACTGAATACTATACAGTATATACTTTATACCACATCAATTTGGTAAAATATGAATTATATTATCAGTCACACTTTACAATAAGGTTAATTATTTACCATTAATTAGGCATTAGGTTTAATAATCTTATGATCAACAATAATTTACTGTAACTTGGATACTATTAATTAATTTATTTAAAAAATATTATTTTTAATCTACTTTAATTGTATCATATTATTGTCATTTTAATATAATTTTATTTAAAGATTTACATATTTGAAATTATTTTCATATTTTTACTCACTTATTAACATTATAATTTGTTTATTTTTGTAGCATTACTATTATTGTCCACAAATATAAGAGTTAAATATTAACTCTTTCTTCTGTGCTTCGATTTATACTACTTTAGCCACTTGGAGAACTTTGGAGATATTGCAGATATTGTGGACTTTTTGTATGACAAAATGGTTGTTCTGTTGTAAGTCGCTTTGGATTAAAGCGCTGGCTAATCTATTAAATATGCATATATTTATTTAATATATATGTGAATATATGCAAGCAGATCTTATGGTTAAGCAAGTTAATAAGCCTGGCATACCATAACTCACAAATGGTTGTCAGCAATACTGGTCTTTTCGGCAGAAATATATCTAATGCTAAAGCACATTTGAAACGAGTTCACGGGATGGACAAGGAGGAGGCAGGAACTGGCTGAGCAGTCAATGTCAACTTTTAATGACACAAATGAATAGAACGCAACTTAAAACTGCTTTCCAGCATAACAGAAAAGCACATACACATGAACACTGCTGCTGCTTCTTTCTCTCTCCCGAACTGGCATCCCAGCCTCCTCATTATCCTTCTCCTGAATGATTGGGCTTATTCAGCACCGGGCATCTATTGTTACGTCCCGGCCATGCCCTCCTCCTCATCACATACCCCTTGTGCCTGATTCATGCCGGGAGAACCTCCAGCTTGACTTACTCCACCCCTCCCTCCCTGGGAATTCTGACTTCCCTGCCTCCTGGGAATCTGAGAAGGAAGAGAGGAGGGAGAGGGGAGAGCGAAAGAGAGAGCGGGAGAGACAGAGAGAGAGAGGAGAGAAAGAGAGAGTAAAAACTGGCTCACTGGTCTCCGAACACGCTGTCGACTGGTCCTCAGCCAGCTGTGTGGCGGTCCTCCGTGACGCTGGGCGATGGCACTGGACCTCACCTCCTGCCAGATGACAGTGGACCCCTCTGCCTCCCATCTGATGACAGAGCAGAAAATGACTTAACACTAAATACACATTTTGACAAATAGAGAGACAACAGGTCTCTGCAGGTTTGTTCTCTAGACAGGATTTTGATGACACAATTGAAATAAACTGTGTGGAATTCAGAAAAAGAAGTATCAATAAAATTGTATCTTGAAATTCCTAATATAATGAGATATCTTTACAGCCCGCCTTTCTTATACATGAATATGCCGCTAAATGTCGATACCACTAAATGGAGGGAGCACTTCAGTAGCAGATCCTGGCATAGGCGAAATAGGCAGCCACCTAGGGCAGCAACACTCTCTGGGGCAGCAGGACAGGGTAACTGTCGTTATTTTAGTTTTTAGTTCAGTCAAAGAAAGTTTTAATGTAGTTTTCGTTAATGATAATAACACAAACCGGGTTATCTTTCCCTCTGTAGCCGGAAAGGAGGTTAAGGGAGAGGTAGAGGGATCGGCTCAGGAAATTTGGGAAAACAAAAGGCCTGTAAGAGATGTGGAAGATAATGAATCCAGAGGTGTGGAGAGCAGGAGAACAGGAAAATGGGTCATGTGGGAGTTTCTTGTAAAGCTGATAAAGATTGAGTTATTAAATAATTATTCTTATGGTTCTCCGGGGAACCACTGCAGTGGCGGTTTTGGCTTACTTGGTGCCTTAGGCAGGATCAGACGTGGCACCCACCTTAATATGAAATAGAGAAACAGATCAATATTTAAGGCCTTTATATATTCTAAATCTTCACTTTCACATCTGAAAGTCACATTTGATGCCTGTTTAGTTTAATTTTCACATCTGAAAATGTAAGTGGAGATTTCGGTTAAAAAGGGATTTAAATAATGATCTGTTTCTCACCCACATCTATCAAGTCACTTCTGAAGTTTTAGATTTACCCACTGGAGTCTTACTTTTATGCTGCCTTTATGTGCTTTTTTGGAGCTTCAAATTACTGGCCAACATTCACTTGCATTTTATGGATCTAGAGAACTGAAATATTCTTCGAAACATATTTATCTGTATTCTGCAAAAGAAAGTGTGTGTGTGTGTGTGTGTGTGTGTGTGTGTGTGTGTGTGTGTTTGTGTGTGTGTATAAAGTTACTTAGTTTCTATATTCATTGTCTAGTTATTTTTATCTAAAGGTATAGTTTACCCAAATATGAAAATACTCTTGTTTACTCACCCTAATGCCATTCTGGTAACATGGCTTTCTTTCTTTTGCAGAATACAGATTAATATTTTTAAAAGAATATTTCAGCTCTCTAGGTCCATAAAATGCAAGTGAATGTTGGCCAAAATATTGAAGCTCCTAAAAAAGCACATAAAGGCAGCATAAAAGTAAGACTCTAGTGGTTTAATCTTTATCTTCAGAAGTGACATGATAGATGTGGGTGAGAAACAGATCAATATTTAAGTCCCTTTTTACTCTAAATATCCACTTACATTTTCAGACGTGAAAGTGAACTCTAAACAGGCATCAAATGTGACTTTCAGGAGATTTAGAGTATAAAAAGGACATAAATATTGATCTGTTTCTCATGTTGCTGTTGTTGATATTAAAGGGGGTGCCACATCTGATCTTGCCTAAGGCACCAAGTAAGCCAAAACTCAATCTTCATCAGCTTTACAAGAAACTCCCACATGACACATTTTCCTGTTCTCCTGCTCTCCACACCTCTGGATTCATTATCTTCCACATCTATCCCACTTATAGGTCTTTTGTTTTCCCAAATTTCCTGAGCCAATCCCTCTACCTCTCCCTTCACTTCCTTTCCGGCTAGAGAAATGAAGATAACCCAGCTTGTGTTATTGTCATTAACGAAAAAAACTAAATTAAACGTTTGCTTTGACTGAAATTAAAACTTAAATAATCAGAAAACTGAAAATAGACAAAAATGCAATTTTTGTTACTCTAAAAAAAAAAAAATAACAACATATTAATTTTAGTTTAATATACACAGAAGACAATACTATAAAATGTAGGTATGTCCTGATACCGATACTGGTATCGCAATCGAGTCAAGCTAATTCACTTTGTAGCATGAAGCACGTACAGACTACACAGTTATTCAATTAAATAGCAGCTTTTTGCAGTTTAATAATCACTTTAAGTCACATAGCGACTTGCTTTTCCGGAAGTGAGAAGCTATCGTCAAAACAACACAGAAACACTTTAAAAATAAAGTGCCCGTCAAAATAAAAGTTACATTTAAATTCAAGTGCAACAGAAACAAATCATTGCTGTATAGTTATGTAATATTCACTGTAATACTACTACTACTCATAATAATAAATCAATAGTAATTGTATTATATGTAAGCAATATCTGTGATGCTCTTGTAATGGGAGTCAGCTGGTACGTGATAGCTGTATGGTATATGTAAACCTCACTCCCCTAGCCTCAAAAGGTGCACTAGTGGTCGAGACTAGAGACTGTAGCCTTTAGCCTCCTTTTTAGTGCACCCACCTCCCATGCTGGAGACGGCGGTTTCGAATCCTTCTCGCAGTGAGTCAAGCAGGACTGATTACATTCTGTTATGGAGGAATTTATTTGACAAACAATATCTACAATGTTGTATTTTTGAAATATGCTGTGTTAATACAATATTATGTTGAAAACTAGTTTCTATTTAAGTTATAATGAATTCATTCATTTAGACAGGATTTTGATGATAAAATGAAAATAAACTCAGAATTCAGAAAAAAAGAAAACAAAAACAGGTATCAGCGAGTTCAGAAAATAAAGGGTAAATGGTCTGCACTTATATAGCACTTTTTTTAACCTTAGAGGTTCCCAAAGCGCTTTACACTGTATCCCATTCACCCATTCACACACACACACACACACACACACACACACACACACTGATACTCATACACCAAGGCGCTAGCCTGCCATTGGGAGCAACTTGGGTTTCAGTGTCTTGCCCGAGGACACTTCAGCACGTGGAGTCATGTGGGACAGGAATCGAACTGCCAACCCTGCAATTAGCAGCCGACCCGCTCTACCACCTGAGCCACAGCCGCCCACAAAATAAGCCCACAGCCCACCTGTCGATAACACTAAATGGCTAAGAGACATTTAAAATATATTAGTTAATGCATGAATTAATGTCTAAAATGAATTTGCTCTCTAAAAAATAAATCTACTAAAACACTAAACAGAAACTAGAAAACTTTCATCTGAAAATGCATTGAATGCGCTACTAGAATGGTGTGTTCCTCCCCCGAGTGTTTTGAAGGCTCACTTTATCACTGAAACTGAATACTTTGGAAAAGGATGATTTTAGGAAACTTAAAATGGGGTTCTCAAACAAAAAGGGATTAGTGTAAATGTGGCCTAAAATTAACAGTCTTACACCATGTCCAAACCAGACACGAAGTGATAAAGCGACAAGCAATGAAACGTATGTCATAATCACTGCAAGTGACGGCACATTTTGTTGATAGCTTGGTTTCTATTTTTGGCATTATTGCGCTGAGTAGCTTTGCCCACAGTGAAATCTTATTGGTCCAAAATCCCGCTCCTGTAACTGTTAACTGATTGGGTGTGACTGAGTTGTGTTGCGCATCATTTTTCGCATTCACTGTGAACCAACAAATTCTTGTAGCTGGAATCTTGACATACCATTATAGTGAAAACTTATGATAACTAAACTAAATTTAAAGGACAAATTGAAATAAAAAAACCTAAATAAAAAATGTAAAACTATAACAACGTGAACTCATAGATGGAAGGAGGATGATCCTAATCCAGCACTGCTGGCGGGCCAGAAAGACGGAAAAGGGTCATCTGTGTTTGTGTGCACTACACAGGCAGACAGAGAGAACAAATCGGCCAATGCCCAATAATATTTTCCAAAGGAGATGATGCTGTTTTCTTTTTGTGGCCTCTGAACCGCTGAGCTAGCAGAATGGGAGGATGGACACAGTGGCCGTTGGCTTCAAAAGTTAGCTTCAGATTGGACGGTGTGATGTGGAAACGTTTAGGAAAAGAAAGATGAAGAAACAGAGGAATCCAAAAAAATAAATAAGATGGAGAGCATTGGTTGTCCTAACTGTCTGGAAACAATGAGTCAAGCTGGGAAACAGGTCAAATGTTCCTTCGAAAGAAACACAGGAACTCTGGACAGAGAACCTCACACGGTGTAGAGGAAACACATGGGTAGTTTTTGGATAATTATTTCCCACAGATTTAGGCTTTATTGATCCGTGTGAATGGCAGTGTTCTTATGTATAAAGTTCATGGAAATACTGTAAAAGTTTGGAAGGTGTCAATGCTTTCATTCTGCACTTTTACATACGTCAACAGTTGCGGAGATGTGTTTGTCCTTCACATTTTCTTAAACCTGATGTGAGTCACAAGTTATGAGTCTGCATGAGTAACCACAGTTAACAACAGGTGATGTGAGCATCATCATCATTTTGTATCAAAACAGGTTGGTAATATATGACTAAACTGGCACATGCAGAGTTCATTAAAGGGATAAAACACCCAAAAATGTATCTGTCATCATGTACTCACCATAATTTTATTTGAAAACCAAATGACTGACTTGTATTAATTGTATAGAAGAGAGCAGCATGAACATTCTCCTTTCGTGTTCCATGGAAGAAAAAACATCAACAGGTTTGGAAAATCAATGGGATGAGTAAATACTAACAGAAAGTGTGAAAGAAAGGAAAAGAAGTGTCTTGGGAATGACAGATAATGGATGAGGCACACTATGGTGCAGAGAACACAACATTGTGCTTTTCATTTCACGTTCTCACTTCATGACAAATGTCTCTCTCGTGCATTCATATCTTAAAGAGGAGTGTAATGTTGTGGAACAAACCTTCACGGGTGGCACACAGGGCCCAGTACACTATCCATTCAATCTACTGGTGCCGGATGGCAGATGAAAGGATCATCTGAATGCGACTGGCCAGCTGTTTGCAGCCACCAAGCTTACATCAAGTTGAGGCTGTGTCAAATTTTGGCCCTCAAGTTAGAAGCTAAAAATCAACTACATAAATTTGTGAATAGTCTCGCTGCCACCTTTGAATGATTTCATGTTATGTCTGCTTGGGAGTACTCGAGTGAGTGAGAACGTAACTGTTGTGCTCATACTGTGTCTATAAAGGCCACTCTGTGCCATTTTCTCACACTGTCAAGTGCTCATCCTTTCAAAGTGTACTCTTTTGATTGTGAGTCCATTTGGATGCGTTCTATGATTGCTTTGGATACTCTTTTAGCAAAGTTAATGCCAAGTGCATGTACATACGACATACAAAGATGAGGACTGTCCATTTGTCTAGATATACAAGACTGCATGACAGTCGAGTGAACTATGTTTGCTTCATGCGCACTGTGCTGGAGATGCAGCGACACGGGAACACTGAAGTATATTTTGACGTTTTGGTTACAGTGAGGCTCTTACAATGATTTAAAATGTTTCACCACAAGATATAATCAACATGCATGTAAACGTGATTTTAGTGTGATCAAATCGCTTCCTAATCTTTTCTGTTTAAGTTATTGCCAATTTTACAACTTTGCGTTGCGATGATTATGTTATGTCAATAAACCCTAAAACGACTGTAAAATTACCTGTGTAATGTTTCTGTCTGCGAGAGAGGGAGAGCAGTAAGGCTCGCCAATTCGTAGCATTGGATAAGCGTCAAATTTGGACACCGTGTTCATTTTCCGGTAGTCAACACAGATAACCCCCCCACCCCACCCACTGTAACCTAAATTTTTCCTTTTTAAGTCAATACATTTTTTTGTGGTAATTAATATTATTTAATCCAGAACTGAACTCAGAATATTCCTTTAAGATAGATTGATAGAGTGTGAGTTGAGTAGTGAGTGTAGTGTGAAACATGTGTATGTGAAAGTAGTATTTGAGGTTTGTGAGTAGTATATGATGGTAGTGTGTAGTATGTGAGGGAGTAGAGTGGTATAAGTGTGTAGTAAGTGGTATGTGTGAGTGGTGAGTAATATGATGGTAGAGTGTAGCATGTGAGAGTAGTGAGTAACACGATGATAGTGTGTTATATGTGAGGGTTAGTGAGTTGTATGTGGGTAGTAATTAGTATAGTATGTGAGGGTAATGGGTGGGCAGTGTGTAGTATGTAAGAGTAGTATGTTAGGGTTGTATATGATACTATTTTGTAGTATGTGAATGAAGTGAGTAGTATATGATGGTGGTGTGCAGTATGTGGGAGTAGTGAGTTGTTTAAGTGGATAGTGATGTGTAGTATTTGAGGTTAGTGAGTTGTAAGGGATGGTACTGTGTGTGGGCAGTGTGTAGTATGTAAGTGTAGCATGTGCGGGCAGTGTTTAGTATGCAAGCGCAGTATGTCACAATAGTGAGTAGTTTTTGATGGTAGTTTGCAGTCTGTGAGAGTAGTGTGATTGTAGTGTTTGAGGGTATTGTTTAGTATTTGAGATGAGTGAGTAGTATATGATGGCAATGTGTAGTATACAGTATGTGAGGAGAGTCAATGATATTGAGTAGTATGTGTGGGTAGCATGTCATATGTGAGGGCAGTATACAGTATACAGAGTCAGTTTAGCAGAGACGGACCACTGGTAATATAATGAACGGGAGAAATTGAAACGCCCAATGGCCAATGGATGTAGAAATGGAAGTCCCGCCATACAGGCAAACGAGGCAATCACCTTTTTGATACAGACATCTCCTGTCAGTCAATTCAAGAACACACATGCGCATTAGCTGAACCAGCCTGTATAAAAGCGTTTTTAACGTGATCTGAGCTAAGGCACAATTTATGACTTTATTTATAAATTTTCTGTTTTGGAGATTTCAGTCTTTCCCCATTCAGTAGAAAGGAGCAGTAATTTTATGCGCTTGTTTACATAGAAAATAGCTGCCCAGCCTTCCCGAGAGCGTTCCAAAGATAGCTACTGAGTGGACTAACTAGCATTAAAAAGGACTTTGGTATATAGTATTTAAGATTAGTGGGCATTAATAGTGAGTAGTTTATTGTATGTGTGGGTTAGTGAGTGGTATACTGTATGTGGGTAGTGAGATGTACAGTATGTGAGAGTAGTGCGTAGTATAGGAGGGCAATATGTCATATTTGAGCATAGTATGTGACAGCAGTGAATTGTACTGTAGGCTATATATATAATTGCTTTAAGTAGAAGTATGTTGAATAGTTTACTATACACAGGAACAATCATTTGAAGCAGTATTATGTTACCTTCTTATCAAATGACCTTATTAAATCCAATTGACCATTCACTAAACCCAACCTTAAAAGAGCTTCTGACCAATCCTGTTTTAGCAAATGTTGCCCTGTCGTCATCCAGGTGTTCCATGCATGCAGAAAACATGCATAATGTGCAATCTATGTATCACAAAAATTTTAGTTGTATGGTGATATGCCATTTCGAACATACCCAGATTATAGAGAGTGATATGTAGTATTTGCGGTTTGTTTGTTGTGTATAATGTGCAGTGTGTGAAGATAGTGGGCAGTGGGCAGTGGCAGATTTAGGCATGGGCAACATCTTGTGGGGGGGGCGGCATGAGCCCCCCCCCCACTGTCAGTGGGTTAGTACAGTTTGTGGAGCGCGGATGACTGCATTACAGGAGGTTTAATGGTTTTGGCATAAGACTGATCAGCAAAGAGGTTTACAGTGTCTCATTTAACTAGTACAGTATCTTATAAAGCTCATTCTTTTTCCTGGGAGATTTATGGATGGGATTTTATATCTTGCCAGATGTGCGTGGTTGTTTTAGAAGCGAGTGGTGCTGAGCACACAAATGAAAGCCAAAGATGAGCTCATTGACAGATCTGGATAAGAGAGAGAGAGGCAGGGCAGCATTCTGGCCCACTTCAGCCCATAGGGAAAGAGAGAGAGAGAGAGAGGGAGTTGGATCTGTAACAGGTGGCTAATCTTCAACTGCGCTTGGAGAGAACAAAGAAACATCACTTTATACGCTTCCCAAACGCTTCACCCCATACAACCCTGACTGTAAAACATTGAGTTGAAAACTGTTCAAATATGAGCATCATTTTGCTGGTTTAGCAACTCGAGGCTGTGCATTACAGTGATTCAAACACACTGAAAAAGAAAAAAACAAACAGACTCTTGTGGCTTATTGCTTTATTTCACTTTTGATATGATTAGTGGGGTTCAGTCTCACAATTTTGAACCTGATTACAGTCAGTGTACCTGCTGTCATAGAAAACTATAGAGTTCAAGAGTCTGATTGGCTGCCAGACTGCAGTCAATTAGAAACATTCAAAACACTCCAAGGTCTTTCTCTCTCGTTCTAGCTCTGGAGTCAAGCACAAACAAACACTGTATGTTTGCATTACGGAGCAATTTGTCCTTGGTTGCCATAGGGACAGCAGATCCCTGCATCTTGTGGTCAACCTCATGCGATGCAGCGAACAGCAGAATTAGGTCAGAATTATTAGCACATATTCTGGTCTCCTGACAGAGATCTTAAATTTGCCTTGGGAGTCCAATAAGGGCTTCAGTACAACATCCTTCAGGCTAATCATAAATAATTACTGGACAGAACACTGTTCTAGTTGTCATTTATGAAGATCTGTGTATGCATGAATGCCAAAAAGAGAAAGAAAAAAGTCCATTGTTGTGACCTGCTGCAAAATTTATGCTGCTTCAATATTTTTGTCTCATTGTCCAGTAAAATATCTTCGGTAACACTTGACAACACGGTTCCATTTGTTAACCACATTCGTTAACATAAACTTAATTAATAATAATTTTACTGTCATGTTTATTCTGTTTTGTTCTTGCTTTCATGTCTTTTATTTTAAAGTTTAGTTCCTGTTCTGGTCATGCGGTGTCTTATGTAATTTCCTGTTCCCTCATGTGATCTTTTCATGTGTTTCCTTTTTCATGTGTCTTGTTTTCATTGGTCCATTGTTTGATTACTTTGCTTTTTAATAGTCTTGTTATCTTGTTTATAGTTCTGTCTGTTCATTGGTTGTCTTGTTACCCATTGTAAAACAGTTCACGCTCACGGGCAAGGAAGAGGCGAGAAACCGGCTTGACATACAAATAATAGTTTTAATGAAAAACTCAAAAGACAAACACACAGGACAACGGACATTTCCGTAAGGATCTCTCTCTCCTGCACCGCCCTCTGCGATCGGCCTTTATCCCTCTCGGTGGCTTGATTAGCCTAATACAGGCCGGGTGTGTCGAGTCACGACCCGGCCCCGCCCTCCGCCGTGCCACATTCCTCCCTCATTCGTTCAGGCTGGGGAGCCCTCAGCCTGACGTACATCCCCCCTCTCTTTCCCTGGGTGGGGCACCTTCCGTGCGGTCTGCCGGCAGGTCATCCCCATCAACCTGGACGAGGGAGGGGACAAGGGGAGGGAAACAACAAACAATTAAAATATGGGGGGGGTACTCTTATAACCGCCCCCGTCAATCCATTCAATTTTTAAAACATGACAAGAAAAAAACACTACAATTTAAAAAAAGAGTGAAAAGGCCAACGCAGAGCGGCAGTGAGAGAGAGAGGAGAGAGAGATAAAAAAAAAACTTACTCGCCGGTTCTCCGATACGCTGTGGCTTGTTCCTCAGCCACTCCTCCACCCTCTACCGAATGGCAGCCACGCCTCTCTGGACAGATCAGAGGTCTACCTCCAGCCCCTGGTGGATGGAACGCCCCGCCGCATTCTCGGGGATCGGAAGGGGCCTCCCCCGCCCCTGGCAGCAGTTTCCTCGCTCCAGGCGGTAGGACTCGGAGCCCCTCCCCACTCGCGGTCGGTGGTCTCTTACCCCGCCACGTTTTAGCACCCAGAAGAGGTCTCCTCCGCCCCTGGCAGCGGCATTCCTCGCTCCAGGCAGTCGGCCAGGAGCCCCTTCGGCCAGGAGGGTAGTGGCAAGAACTCTGCTACGGCGTATCCCTCTTCGGCACCAATGTAACACGGGGTTAGGATGAGCAAGGAGGAGGCGAGAACCGGCTTGACAAACAAATAATAGTTTTAATGAAAAACTCAAAAGACAAACACACAGGACAACGGACATGTCCGTAAGGATCTCTCTCTCTCTCGCACCGCCCTCTGCGATCGGCCTTTATCCCTCTCGGTGGCTTGATTATCCTAATACGGGACCGGGCGTGTCAAGTCATGACCCGGCCCCGCCCTCCGCCGTGCCACACCCATTTTTGTGTATTTAAGCCACAAAAGCCAAGCCAAGTCAAGTTTTAATCAAGTCATGTTTTGTTTATGTCAAGTCTATAGTCAAGACATGTCATGTCAAGTCAAGTCACGATTTTCTGTAATTGAGCATTTGGAATGAATTTTGAAATAATCACGCAAGTGGGCAGAGAACCATTTCTGAGGAAAGGACTAGGTATTCTCCACACAGCCAGTCAGTGAGGAGCCACGGTACCTACAGTACCCTTTCAGTTTCGAATGAATTGCTGTTGTGTTTTCTAACTTGTTTGCTTTGTTTCTGGATTCGCTGTTGTGTTTTCTGATTTGCTCTTTTTTTTCAGATTTGCCGTTGTGCTTTATTATTTGCTGTTGTGTTTCTGAATTGTTATTTTGTCTTTGAATTTGCTGTTGTGTTTTTAGATTGGTTGTTTTGTTTGCAATTCACGGCCATCGTAGTTTTAGCAACATTTATTGTAAGTTTGTTTAAAAGAAAAGTTCAGTTATTATGTTAAGTAATTATTGTTAAAAAGTGATAAAAAATTTAAATCTGGTCATTTGCAGTTTATTTGATATTGATTGATGGCTGTAAAATACAATGTTAGATAGTTAGATGGTAATACACTTCTATTCTCAGAAATCACAATAATATTCCATTAAATAGAAGAATGTGTATTATTATCAGTATGAAGAGTATTGTCATTTGTAGTACTTGATATTGGATTGAAAATAAAAAAGTAGAAGTTTTAGTGCACATTGTTGTGTGCAGTTGTAGCCTAGAAAGTCTGCAAGGATGCGTACAAAAAAACAACAGAAATATTATGCCATCCAGGCTCCTCTTGATTACTATTTTTAACAGGCTATGATTAAAATATTCTAATGTAAAATTCGACTTGGGATGCAGCCATGCTCCTTGACTGACTTTGCATGAGATCCAGCCTTTCTAAACTCTCTGGAGTCATGTGACCTCAGCTCACTCCTCATCCTGTGCACATTCACACCTGTTTCTCATTCTCTCATCATTATACTCCACCAACAGCATGCACAAGGCCAACAGAAACACACAGTTTATTAAAGCACACATGCACACTTTTAAACTGTTTGTTTTTGCAATGAAATTTAAAGCTTGTCTGTTGCTGGTGCAGTTTGCTTCCATCAAGAGTGCCAGGCAGGAAAAATAGGTTTATGTAAATTGTCGCTGGCAAAAGTGCAGTCTCTGGCAGCCGGTGATTATTCAGTTTAATGGTTAATCTGACAGATTAGCTATTAAGAGTGAAGTTGCCCATTACTTTTCTTGATTTTTAAAACTATTCTGATTAAGCTGTGTACAGGGATTGGTTATAGAACCATTTAATTTATATTTACAGTTTACATGCTATGGTGTAAAGTCTGATTAACTATTGAAGGCAAGATAGGAAAACCATGCATTATTAAGCAGTTTAATTAGCATGCATGTGCCAAAATGGCACCAAAACCTCTGATTAAGGTCTACATATCATCTGTAATGCGAATAAAAGTGGAATGGCGTCTTTGCATTAATTTGATTATGCTTCTTTCAAATGTTTCTGCCTGCAGGCTAAATGATTCCGAAATGATTTGGGTGTAGTGAGTGCTATAATAGATATAACTTTATCAGTAAAATAAACATGACAATGTCATTCACTTTAATAATTGAAAAATATTGACATTATTCAAGGGAAACGAATAATGAACATGAATTATGCACACTCAGGCCGAGGTGGATATGTGTTTACTGTTTGTGTAATATGTGATTGTTCATGCTGGAATGTTTTTATTCAACTTTTTTTTTTTTTTGGCCATGTGGCATGAAGCAAACAATACTATTGCAATCAGATAATGTAAAATATATGTAAGCCAAACACAGCAGCTTGTAAACAGTCTCTCTGGATGGACTCATTTGTCATCAGGCAGACACAGTAACTATGCAATCTGCATCATGTATTTAAGGGTGTCAGACGAGAAGTTTTTTCAAATAACTTATGGGCTTGATACTAAACACATGGCACTTTGCAAATTATACTGACGGAAAAAAGAAACACTATTGTTGTTGGGCTGAAATTTCAACCTATATCGCAGGGAAATAATAGGAATAGGAAAAATAGCACGACACTGAAAAGAACAAAAAGCCAAAAAACTTTAGAAAAGAGCTGTGTAACATGTTAATTCCATATTATTTGTAGTACCGTGGATTACCATATAAATATCATTGTTTATTTATACACCTGTCATGAACTGCCCTTTGTTTCCCCTTATTCATGGACTTCATTTCCCAGGATGCACTTTTGTTGATTACCCTCACCTGCCCACCATCTTCCACAGCTGTTCCCAGTTGCATCGTCATCCTTCTATGTATAAATACTATGAACTAATAAATACTAATACTACTAATAAATGCTTTGAATATGGTTAAGGTTAAAATGGTGCTATATAAGTGCAGACAATTTATCTTTCACTTTATGCGGCAGCCTTTATACAATGTGAGTAAATCCCTCACATACAAAACCAAATTTTGTGCTTTTAACAAAAAATGTCTGTGATTAGCCATGAACATGGTAAATGTTCAGATTTCAATCATCGTGATAGAGTAATATTTTGCCGAAACATTGTACAACCATGATAACCAAATAACGTCTTTGAGAATCCAAAATATGCGTGTAAACAACAGACATGTAATGATATACTGTAGATATGCAATATATGAAATTTCAAGACATTATATTTATTGATGAAAAACATCCATTTGTACATTTTAAAAAGCTAAAATGTGACCAAAAATGTAGAAAAACAAATGATAAAATATTTTTTTGCAAAATATGTTTTCGTAATTTACACAGTTAGAATTTGGAATCAAATTGAGAGCTTTTAAATCAGAACAGAGTTTGTAAATCTGTATCAATACCTTGCCCTAACAATATCAGCGACCCACCAAACATGACCCACAATACACCACACCATAAAACACCGGCTCATTGTTTAGATTTTCTGGCTCAATTTCCAATATTTGCTTACATTTTTTCTAATGACTGTTAGTCATGACAACGGGCCCCATAGTTAAAAAATTGTCATACCTTTAAAACATTTAGAGAAAGCACTAAAATAAGCACTTTATAGCTCAAATAACATGTATGAAAACTTTTTTCCCAACATACAGATGTAAGGTTAAAATGTATGTGAAAGTACAAGAGAAAGTGTGTATTTTAGGTGCTGTGACAAGTAATAATTTCTTTAAAGTTTTGAAAGATCTTAATCACCTTTCATCTTTTTTCTAGAAGTGCAAATAAACAATTATCTTAATTAATATGAGGTTGTTGAAACAACAAGTATAATAATAAAAGTGTAGATCTTTGCAGATATTTTGCATATAAATGGTTCATATTTTCACTCTGAGTTTGTTGCGTTTTTATATCTGCAGTGTTTTAATTCCTTCCCCAGATTATTCTTGAGAAAAGATAAAAGCCCAGTGCTTTGACAAGTGCCGTTTGTGCTATTCTTTAAACAAAGTTAGCCACAAAGTAATATTTTTCATGACTTATTTTCTGCATTCTTATCAGGAGTGAGCATTATTCAGCAAGCCACACTTCAGCTCCCAGTAATGCTTTGCAGTATGAATAAATTATGCATATGACTACATACTGCTCATAGATTTACTCTTTGCAGATTTTATATACGCTGTTGTTATTGTATTTGTTGTAATTTGCAATTATTTGTTATTATTCAGAGCTCATCTTATGCTTAATATGTTGTCTTTGGTTGTGACCATTATTGTGATTTACACAAGTGTGTGGTCCATGGAGTTAACCTGCATTTATGGAAATACCCTGAGAAGTTTAAGTAATTTCAAAATAAAAGCCATTTCAGTTTTTCAAAATAAAAGCCATTGTATTGGACTTCCCTTAGAAGGTTTTTTAATGTTCACTTTGTAATGTAGTCCTCACGATCATGTTGGAGCCCAGGGCGGCCGCCCATATCACCTGTAGGACAGGTCGCAGGACACTTGCGCAGCAATGGGCCAGCCTAAATTACCCAGCAGCTCTCCGGGAAAATGCCGATGCTCCCGACGGCCTGTCTGCCCCTTGTCTGAAGTGTGACTTTTTACTAAAAGTGACCAAACATTTAAGTCAAGTCTTTTGAGAGAGATTAAGCTTTTCTTTCACCTCGACCTCATTTATGTGAAGTGCTTTTAACAAGTGATTCAATTATATAAAGAACCTCAACTGCACAAATTGTATTACTAATCAAAAGCCTTAAAAATGAACATTTTGTGAAAGTACTGAAAGCTATTGTTGTGGTATAACAGCTATGGTATACGGTTTCTTTATCTGAGCAGATATTCTCTTTCTCTTTCCCACAGAGTAAAATACTTTCATGGCGTTCACCCAGGAAGTGGAAATGGACTAATAAAAGAAGTCCAAGAAGAGTAATTGGGAAGATCAAAAATCCATGAATATTGACAAATAAACAAAAACACATCCACATACACCAGAGTCTTGATCTTGTGTACTTGGTGTTGAGACTTCTTAAGACCATATACTGAATATAGCCTTGGTCAACATAGCCTTGATCTGGGTCTCAAAACTTGATTGATCAAGGTCTCTGACTAGACTGCAGCCTATTTCCATTCCACTAAAAGGTGATAATTACCTTAACCACAGGCCAGCTTGGTATCTTCACCATTTCTGAAAATTCACTATAGTTCCACAGCTCTCGATGGCGACTTGGCCACTGTACAAAATGGCTTTCTATTTAAGTTCATTAAATTTGACAGCCTGGTTTCTGGACCAACAAGTTTTAGTCTGGGTCTTGGAGGGTCTGTCCTTGAATCCAACTCTGACTCATACATACACACATTGACCCATCCAAACAATTCTACTGCCTTAATGTAGAAGACAACCAGACTATGAACCCAATGGAATTCAGTGTCTAAATCTTTACCTTCTGTTTTTGATGGAAATTGTATTTTGGATCCCATACTCTCTGCTCCAGAGACACAGCTACAGAGACACTAGAATTCAAGCATCTATTTTCCCCTGCTGAAAAAAATCTGCATAAAAAGAATATCTTCATTCTGAATTTTAACATTGTATATTTTTTTCTCAATGCTTTTGTGAGCTACAGGGATTTTGTACCATTTACCGACAATTAAATCCACTTGGATTGACAAAATGGGAGCCCAGGGTGCTTCTGCAAAGCACTGCCAAGGGTGAATCAAAATTATGGGTGGCCACAAAGATCCAATCACTTCGCCTACAAATCCAGAAAGATCCAGCCATCACCTTCTATCACTGACAATAATTCTTCACTATTTTGTTCTTTGCCATCTCTTTAACCTTTCAAATGAAGCTTTGTGCTCTTTTGTCACAAGTTCTCATTTCACAGTCTCCCAGTGACAAAAGGGCAAATAAGCCCCTGTCAGTTGCTATTCAAACAATTGCATGTTACTCGAGCATGTGTGTGTGTGTGTGTGCATGTGTTTCATAATGTACAACAATACACTGCTGACTATCAAAATTGTCTTATTAAAAAAAATCTGACAAAGAAAACCATGTTTACGTGTCTTTTGAAATCATCGAGTTATTCTATGGTTTTGACACTGAAACATTAAATAAGCCAGTAAGAACATCTGTAAATGTGTTTACATGCAGAATTAATATCGGGGTAAAATCCTGTCAAAAATGTACTTGCGATGATCTGTTTATTCTTAAATAGTTTATGATCTTGCCCCAAGAATGTGCAAGTAAATGCGCTCATTGTGAGAATCTCGATTTTCCCTCGGTTCCATGCTTGTCAGGTCGGTCATGAAGTCTTCTGGCTGATTATTTGTAGCTGTCTGCTCAAATCATGATGTAAACAGTTGAAAAGGTCTTTAAACATCAACAAATCAAAAACAACGAAAGGGTCTTAAATTATTGCATGGTATCTTCCAGACTGCCTTGTCCTGCATGCATCGTAGAAACTTTGATGATTTAGTTCTTTAACTAAAAACTGTTGCAACTGCCTTGTGTCAGCTCCCGTCTGACTGGCCTTGAATTAATAAATTTGTATGGAAACTGTGAGTCTAGAATACTTAAAGTTTGTTTAGGTTCAGGGAAATTTAAGTGCCCCCGTAGGGGATGTCTAATCTCAGATTCCTTTAGAAAAACAGCTCTGATTCTTTTTATAACCTAAAACACTTATTTAGTCTCTGTCTGTCTATAGATGATTGTGTCTGACTTTAGATGACTGACCTTCCACAGTTTTTATGGCTATGTTCAGATTCAAGCCAAAGTGCCCAATTCTGCTTTTCTGCTCAAATACGATTATTTTGCTTGAGGCTGTTTACATGACTTTTAAATGTGTCCCATTTCAGACACTCATATAAACAGGCGATTTTCCCTTAATAACCCATATTCATAAAACACAATATTCTGGCATGTTCATCCTGACATCATCAACAAAAAATTTTTTTTTTGCTTTCAATTTTTATTTTTTTTTTAACATCATGTTGTATTCCTACATGAAAATAGAAGAACATTGGACTCCCAGTCTTAAATCAGTGCATTGACTTGATTTGGGCCTATGATATCTAAATTATGATATATGTGTGAATACTGTTATCCTGTAGCTCAACTGGTAGATCTTGGTGTAATGCAGTTCAAGGGAAAGGAGGAGGCGAGATCCGGCTTGACAATATTAATCATATTTTAATGATAAACTTAAACCAAAGGACACAAACACACACACGATGGACATGTCCGTAAACGATCTATCTCTCCCGCACCATCCTCTACAGTCGGCCTCTATTCCTCTTGGAGGCTTGATTAGCCTAATACGGGACCGGGTGTGTAGGATCACGACCTGGCCCCACCCTCCGCCCTGCCACATTCCTCCCTCGTTCTCTCAGGCTGGGGAGCCCCTGGCTTTTTTTTTTTTTTTTTTGCTTTTTGTAATGAAAAGGAGGAACAAGTCAAAATAAATTTTTATGGTATTCAATATTATGCCATAGATGTTGTCGATTGAGCTTAACTTTAATTGAACTCGAAATAAAAAAGAACCTCGGTAGCACTTTATTTTGAAGGTCCCCCTACAGATACTCAACTGACTATAAGTGACTTGCTATAGCTAGTAAACAGTGTTTCAACAAACATTTACTAGACTTTCATTAGCCTGTATATACAGTAGATCTTTATTAATGACTTATGAATACTTACATTATTGTTGAGAACATCAGTTCATTAAAATTGTTGGACAAAACAATGACTTCTACATTGTTGACTTCTACATTTATATTTATTTTACATACAGTCTATGTGCTGGTTGCAAAGTGATGCTGCAAAGTTTGTCAGTATTGGTATTTACCATCTGTTGATAACTTTTTTTGATGGACCCTAGGTAACTATAGATGATCAATTAATACTACATTAATATAAAGTGACTCTGTCCTGATAGGAAATTCATATGCAACAAACAGTCAGTAGAGCATTTAAATAAAAAAAAATTAAAAAAAACTAGCTTTGGGTAACTAATGGTGAAATAAGAAAATGAGCAGGTAATAAATGTTAGAAGGTCATTAATAAAGATCTATATACAGGCTAATGAAAGTCTACTGAATGTTTGTTGAAACATTGTTTACTAACTATAGCAAGTCAGTTGATAAGTCACTTATAGTCAGTTGAATAACTGTAGGGAGACAATATAAAATATAACATCAATATAAAATGTTACCAGAATGTCCAGATAAATAAACTAAACAGGTCCCATTTCAATATTAAAATGTATGTGCAGGATCCTTAATTTTTTTTAGTCTTTTGTTTTAGTTCAATTTCAAAGTCTTTATGGTCAATGTTTTTCCATGCTAATGTAATAATACTCTTATAGGTGAGCATTCATGGCAATATTTTGTCAGGTGGAGTATTCGTATGTTTCCGTTTGGTACGATACATGTGACCACCAAAGAGAACAAAGGTGTCAGTACGTGACGTATAGAGAGTATACAATAACAAAATGTTTTAAAGATAACACACTTCAAATGACCTCTGATCTTTCTGTTGCACCTGCTGGACTTTGTTTTTTCTACTATTACTGAAATGACCCTTACAAAAAAGTACTCAGGCTCATTCATGATAGTAATGGTATTAGTTGTTAATACCATATTACCATGATATATAGCATGGTGCTGAATAATGACCATGCTCATGTTTCAAAATACTTTCATAGCACTATCATGGTACTGTACGTGTCCAAGAAATATGGTATTTACATGGTACTCCAAGGTACTTCTAAGAAAACCATGAGTAGTACTTGAAGGTACTTTGAAAAATACCAAGGTAAATGTACAAAAAACAAGGTATACAAACACTATGATTGTGCTATGAAGCATATGCAACTAACTAATATATGTAAATAAGTAGCATTAGAAAGCAAAAGTTTTCATGTGGAATCCTCACCGCACTAATATGTAAATACACTGTGGGTGTTTCGTGTCATTGTGCTTCATTTACCACAGGTCCAATGACCTCATAATTAATGTTTGCACAACAACAGGAAGCCGATATTTCACTGACAGACAAACACACATGAACGCACCCAGTGACATCCACCATTGTTTCCCTTAGCCTGACATGAACGGAAATAGTAATGGATAAACAATGCAATCATTCTGGCATAGTGCCTGTCTCCCTCCAGACCAAAACCTCTGTAGCCAGCAGAACATCCATCATACTGCCTCCACCATCACCACAATACATCACATTCAAACACAGCAAATACACAGCAAATCAATCTGCCCAAGACTGGCCCCTCCCTAGCCTCCTCAGCCCATTAGATGCTTATCATCTATGTCTAGAAGCCTCACGCCATTTATTACATATGGATACCCATACACATTTGTCATCCATTGTTTAACATAGAGTTTGCCTTAGTATTTCATTGAATCACAATCAGTAATAATAAAAGATTTTTGGGTGAATATTGTATTTCGGTATGGGTGTTTACCGGGGTGTTGCTGTCAGATTGCTAAGGTGTTCTGTGTGTTTTTGTTACTATATGAAGCTTCTAAGTGTCGATGTCACAAAAGCCCACACCAAAGTCTCTTTGTTACATTAAAGTGCCTCCTTCAATGTAAGTCTATTTGATGCCTGTTTTATCGTCCTCTCCCAGGTCATTGAAAAATATCATAAAGAATCTTTTAGCTTTTTTGTTAATTTCGCATGGTATAAATTAGTGATTCACCAATTTTCCTCCAAACTTATTAATTGGCTGATATTAGCCTCTTTGAAATTGTTTGCAATGGCTGCTAACCTTTGACTTTGGGTCGAGAGTTGTGATTCTGAAATCAGTCCGTGCTTAAAGAAATTCGTAAAACTGACCCCAGTGGCCGATGCTAGCCAAAGTGTTTTTGAATGCATGAGCTCAAGTTTCTGGATGACATGCCCTCAGTGTAGCACTAAAAGCGAGTTGTATTTTTATTTGTAAATGATGTAATACAGTCAACAGGAATGCATATTTTACTAACACTACTTCCTAACCAAAACCCCAACCCTAATCCTCTGTTAGTAGAGTAAAAGTTATAGAGTGAAAATACAAACTCTGAATCACATTATTCATTGTTCATGTGAATGTGATTACTTCCATGTTCCCATGAGCCCAAACCCCTGTCTCGGAGGTTGCTCGTGCATTGCGCTATCAATAGTGCTAGAGGGAATGTTAACACTTTGAACTGATGCAAAAATGTCTGATTGGGAATGCCGCTTGTCATTAATTCTGATTTCAAGGTACATAAACATTCGGAAGTAATGTTGATATTCCATTTAATCTTTTTTGATAACCATGAATTATTTGGAAGGGTTAGTTCCCCCTTGCGTTGGTTCCAAAATGTATTGACAGCCATGTCAGTGGATAATGTGCATTTTTTCAGTATTTTTGAGTGAATTTCATTTCAGTATTGCGCAAACATTCTTTCATTAAACTGTATTGTAAGATAGTTATTTCAGCCATTAGCCTCTCTGCTTTCTAGATATCATTATCATAATCGACTACTGAAAAACCCATAGCAGTCAACCCACTAAACCACAGACACCCACTCATAAATACAGAAAGAACAAAAGCATTAAATATATTTCAGGCCATACTAATAGTGATGCTAATAACAGATGCAGTGCATTGTATGTTTCAAATGAAGTTTCATGTAAGTCTATTAAGGTCTAATTAGAAGGTGGGAGGATTGATGGAGAACATTTGCCTGGCTCCTGGGTCACTAACTGAGGAGGAAAGTGGAAACATATGTTTAGTCCCAAACAAATAATGCATCTTCCCTTTCAAGAGTCCAAACCAATCATTTGGTACAGAGCCTCTTTCCAGAGAGAGTTTGAATGCATTGCTGCGTCTCCTCTTGAGAACTCAATGAGAAAAGAATGTTTTTTGGAGGGATCATTGCACTTGGTCGGGGTGTTTACTCTGAATTTCTATTTTTGCACTTTGAGGAGGAAATCCACCACATTCTGTGAGGGCAGACAGTGTTATGTGTTTGTTGAGAAATTACATTGTTGCAGACGAAAAGTTCCCATTCTGTTCCCAATTCAATATTTACTTTGCTGTTTAAGTTTGGAAATGCAACGACAGGCAGTCATTTAGGCAATTAAATGAGGGGAAATTCTCCAATGCCGGAAAATGAGAAAAGGCAGACAGAGAGAGAAATTGCTTTAGCAGCAGACCTTACAGATCAAGTCCCCTGAAGGGTTAAAAAGTGTTAGAAACAAAGAAAGTCAAATCCTAATAACCATCCTCTCAGTTCATTTCCTCCATAAACATTAACTGTTGTTCCTCTAATGCCAATAATTAGAAAGTGGAGGGAGAAAACTATATTGAATTAGCTGCAGATAAAAAAGGGATCTTGTTCTCACACATTTGGCTGGTTTCCTACATAGATATTGTCAGTGGCGATTCTTTATTTGGAAATATACTATAACCTCATCCTAAACAAAAGTTTGTTCTCGGGAAACATCCCTCAGGTTCTTCTTTCTGGCACAGTTGGATTGTAATGCTTTGGCAGAAGAGGACACAATTTCTTTTTAAATTGCATTACTTATAATTAGGGTTAGGGACATACCTCTAACCCTATGTATCAAAATTCATTGTGAACATTTTGTACTGTAGCGAGAAGAGGTGTGCTAACAGGACTCTTAGGCTAGAAACATACATTGTACACGTATGCACTCAAAGATTGAAGCACTTGGCCAAAGCACGGTCCAGCTGAACATACTAACCGTGAATTTTTACGTTACTGTGGTGGTAAAAACCTCAGTACTTAAGCGCCCTTTACCAAAAGTTTGTGCCATAAACAATCAATGCTTCACACTGCTGTTTGAAGCATTTATTGTTGCGTAATGCATACTGTTTTACTCACTATTTTGATTACATTATTTATAGTCGGCATTATATAGTGTATACTGTGCAGTGCTCAACTGGACTGAGCTAGGATTCCATTTTGAATATAGCATCCAAACAATAGCCCTATTCAGAGAGGATTACTTTTCAAGACACACGTCTATAAAGTAATTGTGTACTTTTCTCATTATCCTAACCCAAAGCAAACACCATACGTAAATGCTTGTCAGCATGAATTGCTTGATAAAAGTATGCATGAGTCCAAATGCAGCAGCCAGAGTTATCTGAAGATGTAAAGCTTGTCTTTTAGTTTTCTGGTGACTTCTCATTAACCAACATTCTCTTCAGACTCTTGGGAGACATGAGGAACAGTGATAGTTAAAGGGTTCGCAGGCATGACAGTGCAAAGTGTCCTGACAATGGCTTTTTACCAGCACGTCACTTTGCACTTCATAAGTTTTACCACCGTGGGAATGCGCAGTCCGTTAGAAGTCCGGAAAGATTACTGATATGACCGATTTGGACAGGATTAAAATGACAGAGAAGCTGTGGTCATTATTGCATTAACCCACCTCCACATCTAAAAATAATCCCATCTGAATAGGGCTTATGACTGTGATGATGCATTCTGGACCACTTAAGCCCCATTCACACCACAAGCGACACAGAGTGACAAAGCCACAGTATGCCATTCATTTTCAATGAGAGCACAGCGACTTCCGTCGGCACGAGTTGTGGCCGTGGTGAACTACACAACAAGGTTGAGAAAAGTTTAACTTTATGCAAATTACGAGCGATATGGGAGTGGCTATCAATGAGATAGAAGGCAGTGGAGCTTACTTCATCCATCTCCTTTGAGATACTGCTGTCATGTGAAGGCAAGACTCAAGTTATAATGGTGTGAGGGAACTCTATATCATTTGTCTGTATCCACATGCAGGGATATAATTAAACAATGCGTGTCAGATACTGTCATAATTTTGACTGAATTTGATTCATATTTTAATAGATCGTTCTCCTTGATATGATGCAACAAGCACCACTGCCGGATATATAAAATGCTCTCCCTTGCAGAATGTTCATTTTTATACAGGGCTTTTGGCCACCTAATATATGTACTCTTGGACATAGTTTCACTGAAGGAGAGTCACAATAGTGGATTTATGGCAGCAGTGACAAGGCTCAATAGGCACCAGGTGTGCCTCATCACAACCTGACAACAACGTTCCATTTACGTACATCTACTCTTAGCCACTGTTGCGAGCCTGGACACTGGCCAGCTTCAGGAGGGTGGTGGGGATGATTATTGGAGACATGGAAACTCCTCTGTCACAGGTTTTAGTAGCAGGGGTGGCATGAAAATGGATTGTTTTCCAAGACAGAAAAGGATTAGAGAGATGTGCTATCCTCATAGATTCTGCCTACACCATTTTGTTCCAAACCTGTAGGACCTTCTTCTATGACACATAAATAAGTTGTTAGGTAGAATGTTCGGGAGAGAAAGCCTTATTCCCTTTTCACTTTCATTGTATGGGGATGAGTAGTTTGAACATACTTTTGAATTTCTTTGTGTTCCTTACGAAAAAGTCAGTCAAACAGGTTTGGAACCTCATGAGGGTGAGTATATGATGAAAAATCTTGTTTTGCAGGAACAATATCAATAATGGATATGTGATATGCATTATCGCTATATAATATACTTGTACAATTTGTTAATTGTGTAGGAAAAAATAATCTAAAGATCTACTCTCTGAAAACAAGTCTTAATATTTTATAAATTTTTGCTTCTCAAGTAAATGTAACTTGTTTTAAGGATGTGAAGATATGGTAAGAATTAACAATAAGGTTTCAGTTCTTAGCATTAGTTAATGCATTAGGTATTAAAGGTGTGAAGTGAAGCCGTTATCTGTATCTGTATTTGTATTTGTTACTATGACAAATTTATTTGTATCTGTTTCTGTATCTGGATTGAACCGGATGTGGACACGGCTTAAACCGGAAGTGCCTTAAAACGTATTAAACTCTCTTACATTTATAGTTTCTGTATATAAAATATGCCTTGGATAGGCCTATTTATGTGTTGTTGTTGTTATTATTATTATTATTATTATTGTTATTAATAATTCTATATTTTTTATAGCCTAATAATAATGATTTCTATTTGATTATATTATTGATTTATTCTTAATTTTTTCTCACCTGATGAATCTGGATATATAGGCTACATTAACTGTGGAATGTGTATTTAACTTTGGTTTCTCCTGGTATTTCTGACTTTAATATCTGCTGAAACAGAATTTTCCTTTAGCCTTGTCTTTGCAGTGTGCAATGTTATTCTGGAGGCACGAGGTGTCAAGCAATCGCAAAGGTCAATCACATATTTTGCAGTTAATATTAAGTAGCCTACAAATACAAACATTAAATTAAATGTTAATGCTTATAAACAGGTGAAAGCACTGTAAATCTATACCAGAAAATTGTATTTAAGGCTACACTAAAGGGTTATTTTGTGCGCACATATTTTAACATAATGTGGAGGACATAATTTAGTTAAATTACATGTGCAGAATTAGCGAAATGTAGTGGAATAAATAGCAAGAGCGAGCCTCTATATTTCTAGAAGAGAAAAGCAGATAAAAGTGCATGTTTTGGTTTATCTGCAGTCCTCCGTGTGCAGGCATATTCTGAATAGATTTACAAGTATTTAAACCTCTTTGGGGCATTTGAACTGTTTGGAGATAAAGGCTAAACCATGCAATTACCTTCATTGGCGATATGGATATAAATGTGGTCAGTTTTAAGAGACGGGCAGATGAGCCCTGCTATTAAATCTTCACATCTCTAGTCAGGAATTCAACATCACGCTCAGTTTGGTTTATGAATCCTTACGTGTAAATTGTGTGAAACATTTGGTGTTTATGTATTAACAGGCATTTTAAAAAGTGGAAAATGTGTATAATACAGTAAAGTCCTCTCACTTTCAACTGCTTTTATTTTCAGCAAACTTAACATGTCAAGAAACCATATGACCAGAACAGGAATTAAACTTTCAAAATAAAAGACATAAACATGACATATCCCTCCTCTAGGGGTGGCTCCCGATGCCCCAAAACATAATAGCAAAGTTAACAAGGAGCAGGGGGGCCTGGACCGTGGAGCAGAGGTGGGCCTGGACCGTGGAGCAGAGGTGGGCCTGGACCGTGGAGCAGAGGTGGGCCTGGACCGTGGAGCAGAGGCTTGCTTGTGACATGGCATGGAGCAGTCTGGAGCTTGGCTGAGACATGGCATGGAGCATATTGTGGTTCGGCTGTGACATGGCATGGAGCAGACTGGGGCTTGGCTGAGACATGGCATGGAGCAGACTGGGGCTTGGCTGAGACATGGCATGGAACAGACTGGGGCTTGGCTGAGACATGGCATGGAACAGACTGGGGCTTGGCTGAGACATGGCATGGAGCAGACTGGGGCTTGGCTGAGACATGGCATGGAGTAGACTCAGGTTTGGCTGTGACATGGAGCAGTCCGAGGCGTGGCTGTGACATGGCATGGAGCAGGTCGAGGCAGTGTTGTGACATGGCATGGAGCAGGCCAAGATGAGGCTGTGACATGGCATGGAGCAGACTCGGGCGTGGCTGTGACATGGCATGGAGCTGACTTGGGCATGGCTGTGACATGACGTGGAACAAAGCCGTAGAAGGCGGAGCCGTGGGAGGCTCAAGGTGCGAAGCTATGGCAGGCGAGCCATTGTAGGCTCGAGGGGCAAGGCCATGGATGGCGAAGCCGTAAGAGGTTCAAGGAACGGAGATGTGGCAGGCAGAGCCATGGTAGGCTTGAGGAGCGAATCTGTAGTAGGCAGATCCGTGGGAGGCTTGAGACTAAGAGTCCTGGATGACTGGGAAAAGAATTCAGTGGTCATGGGCATGGACTGGCAAAGCAGGCTCTGGGACAGACGAGGCTGGCAACGCCGGCTCTGGGACGGACGAGGCTGGCAACACTGGCTCTGGGACGGATGGAGCTTCCAGCTCGTTGGCCGTGGCAGGCATAGCCGTGGGCTTGTTGGCTGTGGCAGGAGTGGGGACACTATCTCTAGTCACACTAGACTAGTGGTTTGTCAATCAGTAATTAAACAATTCACAAATTTGTACTGACCATTGCCAAAAGGTATTAAAATACACTGAACAAAGAATATTTTAAGAGGAAAATGTCATTACTTGGTTTTTTTAAGTGTAATAATTTAAATTATATTCAAACAGTAGGCTAAATGCATATATTGTTTGGAGTTCTCCTCATGTTTTTTGCTGGCATTAAAGGGATAGTTCAGCCAAAAATGAAAATTCCCTCATTATTTGCTGACCCTCCTGGCATCCTAGATGTGTATGACTTGCTTTCTTCTGCTGAACAAAAATTTAGATTTTTAGAAGAATATCTCAAGTCTGTAGGTCCTCACAATGCAAGTGAATGGGTACCGAAATTTTGAAGCTCCATAATCCACATAAAGGGAGCATAAAACTAATCCATATGACTCCAGAGGCTAAATCCATGTGTTCAGACACGATATGACAGGTGTAGGTGAGAAACAGATCAATACTTAAGTAATTTTTTGTAATAAATTATCCTCCCTGCCCAGTAGGGGGTGATATGCATGTGGAATGTGAATCACCAAAAACACAAGGAGAAAGTGAAAGTGAAAAGGAAAAAGGACTTAAATATTGATCTGTTTCTCACCCACAACTATCATATCGCTTCAGAAGACATGTATTATCCACCAGAATCGTCTGGATTACTTTTATGTTACCCTTACATGGATTTTGAAGCTTCAAAATGTTGGCACCCATTCACTTGCATTATATGGAACGACAGAGCTGAGATATTCTTCAAAACTCTACTGTTTGTGTTCTGCTGAAGAAAGAAAGACATACACATCTGGTATGCCAGGAGGGTGAGTAAATCATGAGGGAATTTTTAATTTTGGGTGAACTAACCCTTTGACGTTAACGATTAATCTTTTTTGATTAATTTCTGTGACAATCGATCATGAAAATGTCTGAAAATTTACATCCTTACCAGCACACCTGAACAGATTTAAATGGAGCATTGCTGATGATCAGAGCACTTCACAAAGAAACATTTTCACACACACACACACACACACACAAAGCGTCAGTCTCTTCTGTTTATGAGCACTGGGATCTTCATACATCTTAGGAATACAGTGTTACTCCAAGGACCAGACACCAGACCATGAACTCTAGAACAGTGTTTCTCAACTAGTGGGTTACAGATTAGTTCTGATCTAAATAAAACAATTTTTTAAATGATGCTATGTAATGGTTTAGAGTTTAAATAGTCAAATAAATAATCAAATTAAAGGCTTATCAACTTTTAAATGGGTGGAGAAACCCTTCCAATTTCCTTTGTTGTTGATGTCAAAGGCTTTGCGCCCAATCAAAATCTACGATATTTTGCTGCAAAATCATCTGTCGCTTCGTAAAAGCTAGCCAAATTAGGCAAAAGCCAACATGGATAGGTTGTTTGTCATACGCTCATCCTTATTTCATTGTTTGATTTTGATTTACTTTTGAATGATAGGTGCTGCGTTGGGTTGCCACTTGATGTCCATTGTAAAATCTGGGCCCTGAATTGTTAAAAACAAGTTGAGAACCACTAAAGTACGCCCTGATTACCAAAGAGGAACATTTAAGAGGATTGGGCCAGCCTGGAAAGCATTTCGAATGAATTTTGCACATACTAGAGAGCATCAGACCGTGCTGTTAAATATCAGAGCATGTGGGTGCTATCGTGTTTGGCAAATTGGCACATGGACACAGTGAAGGCTGAGTCTGGAGACTATGAATTACAAAGTAACAGCTGAACGGGTGTCTGGGAATAAGTAAGGCTTGTGCATCTCTTGAAATCACTGCCTGATTTATGTTGTTTTATTTTGCGTGTTTTCCAAAAAGGTTTGGCTTCATAATTCACTCCGCTGGGCATTCTACACTGACAACACACACCCTGTGCTCTCTCTCAAGGAGGACACACAGTAATATGGGTTAAAGGGTCAAGGCGAAAAAAAATAAGAGAACAACCTTCTCATGTTCCCATTTCTTCATCCTCTCCTGAGTCAGGCACTCCTTCTTGACTTCCTCCTGCACAAAGAAAAACATACATGTTAAACTAAAGCATCAAACAGCCCTGAAGGTGAAACGATGTCTATTTTATGTCTGATGCTTCCCACTGGTATAGAATACAGCACAGCTGTAGGATTCTAGACACTGAATTTTAGCAATAACATAAACCTTTCAAAACAGACCTTTAAAAAATTGTTTAGTTGCAGAAATACATGCAGAATTACACTATACACAATCCTGCAGTGATTTTAAAGACACTTTGCAAGTGACTAATTTTCAAGGGATATTGAAAGCATGAAATGGACATAGTTTCTGTATATTTTATTTATTTATTTAGCATTTTTTGTAATGTTGTAATTCTTGGTTGGTTTGGTTCAAGGCTTAGAAAACAATAGTTAAGTTTTTTTAATGCCTATGTCTAATGTCTCTATACAGTTTGAACAAACATATAATACACATTTTATGTATCCTATATTACAGTGATTATAACTCATAAAGGTCTTGCATACAGTGTCGTCAGGGTTCCTTCCAAGTTGCAAATATAATTTCTCAAATTAAATCTGAAAATCACAAAAAAAAAAAAAGAAAAGAAAGCAACATTTCTTCCTATGTGTTCAGAAAATGAAAATGGTCACTTCTGGGGAAATTAGTGTAATATATAAATAAAAATGGAAGTTGTAGCCAGTGGGGTAGTCACTTTTATTATAAATATAATAAATGACTTGCATTTTAAAGCACACAGACAACATGCAAAACCCAAACTTTGTGTTTGCAGATGCATTATGTCTGGGAATGACAGCATACCAGACAGTTCCTAAAGGTTAAAGTAGTCAATAATTTGCTTTACATCTGGCATTTCAGAATGACCAGAGCTGGTTGACTAAAATGAATGATTAAATAATTCATGACTTGTTGAGGCAAAGTCACATGACTTTTTGGATGTGCATCTAGGAATGTATTCAGTGTCTGTACATGTGTATGTCTTCTTGCAGCATAAAAAGTGTACAGCAATTTTTTACATTTAAAATGTATTTGCATTATTGGTGTTTCGCGCCACCATTTTTATCAATATCCCAAAGTTTGCGTAAAAATATGTAGATGGAAACCCAGCTTGTGATATGCTGTTAGATGTTCCTTTTCCTTACCTCACTGAGCTTTCCACGTATGGGCTGAGCTGTCTGCATTATACGAGATGTGGTCACTGGATATAGCTCTGTGAATCGAGACAGGAGTACATTTGAAGTTAGAAGTTTACATACATTTAGGTTGTCATTAAGTCATTAAAACGAATTTTTTAACCACTCCACAACTATAGTTTTGGCAAGTCATTTAGGACATCTATTTTATGCATAATACAAGTAAGTTTTCCTACAATTGTTAACAGACAGATTGTTTCACTTTAAATGGGCTTTATAACAATTTCAGTGGGTCAGAAGTTTACACACAATAAGTTAACTGTGTCTTTAAGCAGCGTGGACAATTCCAGAAAATTATGTCATGCCTTTAGACAATTAGCCAATTAGCTTCTGACAAGAGGTGTACTGAATTGGAGTTGTACAAGTGGATGTATACAGTTTGCAAGTGCACATGGGAACAAAGTTCTTACTTTTTGGAGAAATGTCCTCTGGTCTAATGAAACAAAAATTGAACTGTTTGGTCATAATGACCATTGTTATGTTTGGAGGGAAAAGGGATCCGAAGAACTCAAGGGTGCCAACAGTGAAGCATGGGGATGGCAGCATCGTGTAGTGGGGGTGCTTTGTTGCAGGAGGGACTGGTGCACTTCACAGAATAGATGGCATCATGAGAAAGGAAAATGATGTGGTTATATTGAAGCAACATCTCAAGACATCAGCCCGGAAGTCAAAGCTCAGTCACATATGGGTCTTCCAAAAGGACAATGACCCCAATCATAACTCCAAAGTTTGTAGCAAAATGGTTTTGGACAACAAAGTCATGGTACTGGAGTGGCCACAACAAAGCCCTGACCTCAATCTGATAGAAAATGTGTGGGCAGAACTGAAAAAGTATGTGCGAGCACAGAGGCCGACAAACCTGACTCCCGTTCTGTATGGAGGAATGGGCCAAAATTCCAGCAACTTATTGTTAGAAGCTTGTGGAAGGCTCCCCTGAAAGTTTGACCAAAGTTACACAATTTAAAGGTAATGCTACTAAATATGAACAAAGTGTATATAAACTCGTGACCCACTGGGAATGTTATGAAATAAATAAACGTTGAAAAAAAATCATTCTTTCTACTATTATACTGACATTTCACATTCTTAAAATGAAGTAGTGATCCTAACTGACCTAAGACAGGGAATGTTTTCTACGATTAAATGTCAGGAATTGTCAAAAACTGAGTTTAAATGTATTTGGCTATGGTTTATGTAAACTTTTGATTTCAACTGTAAATAAAAAATGTCTCACTCAGATAAACACCCTCATGAATAAAAAATACACACACTCAATCTAAATGTGCTGGACACTCTTTGTGTATTAAAATCAATGCTCTGAGTTCAGTTAAGGTGAGTCCTTACTGTTACCTCATTTTAAAGCTATTACCTCTGAGCTGTAATGTCATGGTAGTATGTTGGCTCTGTGCAGGTAGTGATCAGTGAAGTGTAGTGACTGACCTTTAAGAGCTTCTATTGGATGGTTTCACCCTGAACGTCAGTAGCAGTGATAACAGTAAAGGTGGAAGGCTGGTGCAGTAGGATGGGGACAAATTTCTTACTTTTTGGAGAAATGTCCTCTGGTCTAATGAAACAAAAATTGAACTGTTTGATCATAAAGACCATTGTTTTGTTTGGAGGGAAAAGGGTGCCGAAGAACACCATCCCAACCGTGAAGCATGGGGGTGGCAGTATCATGTTGTGGGGGTGCTTTGTTGCAGGAGGGACTGGTGCACATCACAAAATTGATGGCATCATGAGGAAGGAAAATGATGTGGATATATAGAAGCAACATCTCAAGACATCTGTAAATAATAGGGGAAACCAATGCTTCGATGTCCCTTTCAAAAGTACAGAATCGCTTTATTGTAACATAACTAAAATGTCACTGCACACAGATGCAAGAAGCAGCTTTTTGTCCATGGGTTTCATTAGCGAACCCACATCCCGAAAGATGTTACATTCTCCTCGTCCAATGAAAAACACAAATGGTCAAACTTTCCCCTCCTTCACCAGCACTGAATAGACAGATAAAAGAATGTATCAATTCTAAAATAAATTAAATTCCAATTTCAGATTGCAATCCACCGTGTACTAACACCGCGCAACCGTTTCGGTTGTATTCCCTGTTGTGATCCTGACTTACTGTCTGGTTCGGTTTCGGTTTGTGTCGGGATCCGGACACTCATGCTCCATGATCCGTTTGTTATTGACTTAGGTACATCACGCTTATTTCATCTTGGCAGCATGCATCACTAGTTCATGTCTGTCTCCCGAGAAAATGGATGCGCCTCGCATTGCTCTTCATGTTGTGCTGAGGTTCGGTCACTTCGGTCTGAGATTTCGGGTTTGTGTGTGGCCGAACTCTTGCACAGGTGTCCTATCTTGTTTTTGTCACCTGTTGCATTCATCGCGCGGCGTTTGCCTCGTAATATGCGCTCAGGTTTCGATTAATGTGAGAGTGTGTGGCATCGATTTGTTTGCCGTTGCTACGCATTCTCTCATCTTGTTTGTCAGTTGGCATGAGCGTATATTGACTTATTGTCTTGCCAATGTGCGCTCATGCCATTCGGTTGTTTTGTTGTCTTGTGAGAAGATGTGTCTTTGTTTTGTTTCTGTATTGCCATGTGTCTATCTGTCTTATGTCATACCCCGCCTCTTTGTTTGCCCATTTTAGTTTTTTAGTCACACCTGACCTGTCTTGTTAACCTGTTGATTTCTCTCACTATGTGTGCTGTCCAGGGCCAGTTTGTCTTTTGTGTCTTGTGTGTTCAGTCGGCTGGTCTAGTTTATTCCCTGTATGTCTTGTTTCCCCTATCTGGTTCCTGGTTTGGTCCAGTCGGTCCTGTTTCCATCTGTCCCAGCATGGATTGCCCTTTTTCCCTTTCAGGGTAGTTTATGTTTGTTTTTCCCCCTTGTGGGTGTTTTGGTTTGTTTTTTTATTTATTTTGTATTTATATATTCCTGTTTCTTTCACTCTACGTTAGGGTCCTGAGCCTCATTATTATCTGCTAATCCTGACAATTTGACTTTTAGACATTAGATAGATATATATATATATATATATATTTATTTAAATTTTTTCTAGATAACTGGATGCTACTTATGGAATTAAACATTCAATGTAGGTCACGTGAAAACATTGTTTGAAACATTTGCTGTATGTAGTGAGTTTTCATGACATTTCTCTGTTTCACATGCTGTTTTTATACTATGTAGCAGAGGTGGGAGACTTGAGTTACATGGATTTACTCGAGTCTGACTCAAGTTGCAAATTTAAGGACTTGTGACTTCCTTGACTAAATTAGGAAAATGATTTGACTTTGACTTGAGAACCAGTAACTTGAGACTTGACTTGAACTGAATGACTCGGCAATGACTTGAATGTTTTTATTATTATTATTTTCAATAACTTATTATAAACAGTAATGAAATGTGTTTAAAAAATATTGCATCAACATTGCATATAACATCAATAATTAATCTGCAAAAATGTCCATCACCACTGATCTGCATCTGCGCAGTTAACGCTGCGCTCACAAAGCGCCAAAATGACAGATGATTGTCCAGTTCCCAAAATAATCTCCTTTGAATGTAAAGATTTCGAATTGGACTGTGTGAATAAAAAAAGTATGAAAATATGCAACCCAAAAATATCCGATACAATCACCGCAACCTTGAATTTCATCAGAAATTCCAAAATCCACAAGGAAAGGTGAGTAAATAATTTAATTATCCAGAAAGATTAATATGTAAAATTACTGTTCAAATGTTTGAGGGTTGTCAGTGAATTAAAATTATTCATGATTAATCTCATGTTTTGTAGCGCGACAAGTTTGAAATGACCCGACATTGCCTCTAAATGTGTTTTCTAAACCTTCTCAACAGTCAAAAATAAAGCAAAACAATTTGTTGGCAACATAAAAACATAACAGGCAGATTTGCAGTCACAACACTTTATTTCAAACGTGACAAGTAGTATAAAATACACCGAATGACTCGTGATGAAATCCAAGTGCTCTCTTAGTGATTATGACTTCTGAAGACTTTAACTAAAGTCCTTGAATGCAAAACTTTTATGACTATTTTATATAAATGTATCACTGAAGGGAACTGACTGTCTTCAGAAAAGTTTTGATGGCATTTTCTTTTTATCTTACCTCCGTATAATGCCTAATAAAGTATTGTTTATAAGCGCAGGGCTGCTTTGTGTACAGGTGTTACCAGGGTAACAGCTATATTTCTGCTGCATAAGCGCCACCTACTGTCAGAGAATGAATTTGCATTTTCATTCAGCCGTCTGCCGGTTTGTTTGATCAATGTAACAATCTGACTGCATTTTTACACAGCATACACAGTGTTATACATTTTAACCAGTTAATTCTAAAAATCTAAACAATTTGGATAATAAGGTATCTAGAAGTATTCACAGTATTTTTAAGGACCCACGATAAATATACCATGCATGTTCATTAACGCACTTTACTAATATATATATATATAAATGCATAACTCATTACTGTTACAATTCATATAAAAGATATGTATATCAGTTCATCTTTTCAGAGCAAAAATAAATATTTATTTAAATGAACCTCTATTTATTTTAGCACTGTGTCTTGACTTGACACTCATCAGGACTTGAGGTGAGTCACTGACTTGACTTGCTTGATTTGTCTGCACTGCACTTGAGACTTGACTCGAGACTTGATGGTAAAACTTGAGACTTGCTTGTGATTTGAACATGTGTTCAGTATGCAGTATATACTAAGTAGTGCACTAGAATTCCATTCAAAACACAGAAACTCACCTCTGTGCTTATCTAAATCAGTGTAAGTGTTTTATCTGTGTGCCCGCCATTGCATCCGGTTCCATGTTAATAAAAGGCAGCTCCTTCAATCCTCATATTAATAAATGCATTTGAGGAAACAGCAGAAGTGACCCATGCAGGAGAGAATGAGAAAAAAGACACAGACTGTTTACGACAGAAGTAATCTATGTTTTGGCAGCAGCCCCAGAAGCGGTGGATTATTTCTTATTGTGACAAACCTGAGGTTGGTTTGTGGAGGTGAGGATTAAATTGATTTACAGTGAGCCTTTAACATCAGGAGAAACACTGTATATCAGCCTTGACAGGTAAATCCCATCTCTGTGAAGCAGAGAGCAGGACAAGCCGAGTCCATTTGTCTGGCTGGTGACAGAATCCAGGCCTCTGCTGTTGGTCTTAGAACCGTTAGAGGCAGAGAAAAGTCATGTTTCAAAACCACGCTTTTAATCTCATCTCTCAAACTCGCCCTCTTTTCAGCAAAAGTGTCTTTACTATGTCATTCGCCTGCTCTGCGTGTCTTCACAAGCCATTAAAAAGCAAATGTCTTGATCACTTGGGAAATCACAGCAGGCTCTGGTACATGCTGTTTGTCTTCTTAGATGAACATGCCGCTGTCACTGCACTTTCTGTAGGGCACCAAGAATTCTGCATTTCTTTCCTCCAAAACATAATAAAACTCAGTGTATTAGATCCACAATCCAGTTCTACACTTTTGTTATGGAACAATACTCTTCTACCACAGTTGGTCTTTGAGAACTTAGAACCAGCGTTGGGCAACATTACTTTTCATCATTATTGAGTTTCATTGTTCTGTTGCATTTTTGTATCGCATTATTGCATTAAAAATCAATTATGTTTCCTTGTTACTTCTTGTGAAAAGTAATGCATTTGTTACATCATCTGTCAGTCTGTTGTCAGTCTGTCACACTCACTGTCAACAAACACCATCAATAGATATTCTCTTTGAATAGGTGGGTCAAAGAGTAACACATCATTAAACTTCTGCTCAGATAATCATACACAGTCATGCTGGACTGTAAATTTGGGCTTGGGAATGCAGTCATGGAACATGATGGAAAGGGACTAGGGAGATGGCTGGAAGGATCTGACTATATGATAGCCTAGAGGTGGCTGTCCAGATCAGATTGCATGAAAGCAGGACAGCTGCAGACACAGGGTGATGGAGTCCAGTGCTGGAGAAAACACAAGTTTTTGTTTTATGGCATGATGCCATTGTAAAACACAACATGTTACAATTTACAGATCATGCCTCTGGAAGAACAAACTGAGAACTCTGAGTTGCCAAAAGTCTGCTGAGCTAACGGACCAGTGATTTCACCCCTGATCCTGAATTACACATTTGATCAAGGGAGGGGAAAAAGAGAGGGAAGAGGGATCAGAGAGATGAGTTCAATATCACTCACAAGCTGTTCATACATATAATTTGTTAAAATACGTTTTTTATTCATTTGTACCATTTTCTCTCTCTCTCTCTCTCTCTCTCTCTCTCTCTCTCTCTCTCTATATATATATATATATATATATATATATATATATATATATATATATATATATATATATATATACATACACACTCACCTAAAGGATTATTAGGAACACCTGTTCAATTTCTCATTAATGCAATTATCTAATCAACCAATCACATGGCAGTTGCTTCAATGCATTTAGGGGTGTGGTCCTGGTCAAGACAATCTCCTGAACTCCAAACTTAATGTCAGAATGGGAAAGAAAGGTGATTTAAGCAATTTTGAGCGTGGCATGGTTGTTGGTGCCAGACGGGCTGGTCTGAGTATTTCACAATCTGCTCAGTTGCTGGGATTTTCACGCACAACCATTTCTAGGGTTTACAAAGAATGGTGTGAAAAGGGAAAAACATCCAGTATGCGGCAGTCCTGTGGGCGAAAATGCCTTGTTGATGCTAGAGGTCAGAGGAGAATGGGCCGACTGATTCAAGCTGATAGAAGAGCAAATTTGACTGAAATAACCTCTCGTTACAACCGAGGTATGCAGCAAAGCATTTGTGAAGCCACAACACGCACAACCTTGAGGCGGATGGGCTACAACAGCAGAAGACTCCACCGGGTACCACTCATCTCCACTACAAATAGGAAAAAGAGGCTACAATTTGCATGAGCTCACCAAAATTGGACAGTTGAAGACTGGATTAATGTTGCCTGGTCTGATGAGTCTCGATTTCTGTTGAGACATTCAGATAGGTAGAGTCAGAATTTGGCGTAAACAGAATGAGAACATGGATCCATCATGCCTTGTTACCACTGTGCAGGCTGGTGGTGGTGGTGTAATGGTGTGGGGGATGTTTTCTTGGCACACTTTAGGCCCCTTAGTGCCAATTGGGCATCGTTTAAATGCCACGGCCTACCTGAGCATTGTTTCTGACCATGTCCATCCCTTTATGGCCACCATGTACCCATCCTCTGATGGCTACTTCCAGCAGGATAATGCACCATGTCACAAAGCTCGAATCATTTCAAATTGGTTTCTTGAACATGACAATGAGTTCACTGTACTAAAATGGCCCCCACAGTCACCAGATCTCAACCCAATAGAGCATCTTTGGGATGTGGTGGAACGGGAGCTTCATGCCCTGGATGTGCATCCCACAAATCTCCATCAACTGCAAGATGCTATCCTATCAATATGGGCCAACATTTCTAAAGAATGCTTTCAGCACCTTGTTGAATCAATGCCACGTAGAATTAAGGCAGTTCTGAAGGCAAAAGGGGGTCAAACACAGTATTAGTATGGTGTTCCTAATAATCCTTTAGGTGAGTGTGTGTATGTATATATATATATATATATATATATATATATATATATATATATGTATGTGTGTGTGTGTGTGTGTGTGTGTGTGTGTGTGTGTGTCTGATTTCAATTAAACTCTTATCATAATTTGGACGTGGTCCCTTTAAAAACAGAGTTTTACGACACCTGTTTTCCAGCACTCCCTCGTTTTGCGCATGTGTGCTGGTTAGAGAACATACATTGCGAAAGAGAGCTCCCAATCGTGTTAATCGTATGAGAAATCTTTGGGTAAATATCAAATTATACACAAAATGCTTATAAATTGCATTAAATGTGCTTTTAGTAAAATGCTGTATGTTAAAATTGAGTGTTTGTTATGGGTTATTTTTGAAGGATGCATATGGATTGCATGTGTAAAGTTTGACCATGTTTTGTGCACATGTGAGGACTGGGTATGTAAATTTAGAATGAATCTGTGATGATGAGGAGGGTGTGGCCAGGCTGTTATGGTGCACGGCCGGTGCTGAATCTGTTGATCAGCATGACAGCGAGATAGAAGGGAGCTGGAGAGAGACGCACGTGGCCACGCTGCATGTGTGTTCGTCTTATGTTTTATGTTCATTTATACCATTAAACTTTATGTTGACTGTTCAGCCGGTTCCAACCTCCTCCTTGCCCGTCCTAATACTGTTACAGTGGTACTGAAACCTGGGAGGGAGGAGGGATGTGCTGTCACAGAGTCCTCGGTGCTGTCATCTGCCAGGGGAGCAACCACGGCCATCTGACTGTGGCCGGAGGAACCGCTGCTATCCGCCGAAGAAGGGGAGGAGCAGTTCCGTCCGCCAGGAGCTGGAAGACTCACTGCCATTCGCCAGGGGAGGAGTGAGCTGGCGTCTGTAAGAGGATGGACGAGCAGTTGAGGACCGGGCGACAGCGCGTCCAGGAGCCGGAAAGCAAGATCTTCTCTCTTTCTACTTTCCCTCTCTGTGTGTCTCTGCTCACCCTTTCCCTCTCCCCACGACTCCCCTTGTCTCTCACCCAGGTTCACAGGAGGCAGGGATGACCAGCAGCTGATAGAATGCCTAGAAGGGCAGAGTCTCCCCTCCAGAGATGGGGGGAAGTTAGTCGAACCGGTGGCGCCTCGGCCTGAATCGGGCGGGGGAGGAGTGTGACGTAGGAAGGGGGTGCGGCCGGGCAGTAATGATGCATGGCCGGCACTGAATCAGCTGATGAATGAATAAATGAATGAACATTACATTTATATAGTGCTTTTCTAACACTGCACTCAAAGCACTTTACACAGTGTACAGGGGAATCTCCTCAACCACCACCAGTGTGTAGCATCTACCTGGATGATGCAACGGCAGCCGTGCAGAGGAGAGAGTGGAGTGATAGTGCCAATTAATGGATGGGGATTATTAGGAAGCCATGACTGATAAGGGTCAATGGGGGGAATCTGGCTAGGACTGATCAGCAGGAGAGCGAGATAAAGGGAAGTCGGAGGCACCAGTTCGAGAGAGAGAGAGAGAGAGAGAGAGAGAGAGAGAGAGAGAGAGAGAGAGAGAGAGAGAGATGCATGTGGCCGTGCTGCATGTGTGTCTGTGTTTGTTTATGGTTTATGTTGTTTTAAGTTTGTTTTTATCATTAAACATTTATGTGGACTGTTCAGCTGGTTCCTGCCTCCTTCTTGCCCATCCTCATATTCTGTAACAGAATCATATCTCATTTAATGATTTATAGCCCAGAGTGTTTTCATGTGTGAACATGTGTAATGAGAATAAAAGGATAACATGAATGGATAAAATCATCTGCCAAATGCATAAATTAACATAAATTAACATTTATAGCATGATTTATCCACAGGCCCAGATGAAATGTCTTTCTTCATCATTTCTGCACATATTTTGGAACTTGTAGAGTACAGCATTCTTACTGGTATTGGTAGCATTCTTCTTGGTAGCTGAAAGCAAATTATAATAAAATCAGCCAAGACACTTTATAAACAAAGACGCAGGGGTGGAGTACTGTTAGCATAGAATTTTGTGAATAAAGGTGGTAACACTTTACAATAAAGTGCCATTTGTTAACATTAGTTAATGCATTAGGTATCATTAACTATCAATGAACTATATATCTATTACAGCATTTATAAAGCTTTGTTACAGTTAGCTAATAAAATTGCAATTGTTCATTGTTAGTTAATGTTAGTTCACATTGCATTAACTAATGTTAACAAAGACAACTTTAGATTTTAAAAATGCATTAGTGTTGTTCATTGTTAGTTCATGTTAACTAATGTTAACAAATGGTACTTATTGTAAAGTGTTAAAATAAAGGGTGCTACAATCTTGCAGAAATCGATAGAGTTTTCTACTATTCCATATGGATCTGCACATCAGCCATTAACAAAGAGTAAAATCACTCCAGGTTCTGAAATAACTACACTTATCCTAGAAAAGGAATATGCATCAATATCACACACTATCTAAAATTCATAATACACAAAAACTCACACAATGCATATAACAAACAGCAGATATACAGATCTAAAACTCTAGCATGTAATCAGCAGTAGACCATGATAATCAACCTGCTGTGAAATGTTCACATTCACACTGACAAATTAAATCAATCATATCATTTATTTTTCTTCTATTGTCTCCCCCTCACTCGCCCCCTTTCTCTTTGAATGGCCGTAACTTAATTGTATTATTTTGAACTAATCTGCCAGAACAAAATTTGACTAGCAATCTTGGAGCTGAATTGTTTGGACTGACATTGACATAAAAAGGGGACATTGGATGGAGCTCTTGAAAGGTGATTTGGTAGAATGTTCTGCTTGGATGTTTATGTAAGAAACAAACCAAAAGCAAAGAAATTAAAAGAAAACTGAAATGCAATTTGCCAGATAAAATCAGAACCTATTGAGCTGTTTGGTGCAGATTCAAGTCTAGCCTGCAACATCAAAACAAAACCAGTTACTGTTAATATGTATTTCAGGACACCCTAATGACTGTTGTTATATGTTTATTAGTACAATAAACTAAACCTGACAGAGCAATGTCCACATTGACTAAGCATGCATTTTCAACATTTCCGAAAAAATTCAAAAACAACTTAAACCACTCATACGCAAAAATAACAAACTCCCAGTGTCCCTTATAAACATGAAATTAATGTAATTTTTAATACTATTCATATTTATGCACCGATCAGCCACAACATTAAAACCACCTGCCTAATAGGTCTCCCTCGTGCCACCAAAACAGCACCAACCAGCCTCTCAAATCAGCATTCTAAGATGATATTCTTCTCACCACAATTGTACAGAGTGGTTATCTGAGTTACATAGACTTTGTCAGTTTGAACCAGTCTGGACATTCTCTGCTGACCTCTCTCATCAACAAGGCGCTTCCATCTGGCACAGCCCATCTGGCACCAACAATCATCCATGTGATTATCTTTATTAGCCAATCGTGTGGCAGCAGTGCAGTGCATAAAATCATGTAGATACGGGTCAGGAGCTTCAGTTAATATTCACATCAACCATCAAAATGGGGAGAAAAAAATTAGCTCAGTTATTTGGACCATAGCATGATTGTTGGTGCCAGATGGGCTGGTTTGAGTATTTCTGTAATTGCTGATATCCTGAAATTTTCACAGACAACATTCTCTAGAATTTACACAAAATGGTGCCAAAAGCAAAAAACATCCAGTGAGCGGCAGTTCTGTGGATGGAAATGCCTTGTTGATGAGAGAGTTCAACAGAGAATGGCCAGACTGGTTCAAACTGACAAAATCTATAATACTCAGATAGCCGCTCTGTACAATTTTGGTGAGAAGAATAGTATCTCAGAATGTAAATGCAAGCTTGTAGTACCACCGGTTTACTTCAGAGGGCAGTAAGTGAAACTTCAGCTGTATGGGCAACACGCAGTTTATACAGAGAACAAAACAACCCTTCAGCAGACAGAACAACACAAACATTCGTTACATTCTTGAGTTCAAAACACTTGATGGAGCACAAATTTGAACTAAGTGATCTCAAGATGTGTTCTAAGTATTAAACTATATTTGTATATAAACTAACTTGACACAGTAACCTAAAACTTTTATGTTTATGATGCATATATATATTGTAATTTTTAAATATTTAAAGATAACAATGTCTAATTATTTAATCATTATACAGTATATTGAATTATGTTATATGAGGGGCTTTCTCAGCAAATATTTGTACATGCGATTAAATGCGATTAATTAATCTGGACACCATGTAATTTGATTAAAAATTGTAATGATATATATATATATATTTATTTATTAGGGATGAAACGGTTCTTGGTAACGGTTCTCCACCCATGGTTTGGGAAGCATTTGCACTGCAGTTCATCTCAAGTTTAATGACACATCTGATCATACAGTTTGGCAAAGAAAATAAAGTGCCAAATAGACATGCGCAGTTATAACCTTCGCTAATGCACCTGTATCGCTCTGTAGACATGCTCTGCCTGTTTCACATGGGTCAACTTTCTACAGAGAGAAGCTGTCCTATTAACTGTAGGTATGTTAATCACTTGATTACATCACAGTTCTGCATGCGTTTGTGTGATGTTGAAAATGACAAGCTGAGAAAACAAGCCGAAAGATAGAGAAGCCCCTGCATCAAGTCTCCTGTCTGGGAACTTTTTCTTTATGCAGGCAATGTTTGCAGACATTGCTCGACACGAGTGCCGTATACTGGTAATACATCAGTGTTCATTAGTTATTTACACCAACATTACCCGAGGATATATAGCACGCGGTGTACACAGAGCCGCAGGTGAGCCTGAAATTGTACACACTCCCTTCTTTCTAGTTTAGACAGACATATAACAATAACAAAAGCATTTGGAGTGTTCATTGCTAAAGTTATGTTGCCATACTCCGTTGATGAAGATGTGGGATTTTCACGTATGATTAAATCACTAATGTTGCATTACGACATGCCTTCTAGCATCCATTTCAATCGCAAGGTTTTTCCTTCTATAGGGATGGACATCTTCCGAATATTGAATATATGTTGAGTTGAGATTTAAATGCACTTTATGTTGATGCATGTAGCATAAATGCAGGTATTAAGTTAAATGTTGATTTAGTTATTAGAGAAAAACAATTTGTATAGTTAAGGGCACTAACGAAAAGTAACCATGGTTTTACTATAGTAATATTGTAGTACCCATGGCTGAAGTAACAATGACTGCTGTCACCATTTCTTGGCAGAAATCATAGTTTTGAATTAACCATTGTTTTACAACAGCAATACTGTAGATTCCATATGGCAACCATGGTTTTACTATAGTATAGCAACCATGACAGTAACCATGTTATTTTGTGGTTAATGTGATTTTACTACAAATGCCATGGTTAAACTATGGTTACTGTCATAATACCATGTTGATTTGTAGTGAGGACAAATCTCTTGAAGCATTTGTTACCAAATTGATATTTTTACTTTGGATTTGGCAGTAATATTTATTTTTTCTGAACATAACAACCATGACCATAAAACTGTGATACAATCTGAACCATGAGAAATTTGAACCATTACACCCCTTATATACCAGTTAACTAATAACCAATAACTTGTTCGAAACAGCACCAAGCCGTGATACTATTTCTGAAGTGACATTTATTAATTACTAACGGAGGCTTGGACGCATCATTTTGTTTGAACCAGCAACGGCAGATTCTGATCCGTCACGTAAGAAAGTAGTTCCATGAACAAATGCGTTTTTATGACCGTACTCAGTTTTTCCTCATTTTTAAAAATGTACTTGTTCATTGAACTGTTTGATATAAGCAATATCACTCGCAATCGTGCTATATGGCCCTAACACTGCTGTGATTTTGGGATCTGAAGCACAAATACTGACCTAACACAGAATGATCTCAGAAGAAAACTGATTTTATGACATAATGATCATAATACTTTAAAGCTGATGCCTTTCATTAAAGATGAAGATATGAAGACATATAATTGGAGGGAGGATAAGGATAGATGAAGACACCAGGAGGCACTGAAGAGGAGAGATTCTGGTGACTATATAAAGATCTCAGCCACGATGCCTGATTATAGCCCAGCATATCAGGGCAACCACAGACTACCATATGCCTGCCTGTCAACTACAGGATAGAAACTGAGACTGAGCAGACTAGTAACAGAGTGTTGGGAAAGATTTCAAAGACTTACATGCAAGAGAAGGCTTCAATGGCAAGTGCTTGGCTGGTGCAGCACTTTTGAATGGACTTCATTGGAGAAAATTTCTTTTCTACATCTACCAGCGGGGGCAAACTTAACCCGTTGGTTAGAGCAGTATTTGTTTGACACTCTTGCAATCGCATGCACATTACCATATGCATTCAAATGAATATCTGTGCTTCAATATTTCCCTAATGAGGTGGAAAGGCAGCAGTCCTGGTAATTAAAGTCAGCTGTGAGGGGTAATGGAGCAGCTATTGTGTTTTCCTCTAATCATATTCAAGTGTTCTCCACCCATAAACACATTTATTTAGAAGCAAATGTGTTGCGGATTTTACCAAGCGAGGAAAACAATTACGCCATCCGGGTGCTAAGCATTAGTCTTCAATACAACCCAGAAAACAAAAAGCCAACTATGAGTGTTAGGTGCCATTGTGATTCATTGTGGAAAAACATTTTCAATCAAGGCACCCACTTACCGTGATTAGCAGGGAATGTGTTTAGCTGCATGGCACTGGCCAGGTGGTTGATGGATAACTTTGGCCAATGGAGGTAGAGCGGGCAAGCCAGCATCAAAGACACTTTAAGGGCATGATCCTGTGCCTTGATGTCCTACAAATAACAGCAAAGGGCATTGTCTAAAGGATGGTCAGTTTTAGGACTCATTCAAAGTAAACATGGATTTATGGATCAGACAGGGGTGAATTCACTAAACAGTTTTATGAGAGGTATTTCAGTGCAAAAAGCTGTATCTTATTCACTAACTAGTTTAAGCAGACACAATCAGCACTGAAATATCACTGCGTCTTCAGTATGTGAATGAAGGCATTGTCATTTCTTTCTTTCTATGTAAATTAGGCTATTTAAAGATTGCACTTCATTCATCAAAATTGCCTGGTGCAATTTGCCATCCAGATGACAGCAGGTGGTAAACTGAATTTTATTCAGAAGAGATGTTGTGTACATTCTCTATTGATTATGGCAACTAATTTAACATACTTACAGTTAATAGGACAGCTTCTCTCTGTAGAAATTTGACCCATGTGAAACAGGCAGAGCATGTGTACAGAGAGATAGAGGTTATAACTGCGCATGTTTATTTGGCGCTTTATTTTTTTCGCCAAACTGTATGATCAGATGCATCATTAAACTTGATTCATCCAATTATGATCTTATGATGCACACTTCTAGCATGTTAAAGAGATGATTCAGGAGTCTGGATCACAGTAGTGGTGGTCTGCTGCATCCTCCTCTTTATATCACTCATAACCGACCCGCGAGATACTGCATTGTGTTCGGGTGCTAATTTTACAATTCCCTTAACAGAAATCAAATATAAAAAAGTATCCAAAAAGAATGACATTCACAAATGTGTGTGTATGTGTGTGTGTGTGTGTGTGTGTGTGTGTGTGTGTGTGTGTCACGTTTTGTGTTTTCTTTGTTTCTTTGAGTTTTTCTTTTTTCTTTGATTGTATCTCATTTTTAATATTTTTTAAAATGTTGCAAATTAATATAGCTTCTTAAAATCCCTGAAATTAACATTTCTTTTGAGACAAAATATTAATATTATCATTTTCATTTTTGTTTAAGGTCATTAAATCAAACATTTTTCAAAAACTGTCCAATAAGTGAAAGGATAGTATTTGGGGTAAAAAGTTATTATTTTCAGTGGTAATCAGCAACGTGTCCCAGATACTTTTTATAAAGCTTAACTTGTATTTATCCCAGAGCATTTCTTTGATGTACTGTGTGTTAACTAGTTAGTAACTAAGTAGAAGCATCATATCATAACATAGATACTCTCTGATCTTCTTTAATGGTCACATGGTTGTATGGCTTCACTGAGCCCTTCAGAACAAGGTAAAATCCATTATATCCAAAAACTGAAGAGACAAAATCAGAGGGAGAGAAGGAGAGAGCAAGGTTAGAAAACAACATCCTGGATTAGAAAAGTAACTTTTATGGTCTCGTATCAGATGTGTTGTGGCAAAACACTTGACCCCATTTTTGTAGGTCTAAAAGAGGCTGACTATTAAAGTTACAAGCTGAATCTGTTATATCCAGAAATAATACACACAGAGAATACAGATCTTACACCCTCCAAACATTCAGAAAGAAAGGCTAGGACTATCATACAGTTATTTAAAGCCCATATACTAAATAAGAGAAAACAAATGAATACTGATGGTTTCTGAAAGGTTGTCAGATATCTAGCATTTGCTTGCATTCGATTTAATAAAATAAATCCCAACAATTGCATTTGAGGTGAACAATAGCTGTGTTCTTCACGGATGTCTATGGAGCTGCTGTTGCAATGAGTTCCTCAAACAAATGGAGATATGCTACAGATAAGATAAGAAATGGAGAGTAAAGTCAAACCTGGGATGTCACATCTTGATGCAGCATATTTGAATGTACACGAACATTAAATACATTTGAGAGTAGAGGAAGTGGGGAAGGTTTTCAGTGATTAAAATGCTAAAAAATGTTGTTCTCTTTTCACACAAGGCTATCATATGACTTCAGGAGATTGGAATATAGCACATGATTCATGTAGACTACTTTTACTATACGTTTATGGCACTTTATTTTTATTTTATTTTATTTTTCCTTTTGAAGCATGACAGCCACTGTCCCCATTACTTGTAGTGTATAGAAAACAGAGATTAATTACCTCTTTTTGTGTTCCGCAGAACAAAAAAGTCATACAGGTTTGGAAGGACATGAGGGTTGAGAATAAACAATGACAGAAGTCTCATTTTTGGGTGAAGGTAACTTACTGCACCTTCACATTTCTTTCAAAAAACAATTAAAAGACAAACAAACTGCCTGAAATACAAATACACACTGGAGAACCCACATGCACACATTTTGGAATGGGCTAAATTTATATTCTTTAGACACATCTCTTTTTTTGAGCTCACAGAAAGCCAAATAAATGACCTTAAAACAAAGATCTAAAATGCTCACAAGCAAATACTATGAAAAGACAAACATTTCTTTCATACTTCACACACATTCTGACTTACACCATCTCTCACTTCTCACACCAAACTTTTCAGACTGCCTTAGACGGTCAACAACATCAAATCACAGTGTTTATGCTCTGCAATCATTAGCAGCTAAAACTTAGAGACTTAAGCACGACACCCCATAACAAACCCCTTCAACTCCATCTGTGACATATAACACGCCATAGCCATTATCTATCACTCCAGACGAATCAATACAGAAATCTCCATCTCCAAAATACCAGATGCTTGAAAAACACTAATCATCGGTGTGGATGCATGCATTCGCACTTTCATTAAATTGTCTTTACTATATAATAGTCAGATCAATCACAGGAGGAAAACCAGAGGATAGATTGAAAGATGAACACCAAATGTGCCAATGAAGTAAAGTATGAAACATAATTCAAAGGTTGTGTTTGAAATGTCTTGATAGATTTTCTTTCTTGTGTTCGTGTCAAAAAGGCCACTGGTTGACAAGTGATGCAAACCGGAGGTTGATTCCAGCTGTTCAGCAACTTCTTTCTTCTCATATTAAATAATTTCAACTGTTGGGTACTTCGTTCAGGAGCGGGTTTGGTTATTAGCGGTAATAAATAATTTCAAAGATACTTACTATAATAATTAATAAAAACAATCGAACATTGATTAGGATCAACGTTAGCTTATTAATCCTTCAAATCAACAATCATCAAACATAACTATCAATTATCAAAATCAATAGAATATTAATAAGGATTAATATTACCGGGGCATTATAGGATTGTTCTCTTAGGAAAGTCGATGTACGGAGAACATCGACATTCAAAAGGTAAACAATTAAGGCTTGAATCCATGCACTGACATCCCCTGCCAGTCCTTGACACAGGTGCATGCAGAACAATACCAAAACACTTCTCTTTAAAGTATAATTAAGTTTATTGATGTAGTAATATAATTTAATAATCAGTACAATGCAGTCAATAACGTCTGACTTCCATTTCGTGTGTGTGTGTGTGTGTGTGTGTGTGTGTGTGACGTGTGTGTTTGTAAGGAGAGAAGGAGGGCACAAAATGGCAGTCTTGAGTACGTCAAGCAAAGTTTCCAGCCAGAGAATGTAGCCACAAATGTGGGTGAAGAGACTGGTTAATGGCGTCTGCCCATTTAACGCATCTCTACTGGTACGATAACTTACGGACAAAGCTGGGCTCCATCGGCAACTTATCTGCTCACCAAATGTGTGTGCGGGTATATTTGTGAGGAGTTGTGTGTGTGTGTGTGCGGTTAGTACAAGAGAGACAGAACAGACTGACTGCTCCAAAGTCAGTTTTGTAGGAGAGAATGCAACAGTTAGATTTATTATCACTCAGAGACACTGTGAATGGCTCGTAAACCGTCCGCCGCGATCGTTGGATCTTTAATGGATAAACTTAGTGTGCCACTCTCACCTGTGATGGCGGAAATGCACAAACAGCCCAACGTGGTTGGACGACAACACAGCAAATCTCATTCGTGGTAACAATAAGTTGCAATAATACCTTTAGTATTATTAGCAGCAATGAACAACTGTACAAGCAATTACCTTGATACAGAAGAATAATACACTATAATAATCTATCTCTGCCCAGACGTTAAACTCCTATTTGAGTCGCGTGAGGACGTGGGTAGAATTTGTTTTCATCCATCGTTTGACTCAGCTCCTCGAAGCTCGGTCGTGATGAGGCTGTTACCTTGCTCTGTCAGTGGGCAGTATGGCGGATGATTCTCGGTAGAGATATAAGTGAAGTTGACTCGAATGAGCAGGCAAAAGTGTGAGACGCAGATTGCTCAGTGGTCTCCTTCGGATCTGTTAGCGTGCTCGGTGGAACACAGAGAAATCTCAGCTCATCCAGCATATGTATGGATTACTACGTACATTACTTCCTTGGGCAACAAGGCTACACCTGGGAGCAGCAGGGCTGCAACTATACGCTGCACATACTGTCGTTGGAAGCAAAGATTTGAAGGGATTTCCAGAGTTTTATACGCTTGATAATGTCATGGTTGAGGGACGAGTTCTGTCGTGCATTTCATCCAATAGGAGTTGAGAGTTTGATCCTTCAGAATTTATACATGGGTATAAAGTGAGCAAGGCTTGATGGGATCTGTATACTGTTTTGGACTCCAAGGCTTATCAGTGACTTATCAGGCTTTGAGTGTTCCTACAAGCCGCATTCAGACTTTATTGTATGTAGGCCTGCCTTTGTCTCCTATTTGAGTACATGAGGCCCAACATCAATGCAAATCAATATTTTACGCTGATTGTACATTATCCCTTGCTCATACTTGTTCAAGGTGTAACTGTGGGTAAGTAGTATTGTAATGTATTATAACTGTGGTTACAATTATTTATGAAAAGAAATAACACATCACAATGTGTGTTGTTAGGCATAAAGAATACCCTTTTAAAGATCTTTAAGGAATTTTAGAAGTTAAATACAACTTAAGCTCTATAAAATCAGGTTGACAGAAAATAATTTAAACTTTTCTTTCAGTTAGAATAACAACGTTTAAAGAAATGTATACTCTATAGAACAGGAATATTGTTAAATTAATCCAAATCATTCATACTGTTTCAAAATGGGCCATGAATCTAAGGCGCCTGTGTTAACGCAAGACTGATTGTGCTTTAACTAAAGTCCATATCTACACGTATACTAATATGTTTTCGATTGAAAAAACATGCCTCTCATCCACACTGGAATGGCTTTTTCCTTTCCCTTTCTATTTAACTTTCAAAAAAACTCTCTAGTAACACCTACTTTGGAAAACAATGACTAAAGGAAACAGCCAAAGTTTTCAGTTCACGTGTGGACGTGGCCAAAAACAAGCAGCACAATTCTGCTTTATACCCTTCGATAGGATTGCCTCATATACTTCAATTGTACATGCATTAATGTAATGGCATTTTGTGTTTGTTTTTATAAACTGAGGGATGGGTTAATTATTTGACAGCATGTCACAAATGATCAAGCTGTATCTAACTTGGAATATTCCTTGAAGAGTATCTAATTTTTTATACTGTATATATACTGTTAATAAAAAGTTTAACAGCAAAGGGTTCACTGCAGTACAGTGCAGTTCAAGTCACTCACTGAACATTGTTTCTACACACAATGGGGTATTTCAGTCTCTAAGAATAAGAGCATGAGGCTTTGCTGCTCACTAATGAAGAAACTCTACATTATAAACAGATGCCGAAAAAACTGCTGAGCTGGAAGACAGAAGATTTATAAAGGAGCACGATAAACATTTCTGTAGTGTGTGTGTGGAGGATTTCCCATCTGCCCTTGTGATGTACAGAAATGACAGATGGAAATAATGGATGATATCATCTCTTAATAAAACTGTCTGAGTCAATCACAGCAGCTTAAGCTGTTTGCGCTCACAAACACACACACACACACACACACACACACACACACACTTTTAAATTATAAAACATCATACATACATACTGTTCAAAATTATGACAAAAAGTTATATGGACACTTTCTGGTTGACAAAATTTAGTGGAACATGTCCATAGTTAATGTAATGAACTACACCTGAGATTACTCTGCAACAAATACCTTGGTTCCAGAGGATGAGGAAGTGGGAGATGGCATAATTCGTTCAAATGATATTCTCTTTATTGTTCCTTTCACTCGCTTTTCAGCGGAAAAGCTCTTTCAACACACACACACACACACACACACACACACACACACACACACACACACACACACACACACACACACACACAGCTCTGAAGCTAGGCTGCATTCATCTCATCCCATTTTATCTCTCTGACTAACTGCTCACTGGGAATACAAAACAGGTGTTAGCACAGGTGTAAATCCTTAACCACTCAGCTTTCCCAGACCTCACTCTCCACAGATCGGCACTCGATCACACCCCTGCCTCCACAGTAAACTTGAGGGCAACTGACTTCATACATCCACTAAAATGACGAGAAGTTTAAAAGTAATTGCAAAACTACTATAGCAAATGTGAAGATCTAGCATAATTTTTTGCAGATGCAACTTGGTGTAATATTTAGTTATTTATTGACATTCATACTGTTTAAGTGTATCTAAATATCACTTGCAAAGGTTCTCTTTTGGCATCATGCTATAAATCTCTTTTTTATTGTACCCTTATTGACTGTGTGTGTTTATATATGCCTACTGCTCTATCCTCAATCCCAGATCTCAATGGTGGTGATGCTACTGATCTGTTTCAGCTTCTGCAGGCTCAGCCAAGAGGTCAGACTGTCGATTACCAGCTGGTTATAAATGACAATATGCTCAATCTGGGATCCTTCAATGGGGCTGCAAAACACACACACAGACACAAACACACACAAAAAAAAAACAATTACACTTTCAGGTTACACACTTAAACTCTATCTGCCCAACAAAGCCACTGAAACTCATTGTTATTTTCAATGAGAGTTGGCTTTTTGAGGCAACATAGCAACTGATGCTAAAATTACATGATTCAGCTGAGAAAAAAACACCTATTTCCATTGACGGTCAGTAGACCTGCATTCGGACAAAATAAAATGTATTATTTTGCCAAATTTCATTCTATTATACAACAGTCTCTAGAATTTACTCTGAATGGTGCCAAAAGCAAAAAACATCCAGTGAGTGGCAATTCTGTAGATGGAAATGTCTTGTTGATGAGGAAAGAAAGGTTCGAACTTACAAAGTCTACGGTAACTCAGATAACCACTCTGTACAATTGTGGTGAGAATTGGCGCTGTTTTGGCGGTACGAGTGGGGACCTGTACAATATCAGGCAGGTGGTTTTAATGTTGTGGATGATCGGTGTACACTGTATATAATTGTTGCATGCAGTGCCTGAATCAAATATGGCGATGACATCAATAACATCAAACCTTATTGGTTCTTGGCAATCTCCAGTAATTTATGTGTGAGCACACCATCAGAGTCCATTAAGACATCCTTTTAAAGCCTATGAGATGAGCCAGTTAAAATCTGGTCTTATTTGTATTAAAATAAGTGCAATGAGTGCCAGACAAAGCCCCTACAACCCAAACAGAAAACTCTGTAATCTATCCACAACCACTTTGTCCTGTGGGCACCAGCTCAGATAATGAAACCTGAATATTTGCTATTAAGAAAACCCCTTTTAATGTTTAAAGATGATTCTTTAGAAAAAATAAGTGTTTTAAATTGTGGTGATGTTATTTGCATGGTGTATAGTTCCATGGTAGATAAAAACTATTAGGACTATACTGCTGTGTGTGTGTGTGTGTGTGTGTGTGTGTGTGTGTGGGTGTGTGTGTTCGAGTGTGTGTTTGGGTGGTTTACGAGGACAATTTTTTAGGTAATAATCTGGTAAATACAAGGGTATTATGCTATAAATGTGGGGGCATTTCTAGTGTCCCCATAATTTAAATAGCTTTAAAAACATATTAAACAATGTATTATTGAAAATGGAAAAATGCAGATCGTTTTCTGTGAGGGTTAGGTTTATGGGTTGTGTTAAGTTTAGGGGATATGGAGGGAACGAGACGTTGTGTCAAAGAAGCGACACTAGGGGTCTCTCTTGAGCGCCGAATATGCAAATTAAATAACTTCAACAAAAGATTCTCCTCCCGGCCTTCCACCGGGGGACGGAGTGGTCTTCTTACCAGCTCTGGAGCTAACGTCTCTGTTTCTGGGTTGGAAGTCTCAGGAGTTACAGATAAGTTACAAGGACATACAGGGAAAAAGCAAGGGTTTGCGATAGTGACACACTGACATGCAGATAAGTCATGCAACAACATTTAAAGCAATGAACTCTGACATTAGCATCCGTTGACAGCAGAGAATGTCAAAGAGGGAGGTCCAGTTGTGAATTCGGAAATTTCAGTTTGCTTGGTTTCAAACTGAAATCATTTTTCACGTCCTCAAAACTAATCTTATGCAAACACACTTAAGGGCTGTTTACACTGAACATGCGATAGACACTGGTCTTTGACCGCTGCACTGCATTCAGCTGTTTGTTTCTGCATCTCGTGTAGGAGTGTCACATTTTAGACGCCTTGTCAGATAAAGAAAAACAATTTTTAAAAATGTGCCTCAAGAGGCCTGCATTCTGTTATATGCAATGAGCGTTTTTTTTTTTTTTTACGCAAGAAAGCGTTTGGTCTGAACGGCCTAGAAATACACATCTATACTGTTTTAAATCTTTAAAAAACTCCAGACTAGAATCAATATACTCTGATAGAGTTGCCTCAAAACACCACACAGATGGCGAGATGTACAAACATAAGTTTACAATTTACAGGAATGTCTAGCATACAGTTTGGCAGCCTTCATTTTAAGGTTCATAAAACATCCTCTGTGCACCAAGTTTGTAATTCCCCATCTGCATGCCAAAATGCGGATAAAAAGATACACTGTTATGCAGTTATGATAATGTGATATCATATTTTATACTGTGGTTCATTTCTGGAGTGAGCAGAAATGCCTTTTGAAAAATACAATTAGCAGAAACATTTCTCTGCAGAAGGGAATGAGTCCATTTTCATGTCAGGTCACATGATCAAGCCCTAAACTGAACATTTAAGGTCATTAAAAGCCATGATGTGACACTAACATCATCTTGGTTTTCAACAGAAGAGGTATTTCATTAGAAAAGGTTATTATAATGTTATATAATATCGTTTTTTATTAGAATCCCAAAGGTGTGCCCAACAACTCCTCCATAAACAACAAAAACAAACGTAATATTCACCTTGAAAGTTTAAATAACGTAGACTGATGGCTTTAACAGAAGCATATACTATTAATTAACAACCTCAGAGTTCACGGCATAGGTCTACCTTTAAAGTTATATCAGATATGGTTAAAAATCTATATGCCTAAGGAGAATATGAAATGGATTTTAACTTCCAGAACCTATCTTTTGTACTCTCTTGAAACAGGAAGTTGGGGTTTGGGCATATTGAAGGGCTTGTCGTATTTTTTTTAATAGCCAATAGCCAAAAGTATTTTCCAGGTTGGTTCACCTTTTCCAATACGGCGATAAGCTCTTTTAACTGAAAAGCAGGACTTTCTGCCTACAGCTGCAATGTTGCACGTTGTAAATATTCCCATTCATTTTTTATCACTCTCCCTCTCTGGCCCCACAAACAAGAGACAACTGCTAACTTTACCAGCAATGATATCATAAATAAACTAACAAATTTACATATATGTATTGTGTTCCTGTCTTCTGGTAAACCTTCAATGAGCACTGATGCATTTATCATCTCTGATGGGCAAACACACTGCTTTTTAAACCTGAAAAACATTTTTGTGCTGATATATTTCCAATCCGTGGCTTCAAAATAGAAGCTGATGAAGAAATTATCTTTGGCTTAATTCCAGGATTCTCAGTGACATTTTTATATACTTCCATTAATTATGAATTCTCTTTAGATAATAATAATTGCAATATTATTTAATCCCTCCTTCAGATTCTAATTAACTGTAGGGAACTTATTACTGAGAGAATGAACAAAAAAACCTGAATTATTACTTTTTGTGAGAATGTCGGCTGATAGTGGTGCGTATAGAGCCTGTGGTGGTGAATAAAAACAGCTAGAGTGAAGCAAAGTGGACGAGTGAAAAAGAGTGAAAAAGAGCAAGAGAGAGAAGTCGTCAACACACGAATGGTTTAATTACAGATGCATCTGCATATAAAGCATTTTAACATTGAAAACATTACATTGATAAATATGGGAATACCTCAAAGTTTGAGGCACATATCACATAACAGACATTCAAACCAATTGAGTTACAACACTCACCAATCTCCTTTATTCTATAAAATCAAAGACAGAACAACCATCTCGACGAAACAAAGAGAAAATAGGGTCATGATGAGCCAATGGTAAAGACGCTCTCGCTTTACCACCTATTGAGCAAGGTTAAGGACACCCCTCAATATTTGTACAGCTCATGCAGTGAGACAATTACAGCACTATCAGAGAGGTTTCAATGGCCAGATGCTTACTTTAAGAAGATTTCACAGGTCTGTCGAACAGCGAGAGGCTTTGTCTTTCAACAAATAACTGTAATAGTTCCTTATCTGTGAAGCGGGCCATCTTTACAACACTATCTTATCAGCCACCAAAAACTTTCCTGCCAACTATCTCTAGAGAATGCTGCAGGAAAATTGCCACTAAACCAAGAGCAGCCACTGACATAAATAACTAAGAGAGAGGTACATCGATAAGGCCTATCTCTAAGTTAAAGCCACAAAGCTGTTTTTAGGGGTCAGAATGGGCAGCAAACTTAATTCAAATTCCAAGTGCCACTTTACTTTAAAGATAAAAGGGAAACCTTCTCGGGGTAATCAATTCAATCTGGGAAGTGCAAATCTCATTGCTGATAACCTCCACTGTCTTTTCTTAAATTGGCTGCAGCACTTTACTCGAGCTAAGTAAAAAGGGAAAACGTATATAGAAGCAAAATGAATTCACTGTTCTTTTCATTGCCTTCATCCCACCAAGAGAGTCAGAATAGACAAGCTCTGTAAAAGCAACAGTGATAAGATTGTTCCCAGAACTGCTGTAGTCTTTATCAGAAATGCCCAATCCCACATCCATCATGCAAGGCAGATTGTTGCAGTCTTATAGTTTAATATCCCTGCTGAAATCAGTTTAAATCAGAAATGAATAAATTCCCATTAGCAGCAAAGCCATTATCTGTATCTGTATCTGTTCATATGACAAAACTATCTGTATCTGTCTCTGTATTCGGATAGAACCGGATGTGGGCGGGGCTTAAACCATAAATGCTTCTTGCGTTTAGAATTTCTATAAATAAAAAATGCCTTGTAAATGCCTTTTCATAATAATAGCCTTATAATAATAATAATAATAAGGCTACAAATATTGTTTATTTAAATTATTATGTTATTATTTTTGCCTACTGAATTTGTAGGCTACAAATATTGTTTATTTAAATTATTATGTTATTATTTTTGCCTTCTGAATTTGTAGGCTACAAATATTGTTTATTTAAATTATTATGTTATTATTTTTGCCTTCTGAATTTGTAGGCTACATTAACTGTGGAATATGTTAGCTGTGGTTTCTCCTGGTATTTCTGATATTAATATCTGCTGAAACAATATTTTTGTTTATGTCTGTGCATGAATAATATTACTCTGGAAGCAGGAGGTGTCAAGCAAACTGTGAAATGTCAAGCACAGATTTTGCAGTGAATATTAACTACAAATTCAATCATTAAAAGCAATTAAACAACCCGATATCACGCCGAGGCGTGAAATAGACACGCCGGTCCACTCGCGGATGCGTGTCGGTGTCACGCTTTGCCTCCTCCAGGCGTGTACATGACACGCGCGCGTCTACGTAGAATACCGTCAGGGGGCGATCGTTTCCTCGACGCCAACAACTCTCCGCGCACCAGAGAGGAAGCGATACCGTTGTCGTCGCGTTGCACGTTCGTGCGGGCGGGATGCCGGCCAATTTCGCCGGTTACTTTCACTTGTGACCATATGTGACAAATAAAGGTTCATTACATAGTGCTGCTTTCATGAAGAAATCCTAACGTTGCTGTAGCCTAACGTTGTTATACGTGTGTGTGTGTGTGTGTGTGTGTGTGTGTGTGTGTGTGTGGGCTGTCGAGTATCTTGTGCTGATGTAAATAAACAAATAAATATATATATATATATAAATGTATATATAGAAATATATATATATATATATATATATATATATATATATATATATATATATATATATTTATTTAAAAAGTGTATTTATTTACAAAAATAAACCCGGAAGTGGAGAACGCGATGTATCGCTTCCTCTTTGGTGCGCGGACAGTTGTTGGCGTCGAGGAAACGATCGCCCCCTGCCGGTATTCTACGTAGACGCGCGCGTGTCATGTACACGCCTGGAGGAGGCAAAGCGTGAAATAGACACGCATCCGCGAGTGGACCGGCGTGTCTATTTCACGCCTCGGCGTGATACCGGGTTGAATTAAAATAGACTTATATAGCCTACAAACTTGTGAAAGACCCATAAGTCTATTAAGAGTTTTTTACGATAGGACACCAGTATTTAGTTAAATAATAATAATTGTATAATGATGTTACATTTATATAATGACATTCCAGATCTCAAGAACTTAAGAGCACTTAACATTCTCAAATTTAACACAGCTTGAAGAAGAAGAAGAAGAAAGACAGAGCATGTTGCAGTTTATTCGTTTTACATGAGCAGGAATTTTCAGAATAGATGAATACTTTCTAGAGCATTTAAACCTTTATGGAGCATTTCGAATGTTTCCTGATAGACGGGCTCTGATGTGGAATCATCTCATCAGGTCAGGAATTTATCATCGCACTCAGTTTAGGCTATACATGAATACATGGGAATCATTAGTGTGAATTGTGTGAAACATTAACATAGACGTTTCAAGAAGTGGAACGTGTATATTATGTCGTATCTTAATTAATGTTACACTTGACCAGCTCCAGACAGGTATTCTGCAAGCCCACGAGATGGAAGAAAATAGCTTCTTATTTCATCTGAGGGGACTCATCAAATATTTGTGAATCCAGCAATCAACAACTGCAAAGCACATGTGTGAGATAAAGAAAGCAAAAATGCTTTCTTCACTCTCTTGTGGATGCTGTCAGAAATCTAATTTCTGCAGCTGGTTCTGAGGTTATCCTGCAAACAGCCAAAGAGGCCCAAGTCTTGACAATACACAGCTCAAGGTGCAGATTTGAACTGTCAAAATGGTTAAATAAGACTTATCAGCCAACACGTGTGTATGTCATCAAAAACGAGAATGTTTTTTTAATCAAAACAGCACGTTGTGAAAACAAAATGGGAAAATGAAAATCTTTGCATAAAATACATTGTAAGACTTGATATTGCATCTCATAAACATTTTGGGCACAGTGAAGAGGTTTGTCAGTGGCATCCTGCTGGGATCAGTCATTCTCTAATATCTCTGCTATAAAATGGTAAAACAAATGCAAAAACTGCAGAGACATTGAGGCAATTGTGCAGCTCTCTGCTTTGCAATTTTTTAGGATAAAGCGACCCAAATTTTCACTTCCAGAGGACAGTAACCCTGCCACCTTAAGATTGGTGGTCGACTGAAATGGGCTTTTTAGATTTAAAATTATTATTATAGGCCTATTTACTCCCCCAATTCTCACTATTATGACCAACTTTGACTTTTATGTTTCTGCTCAAATTCTTTAAGAGAAATAAAAATAGACATAAATGAGACAATTGTAAAAACAATCGAAGATATTAGAGGTCGCATTTGAGATTTTCTTTCCAACTGGCTTTAAATAACAGAATTAGCGTACTCAAGTAATATCTGGGTTTAATCAAAATCAAGTATTCGGAGTGTCTGCTTCAGAGCAAAGCTAATGAGTTCATTCATTTAGCTTTGGGATAAATAAATCCATAACATATTTGTGTCTTCTGTTCTCAAGTTTGACTTCACGAAAGTGTGATCCAAAACAGCATGCCCCGTCCTGCCTAGAACTGGACTTCCCCGTCTTCCCACCGAATCCCATTCCACCTCTCTAATGTTGACTGAGTTTCCAATGCAGCTGTTGTTATAGTCAGGATTCCTCTTTCAGTAAAAGGATTCATAACTAAAGAGATTTACCAGTGCACAACTCCCCTGACTCCATCGCTCAGAACCTTCAGCAATACCATTTTAAACACGCCTCATCCTGGTCAGTTTTTCTTCTGGCTTTGCTTTCCCACTGTGAATTGAGAGTTACAAAAAGGAGAAATCCAATCCTGGGTGTTTCTAGTTTCTCTATGTCCCCAAATATTTAATTTCCAATCGTGCAATCCAAAATATCTTCTACAAACACAAATAGATCCAATACAGTCAGATTATTATTATCAAAACTCTTGTGCAGGTGTAGAATAATTCTATAGCATCACAAATTCTGTTCTTCCGATAGAAAAACAACAACATTTCCAACATTTCCAGAGATCCAGGGAGAGTAAGACACAACATTGTGGTCTTTGCCATTCACTTTCATTGTACTTTTTTTCAGAGAGATGTCTAGGGCAATTTAAGATGTCATTCTACCTAATTTCTCCTTTGATGTTCCACACAAGTATTAAAGTCATACAGGTTTGTAGACATGTTGGTGAGTAAACAATGAAAAAAATGTCATTCTTGAGAGAACTATCCCTTCAACATTTTCCCTTTTTTTTCTCAAGCAAATACGAAAATATAATGTTTTCAAAAACCTGGTTAAGAATAATCAAGAAAGAAGTAAACTTACATACCACCACTGACTGAGAGTAAGTGGGACACAAGATACAAATAAGATAACTTTAGAAGTTTCCTCTGCTGTCATTTGGCTTCTCCTCATCACATACTTAACAGTCCCCAATGGCTGTTACTATGACAACATTTTAAAGAGCAAATACATCAGTGCCAGTGGTGTAGATACTGTAGGCTGATAAGGAATCTGGCCAACCATTTTCTCCACACACATACAGTATGTGTAACACCCCCAAAGCCTTCCAAAATATCTTCACTTTAAGAAATCCATAAAGCTAAACATTGCAAGAGATATACAGATCTAAACTTTACAGTTTGATTATCACGCCCTTTGGCTGAATATACAGAATGTGACAGATGTTAAATTGTGGTTTTGAAGTGTTAATAGATGTGAAAAACTGTTGTTTGAAAACGAGTCCCTTGATGGAGCAGAGTGAATAGGGAGGTGGAATTGAAATACTTTGCAGGTCAGGTTGTCAGAATTGCCTGGACCAGGAATTGCAAGTGTTTAATTTACTAAAACTATCATGTGTCTGCATGTTGAAAAGTAAAATAAATATGGCATTCTTTAAAGACCCAAAAGTATAATTAATGTAGTACATGTGGCTTAAGCGTCATATTCCGATCTTGCGTGATTTAGCGCTAAAAATTAAGCTTTAAGGTGAGTCACTAACCACTGTGATTGTATGGAAAAATGGACCACAATATTCATTAAAGCATCTCCTTTTTGTGAACCACAAAAGAAAGTCATATGGGTTTGAAACCGTATGACGGTGAGTAAATTATGACAGAATTGTAATTTTAGGGCGCATTATGTACCTCTACCTATTTTAACCAGCAGCACTTACTTGGTCAATAAGTTTCATCGGAATGAAAATGCTTGTCGACCAACTTCCAACCAAACTAGCACTAACCAGAATAAATCAACCTGGAAATTCATGATGGTCTAATCTAATATCACAAAGTATATTGAAATGATCTGACATATTTATAAACAATGAGGAGTCATAAAACTCTCTTAGGTCTTGTCAGAAACGCCACTCTCAACCCTTGCAGTCCTCAAATGTTTGTGGGGCAATTAGGATGTCAGTAGCACTGTATGAATAATTTAATATTATGCATACATTGCCAGGTGGTAAATGTTTATATATATATACATATAGACTCTGCTCTGTGTGTGTTTATGTGTGAAAGAGGAGGTTGGATAACTGCTCTTTGGAGACACCTCTGAAGCGAGTGTGGGCTCTATGCTTTCAAAGCTAGCTTGCTAACTGCTAGTCTATCTGGATTACACACCCTAGCTATAATTTGGTTGCACCACCTGTTCTTAAGGCAAGACTTAGCTAGTAGGTCCTAAGCTTTCCGTAAAGTAATGCGTAGTCACATAATATTACGTTTAACTGTATTGATCTAATATACAACCTTCACATTTGACACAGAAATTAAAAAAAAAATCATGCATTTTAGTTTGATCTTGTTACAGTTGAGGTTCAAACCTTGTTTGCTCACGTAACTGTGAGCAGTAATAAAATTATATCCTCATTAATATATGATACATAATAAAAGTAGATTTGATAAAATAGTATATTTCCCTGTTTAAATAACAATATATGGGAACTGTATCTAAAAAAAATAATGGGTGATTAATGAATACTAACACAACAGGCTGGAAAAATAGACATTTATTAATTTTTATGTCCTATATATATTTTGAATGTGTTGAAACTTGACACCGGGCAACACACCCTGAAAACTGCACCATTAGAACAGTTTCATGCTGAAGAGCCCCTTAAAAGTACATTTTCTTTCTCTCTCATTAATGTAAACAAGTGTAAATATCAACATCATGTATGTCGAAAGGATTGAAGCCTGTCACGCAAAACATGAGCTCATTGATGTCATAAAATATCGTATACGTGGGTAGTAAGCAAATGTACTTATATTGTTTTTTGTTTCTTATAGAGTGTTGTATTGTGATTCATATTTTGAGTTGGATTAAGAGTTCTGAAAAAGCTTTTTTCCTTATCTGAGAAGAAAGAACTGTGAAGAGAGATGTTTGTATTATCAGTTCTGTGATTAAGGTGTCAGATCAGAATACTGTCTATGCCAATTAAATTGGTTAACAACACTATAGTTACTAACTTAATTTTTAACAGTAACTGAATAAACACAAGTAAATAACAAACACCCACATTGTGTTTCTGTTGATAAATCTAATTCACTGTTACACAACCAGTAAATATCACACTTTCTTTACAATTTCTGTTTTAATTGAAACCTGATGGACACACACACACACACACACACACACACAAAAAAAAATATATTTAAAAATATTAGTGCAAAACTGCTGCCTCATATTTGTCCTGATTTGCAGGTAACACTGAAGTGTTTTCTGGGTCAGAAATTGTGTTTCTCTGTCCAGCACACATCCACAGGAAATACAGAAGGATGGTGGGAAAATGGAAAGTCTTAAGCAGGGGTCAGAGACCTGAAATCATAGAGCAAAATAAATACACGAACTGTAACAAAAATACAGCCAGAATGTGCACACAAAGCAGGTTGTGCTGGCTGACTTCCAACATAAAATAAGCTGAACATCTTCTGCTGGTTCCTGGAGCAAGCCTCCCCTGATCACTGCCTTTCTCTGCCCTGCTCTGCCTGTTATAATGGCCTCCTGGATGTAGAGCTACATTGGCGAAGCCAGCAAGGAGGGAGGCCAAGCACTTCCTGCCTCTAGAGCTGGCAGAGAGACAGGCTCTCACGGGAAGTGTGCATGTGGAAGTGTGTGTGTGTGTGTGTGTGTGTGTGTGTGTGTGTGTGTGCTTTGCCAGCACAGTTGGTCCAACTCCCCATGAGACCTGGATGGGGAAAACTGGCTTGGTGACGTGAACAGATGTAAATACATACAACGAAACAAACTTACATCAAGGGGAGTGAGCACACACCAGGTCATCATATGACCTTGGCCAAATGGCCTTCAGGTGAGTTCAAAAGTAGACTCATACAGTTATCTAAGCAAAGAATCGAGGCACAAATAATAAAACATACATATAACATGCCCTCCCTCCTACTTTTAGAATAAAAGTCATATACTGTCATCCATGTTAAAGTCAACATGAAATTCGGTTTGCCTTTCCAATCAAAATGTTTTGTTAATAATATAATTTGTAATGAAAAAAAGAAGGAGAAGAAATCAGGAAAATGCCAAAAAAGAAGCATTTTCTCAAGTGATCTTGGACTTTTGGAACACACGCTCTGTACCAAATGGCACACTTTATGTGGACTTGCGGTCTTATGGTCTTCATTTTCGAGTTCCCGCAAAGTCCTTGAGACCGTAGGGTGTCCCAATTTATATTTTAGTGCTCAGAAGGGTGCTCACAAGTGGCTATTTTGTACCCTCAATGCATCATTTGGCTGAGCCTATGTTAGTGCAAGCTCCACCGCTCCAACTTCCCAACAGTCAATGCTGATCCTCATGACCAATCATAACGGACTGGAGTTTCATGCTGGAGGAAAGGTCATGGCCGACATGGTATGGAATTACTTCTATTCAGTTTGTTTTAATAGTTTTTCTTGGGGAAGTTTAAAGGTGTAATATGTAATAATTTCCATGTAATATTTTCCCCTTTTTTTGCCAATGTGTGAACGGTTTGTAACGCAACTTAAAAAATGAGCCCTTCATGGACATCATTATGGTAAATTGTCTGCACTTATATAGCGCTTTTTTTTAACCTTAGAAGTTCCCAAAGCGCTGTGTCCCAATCACCCATTCACACTCACACTCATACGCCAATGGCCGCAGATCTGCAATGCAAGGTGCTAGCCTGCCACTGGGAGCAACTTGGGGTTCAGTGTCTTGCCCAAGGACTCTTCAGCATGTGGAGTCATGTGGGCTAGGAATCGAACCACCAACGCTGTAATTTGCAGCCGACCCACTCTACCTCATGAGCCACTGCCACCCTATTAAAGCCTTTAGACTGATTTTCATGCTAAGGGAGCTTTTCCCGAGAAAATCCAAAGGATGTGATGTTTATGCATGCTGCCGAGAGCCTTGACTCAGTGCTTCTCTTCCGCTATTCAACAGCGACAACAGTTTGCAACACTAGGTAACATGATCTTAAGAGATGGAATCCAGCAAACATCCGGCTCCCAGCACAACACCAACATTCAAGATAATGAAAAAAGACCCATTCTTTAGAGTAACTTAACTTGGTTATACAGAAAAGATATACAATCTATTATTATAAAACCATAGCGCATTGATATATCAAAATGACAGTTGTGATGGAATCACATCAATACTGAATTGTGTCAACATATTTATAATGTACAACCTATTTTATAAACAGCTACTGTCATCATCCACCAAATGTAACTAACAGCTATTGCATATAAATCCAAAGAAAAGTGATTACTTCAAACTACAGTCTCGCATAGTCAGACCTGTATCCACACTTTGTTTTAGCCCTGTTCCAGCACTGGAGAGTCAAATATAATATACATTCTCAAAGTTTGTAGTAAAACAATCATAACTGTGTAATTTTAATTATGCTACCTCATCTGACAGCATGATGCCGGTGAATCACGTTCAGTCTCTTTGTACATTACGTCATTGATTTGGCCGATGATCACGTCCTTATGGACTGTGTGCATGAGCAACAGGTAGCTGGCAGCAGTTCACTTACCGGCCACAGGTGTCATTAATAACAAGGGTTTCTGAATCTTACATACTGCAATTTTAATGTTCAGAAAAGTAAGTAACATTCAACCTCTGTTAATATTTTTTCAAAGATGATTTAGAAATTTTGTGATTCTCTAAAATATCAAGACAGAACAGAATATTTTCATGCACATAGTTGTAGCTTGTAAGATTGTTTATTTATTGATATGGCAACTTTCAGTCTACCGATAATATTTAAATACCTGCAGAAGTGTGGCTGTGTGTATTTTTTTTATGATTTTTGTGATCTATGGCAGTGTGTGACACGTACAGTATGCTCTTTTTATATATTTTACTGTGTTTGTGCCCTGTGCCTGAGGTTCTTGATTAATATGTCTAATGCTTTATTGTCAGTGTGTTACTTGGATTCATTTAATTAAAAACAAATTTCCAAGAGTGAGTTTTCAGTGTGTTCCATTACCCTATCTATCGATACCATGACTTTTCAAATAATAATTTGTAAAACATATGTATATGAAAAACGTAATATATAAAAATGTATAATCTGACTGATGTCTTGAAGTCTGTCACAAATGCACACTTTTATGACTCATGCACCCTCAAGGACTTGCCGACTAGCGTCCCATCTGTCTGCACTCGCTTACATCAACAAAGTCTGCACTCAGAGGAAGACAGCAAGGGCTTAGGGTGCTATTTGAGACTGGGCCATTTTGCTTCCAATTGAGACAGGATATTTGTAAGACAGGGCTTGATTTTATCCTTTAAGAATTGATTGATTTGTGAAAAGTGGGCGTTACATACCAGAATGGAACCAGGAAGAGAGAGGTTGAAAAATTAGGCCAGAAACATTCAATGTATCCATGTAAACGCAGACAAATTACAAAAATAAATCATTAAATCACCAAATTAGTGATTCATAAATTGGTCTGTTTACCTTCATAGCAAAAACCTTGTATCCTCACTTTTTATTTGATTGTGGTCCCTATAGCACCGACGAGAGTCTATCGCTGGTGGCTTAACATTTCTTACCCTTTCTAATCTAATTTCCACATGGCTCAGTTTCTTTCACAATACAGCATGCTGAATGTCACAGGGCAGAACCTCACAGGAAAGAGATGACTCCATTTCTCATATCGAATAAAATTGTGACCTATTTCTCTAATCCAGCTCATATCTTTCAAACGTATTCCCCCAGTGGCAACTGGCATACACAACTCCGATATCTAGACACTGAGCTGGGAAAAGACCATGAAGACATAAAAAAGCATTAAGATCTTTGTAGGATCCACAGATGGCCATATAAGAGGGCATAGGTAAACTCTAGTTACTGTCATTTTATCTACATGGATGGCATCACAGGAAGAGCTGGTTCCAGCTGTCCATGCATGAAACTCTCTGTATGTGATTTGTATTACTTGGTGGTAATATGGAACATTGAAGCCCACTTGTTTTGGCTAAGAATAAAAGCACATAAAAGTGGAGGAGTAATCCAGGAGAAATGCTCTGCCATCTACTTCCATTAACTCCGCCTAAGGCACAGTCCATCTATCATATACTGAGTGTACAGTATGCACACTGATTACGTTCTAGCATGGGCAATACTGCAGGCATCTCATATGATATGGTGTGACCATGGATCTGCAAGCATCATTATTACCAGTACTGTTGCTCTTAGGGATTTAAGAAAAACCCTTACCCTAAAAATAAAACTTTGGCATGTAACTCATCCAACAATGTTAGTTCTATAGGCGTGAATGATACCTCAAATTGTGTGGCTTGTTAAGGAGAGGTGTGATATTACTCTTCTTAGTGATCAGACTAGGCAGATGATTAAACAGGAGAAAGATCCCATAGACTTACACTGAAGGAGGGACCCTAACCCTTACCCATACCATTCCAAGTGCCCATCCCCCTTAAATGTATCCATATTCTAGAGGTCTGCAACCCGACCTGGGCCTGACGGGACACAAGAACCCAACAGTTCGGGCCGGATTTGGATCAGTTTTCAAGTAGGACTTCGGGTTTGTGTTGGGTTCGGGTTTGTATTAATGAAAAAATAAACAGGCTTACCGAACTTGTATACCACGTCTTGCTTTTTCTTCAGCGTCTCATGCAGGACCGGCACATTTTAAACATCATGTTAAAAAGAACTTCCATTTTTTTTAAATGCATGTTGAGACACTTGCGATCCGTTTCATTATTTGCGCTGCGTCTAGATTGTTTTTAGCACAGTTGTCATAAATATTCAATGTTCTGAACCAGTTCAGGCTGCATAGAGGGGACTGTTGCAGTGTTTCATATTATATCAGATTGAGCGGATTGTTGCATTGTTTAATTTTTTTCCAGATTGTTCTGCACCATGTGAAGTTTCAGCAAATAAACAGCAAGGCAATGCTGTTTCCCCTTCTGCTCAAGTGTACTAAGGGGATGCTGTGTCTTGTTAAAACTGTGTATGTTTCCTGTTTCAGTATTGTTACGAATGTTGCCTACATGCTCACATAAAATACAGCCTATTGCAACAGTTCTTGCTAGGAGAAGAAATTAGATAGTTCGGGCTAAAAATCTGACGGTATCGTTCGGGCCAGGTAGGGTCGGGCCACACAGTCTCAAGTACGGGTTAGGTTTTCATTTTAAGGCCTGTGCAGACCTCTAATCCTCTCTACTGCATCTCTGCCTATAACTGTATTCCTAGGAATTTCAGTGGATTAATGTGGGAGATCCAGAATGATATTCACACACCTACAAGCAACATATTTTGAGAGGAGAAAATACTATTTGCGAACTCTAATCCCACATTCCCCTGCTGGTGCACATGAAAGCCAAAGAAGGCTATATTGTTAACCAAAGAAAATCTGGGATGCATGTGGCCCTGAGAAGATATACTTTAAGTGATGATGTTTGAGATGCTGGAAAGACTGCCCTCTGTTGGTACATTTGCTTGCAAACACTCAAATGTCAATTTTAACACCAAAATCATGACACCAAACAAAAAAATTATAATGATAGTAGTAAATTGATGTTGAATGATATTCAAGGGATTGTTCATCCAAAGATAAAATGTTCTTTTTACATGAAATCATTTACTAACCCTCATGTTTTTTAAAGTCAATAACAGGGGCTAAAAATAGTTCAAGGAACGAAAACGAATGAATATTTAGGGAACTGAACCGAAAACCAGAACAAAGTGATTTTATATTTTTCCAGGGTAAAAACTTTATTTTTAAATGCTGGTGACTAGTTATAACCAGTTCATGCTAAAGGAAACTGCTGCATCACACATTTATTTGTCTAATTGCCCATTGTGGGTGACATATTCACTGAATGAAGATCTTTTTAAAAACTGCCTGGCCAAAAAAAAGTCGCTGTTTGTATGTAAATAATGGTTATGATCAGGGGTTGGTTCAATTGGCAGGTCTAGGCTCAGAAACGTTAACCAGCAATAAAATAAAGTCAGCTGTGTACCTGAATGTACCGAATAGCCAGATTATCCCATCAAATGATTTATTTCTTCCCTGATGGCATTGGCATATTCCAGGACGAAGATGCCAAGATTAATTTGCCTCAAATTGTGAAAGAGTGGTTCAGGGAGCATGAGGAATCATTTTCTCACATGAATTGGCCACCACAGAGTCCCAACCTTAACTTCATTGAAAGTTTTTAGGATGTGCTGGAGAACACTTCATGGACTCTGTGGTGGCCAATTCATGTGTAAAAATTATTTATTTTCAATTATTTATTTAGCCATTATTTAAATACAAAACAGCTACTTTTTTTTGGTCAGGCAGTGTATAAATACTACATATAGTATATATGTTAACATATAATGTTATGCACAGTTAATCCAGACACAGTGAAAACATTATTAGAGGTAAAAAGTACTTTTTCCAAGTCTTCACTGAATTATCGTTAGATATGATGCATTAATACAGATTTTACGCTGCCGGGTTTTGACTGAGAAGCAGATCAGTAAATAAAATTGTACTTCACTGTTAATTAAATTCTTGTTATAATTTCTACGCCACTCAATCCACCACACAGGGAAAAAAAGAATTGCTTATTTTCACTTATTTTGTGAGGCAAGTGTCTTATTTTGTGCTTGTTTTTACAGACAATGTTGCCTGATTCTCTTGTGAGATCTGGCAACACTGCAATTGGTATTTCACCCACCTGTCATATTAAAGAGAACATTATTATCCATTCTTTTATTTTGTTTTTAGTTTCTAGTCCATTTTCTTCTATGGAACACAAGAAGAGATGTTGGGCAGAATATTAACGTCTGTCACCATTCACTGTAATTGTATGGACAGGGGGAAAATGCACTAAAAAATGTATGGAGACTGAGACAACTTTATGCCCAACATCTACTTTTGTATTCCACAGAAGAAAGTATGATGACAGCTTATTACTTTTGGACTATCCCTTAAAGACTGAAAGAATGCAGTTAGTGGATCTGACACATTCCCCAAATGTAATTACTGTGAGGTGACTGGGAGTTAATAATTCTTATTATTCTCACTTGTGATTCTCATTAGATTCGAGTTACTATAACACAGTAATGAGAAACATCCTGTCTGAACACATTGCTTTTTCTTTTTTTTTTCTTTTTTTAAATCAGCATTAATTAAAGGCAGTTTAAATAATATGTCATCATTACTTCATTTCATATTAAAGTAATGAGCTTTACATTATTTGCATTACAGTAAAAAAAGCAAAAAATAAATTGCCTAGTTATCATGAAAATAAGGTTACGATGCATAAAATATTAATGGTTTGTTTTCTATGTAAAATATAAAGTAGCTTATTATATGTACTGTATATTTTGACTTGGGGGTGAAATTTGACCCGATGTTCTTAAAGCCGTGTGAGCTGTCTTTGCATACGCTGAGATAGGATAAAGTATTTTAACGTTGAAAACGTTACACACTTCAGCTTTAACAGACTTCATGAGATTCACGCCAGTATCTTCAAATCAGGCCTGTCAAACCATTTAAGTTTGACTTTTATATTCGTCATGTAATGCTGTGTATCATTAAAAAGTCCAGAGGGACTTACACTAAGATTTAGACTACCCTTAAAATTTATTTGGGCAGCACACAAGGCACCCTTGTAATACTCACAATTTCTTAAGGGCTCTGATCACATGATTCATGAATGACTCCTTGGCCAGTTTTCCATGTGGCTGATGTCTGTTGACCTCCTTAATGGACTCTCAGCCTGACCGGAGATTGGCTTCCAAGATGAACACAGAAGGACTTATGAGTCTCAAGATAAGGTCAAGATCTATCGTTTGCCAATTCTGGATCAGAATGTAAAAAATGATGATATTCATGGTGAAATATAGTAAAATAATGTTTATCAGTTTTGGATAGCATTAAGAAAAAATGTCATGAATATACTGCAAGTGATTGAACAAGACATACTGTATTCAAACAGTATTTGAATGAGAATATCTACAGTATCTATTCATCCATTCATCAATCCATACATACACGTGAACTGCTTCAATACAGTTTAAAACATTCAAGGTGGCATCTCATGAAGTTGGCTGAGAAAAAGCCCAGAGTGTATAAAGGGTGGCTACTTTGAATAATTTAAAATATAAGATACTGTAGTTTTGATTTGTTTAACATTTTTTGGTCATTATGTCATTTCCAAGCTTTCATGAGTGTTCTTTCATAGTTTCAATGATTTTACTCATCTTTCAAAATGTGGAAAAAGTAATACAAATTTTGTAGGTCTGTCCAAACTTTTGAGTGGTATCTAAACAGTTCAGCAACATTAAGCAGGGCCTTCAGTCAGAACGACCTAACCACAACTCTAAAATTGAATTACAAGATAATCACTTGCCATTTTTCACTTAAACCAATCTGCAAATATCCTTCCTTTGTGAGCACTTTACAAGATACTCTGATTCAGAATGAGAGCAGATCTATATTTTAGCCAATTAGACATGTGACTCATATGTCACTACCCACAAGAACATTCATATGTGCTGCTCCGGCAAAGTGTCGGAGAACTGTAAACATCACTCAGTACATCTCTGAGTGGGACCGAATTGAATGACAGGCCCTGAGTTTTGTGTCATGCTCTGCTGGAGCACGGCCCACGTGTCCTTTATAAAACACTTCCCATTTGTGACTTTCACTCAACAAGATTCAACTTCTTTAAAACGGTACCAAGATGATTTTTAGGACAATGACGTACTGTAGATATCCCCCATTCAGCTTCATTCGGGGGACGAAAACTGCTCCAACGCAATCAGCAAATTTACAGTACAATTGAAACTTTATGAATACCCAAAGGGAAATGCAGTTTTACTCTAAAACATAACGTCATGGTTACTGTCTTAACCTCCTTTCCCTGATCTTTGAGAAAAGGCCAACAAGAATTGGCGAGTGGAATTTGCATGCCACTCCTCCAGACATACGGGTATGCCCACTCCATTCAGGTTTTGTGCTGAGGAGCCGAGACAAGGTCTAGCCATTTCAGCGGTTAGTACAGTGTTGTGGCAAGAGAGACACAACATCTCGTTCCCTCCATCAGGGAAAGGAGGTTAAGACAGTAACCATACAACACATGGGCTCAGCAGCCGCGCATACAAGAGGCGCAGTGGTAGGTCCCGCCACAAAATGGGGGGAACTCTACAAACACAGCGACCGGGACAGATTTTCCACCGACAGGGAGAGACCATACAGCAGAATATATATATCACATGGGTTAGCAGAGTAATCAGTACCTGTGGAGCACCTATCCCAGTACAGGGCATATTAGACACCGAAGTGGGGCTGGCTGCGAACTCCTGCTCCGAGTTTGCAAACCATAGGGCTCGGGAGGAAGGACAACCTTTGTGAACTCGACTGGGGTTAAAAGCGCACGTTTCCGCCTCAGGGGAGGGAAAAGGCGCTATACGCAAGCGATACACCTGGCCAGCTGTTATTATTACTGAAGATGGTGGGCGAGTTGTGACATGTGACAAATGTGTACGCCTTGGCAATTAATATATGCTACTGTCGCTGTGTTGTCTGACCGGACCAACGCATGCTTGCCCTGGATCAATGGCAATAGCCTCTGCAGGGCGAGTAGAACTGCCAGCAACTCTAGGTATTTGATGTGCCAACCCAGACTGAAAAGTGAATGTGTGAAATTGCTCAACCCATGCCGAGAGAAGAGATGCTCTGAACTGTGGAGAGCTTGCTCTTTTCCCAGTTAACCCAAAGCCCTAGACGGCTGAGGTGCCAGAGCACCAAATCACTGAACACGCACAGCAACTCTCGAGAGTGTGCTAGAATCAGCTAGTAGTCGAGGTAGTTGAGTATGCAGATGCCCATTTCCCTTAATGGGGCAAGAGCTACCTCTGTGACTTTCTTGAAGACAGGAACAGGCCAAGGGGAGGATCTTGTACTGATACGCCTTGCCATCGAAAGCAAACGGTAGGAAGGGTCTGTGTCGAGGTAGAACCGAGACGTGAAAGTAAGCGTCATTCAAGTGTACCGCCGCAATCCAATCTTGATGCCGAACGCACGTCAAAATGTGTTTCTGCGTCAGCATCTTGAACGTGAGTCTGTGTAAGGCCCGGTTCAGAACTCGCAGGTCCAAATTGGCCGCAACCCTCCATTTTCTTTGGCACGATGAAGTAAGGGCTGTAGATAATTAATGAAGGTTAATGTTCACATCAACCATCAGAATGGGTTAAAAATTTGATCTCAGTTATCTCAGCCATGGCATTATTGTTGGTACTAGATGGGCTGGTTTGGGTATTTCTGTAATTGATCTTCTGGGATTCGCGCACAACAGTCTCTTTTGAATTGTGCCAAAAACAAAAAACATCTAGTGAGTGGCAGTTCTACAGACGGAAATGCCTTGCTGATGAGAGAGGTCATCGGAGAATGGCCAGACTGCTTCAAGCTGATAGAAATCTACAGTAACTCAGATAACCACTCTGTACAATTGTAGTGAGCAGAATACCATCTCAAAATGCACAACATGTCTAATGGCTGAATGGGCTACAACTGCAGAAGACCACATTGGGCACTTTATTAGGACAATAGTGTTCCCAAAAACATGCTCAGTGAGTATATATTGAGCCTTGACATAAACAAATCCTCTCATAATATAAGCTAAAGACTGTATTCAATATTCAACAAGAATTGTATTTTATTCGATTTTAACGTCTGTAAATGGGACCATTGAAACAGAAATATGCTAAATTAATAAGGCTCTATTTTGAATTTTAAAACAGGGAAAACACTTAATTTAAAGTTGTGCAGAATTAAGAAATGGAATGCCTGTAAGATCAAAGCCTTGTCAGCCTTGCCCGTTCCCTGTGAAACCACAACAGTAAATCCCCTCAGCTGAACTAAAAGCTTATAAGGTTTAATTAAGTAAGTGGTCCACTGCTCCATATGAGCCAAACTAATCCAGCAGAACAGCTCAAAGGTCCACCAGTGAAATCTGCTCACAGCTCTATAACATTTTGCTGATACTCCCAGAAGTGAATGGCAATTTAGAAAGGCTGCAAAAAGACAATCCTATGAATCAAAATATAGTCCATGTATTTAAAGTTTATATCGTCTTGAAACAGTCACAAACTTATTTTGCTTTTGACATTACAAAACAATGAACAAAAACAATGTACAAAAACAATGACATTTTTATAAAATGTGTTTAAAATATAATTTGTGGCTGTGGGTATGGTTTTAAACCCCATTTGTATACATCAGATCTCCTGTGTGATGAATTGTGGTCTCAGCTCACTTCTGAGGTTTATTTGCAGATGTGGATTAGTGGTCTAAAAGTGCTAATTGCATCATTCAGTAACATTAGGTGGACTGGTGCCGTGGGCACACTAGAGGGATAAACTCAACAGTGATCACTTTAGATACTGATAGCCACTGAGCCATGTTCAGCAAGCTGAAAAAAATCATCAGGTGTCCCAATGTCAGAGGTCCTTAGACGACAAATGTCTGTGTCAAAAAACTGCCATAATAATATTATATATTAATATTATTATCCACTTTCAATTAGTTAATTTTTTAACCAACATCAGTCCTGATCATAACAAATTTTTGTTTTGTTAAATGCCCGTTTGTTTACATAATGACAATGTTGTTTTTTACACACACACACACACATTTCTCAATGCACACATAATAAACACACTCTGACATCCATTCCAACACACCATCACAATTTTAGCTGCATCATTTATTATATTGGCGTTCAGTGCTCTATAATACAGGAAACAGAAAATAGGAAAAAAGCATGTATTTGCTCCATAAGCTAAACATGAGAAAAATGGCCCCATCTGGTGGAAAATATATAAAAAAAAAATTTAAAAAGATATTCCCCCAAAAATACACACCGTGGCAAAATTTATGCCGTTGACATTAGCACAGCCAAAATGATCGAAAAAGCAAAAATGAAAAAGACATAAATGTTCCTAGGTTCGCACAAGGGTTAAACCAGCTGGAAACATTACATAAACACACACTGTATCAAAATAGGAACACATCGATTTATTTAATGCTTATCAAATCAATTGCTTTTTTTTATGTTTAGAGATGTTACATTTTTGTTCTTTATTTTACACTAATTATATATATATTTAACATATTGTTCAGTTTAACTTTATCAACATTTGTTTGTAGTTTGACTTTTATCTCAATACTATTTAAGGATCAATCATTTACATTTCATAAAAATGTTAAATATAAGATATGGGTGCTTGAAAGTGATTTAAATTCAGCACGAGCTCCCAAACCAGAGGAGAAGCCTGCAGCCACAGCCAATGGCTAGCCACCTGCTAAAGGGTCAAACAGATACTACAGAAATTGTTTCATAAGCTGCCGGTTTGATATGCCAGACTTTTATATCAAACTGGTCTCATCATGTTACAAACATGTAAAATCATGTTACTATTCCTACATTTTTGCAAGTTATTTTTATGTGCCTCGTTCCTAGTTAAACATAAGATGTACTAAAACAATTACGTTTATCCCCTCACACAAATCACAAGTAAAATGGGCAGATTATCAGTTCATAAACACAAATTTTTTGCCTTTTTCCTTACACAATGACATCAAAACACTTTTACATGCATGGCTTTTAAGGCAATATATTTGACCATTTACATTACATATCCACCTTCATTTTGTTCAATTCAACTTGTTCAAGCATAATCAAAATATGGTAGCTTAACCGTGCGTTGCACCTTTGATGCAAAGGACCTTAGTACAAATCCTGAAAGGAATAGTTCACCTAAAAATGAAAATTCTCTCATCATTTACTCACCATCATGCCATCCCAGATGTGTATGACTTTTTTTCTTCAGCAGAACACAAATGAAGGTTTTTAGAAGAATATCTCAGCTCTATAGATCCATATGATGCAAGTGAATGATGACCAGAAATATGAAGCTCCAAAAAGCACATAAAGGCAGTATAAAAGCTTTGCATGAAAGTATATCCAGTGGTTAAATCCATGTCTTCAGAAGTGATACAATAGGTGTGATGTAGTGTGGGGTAGGTACCATGTCGATAGTACAATAAAAAAGATGTCACGATCCCAGCGTTTCTGCTGTACTGGTAGTACTGGGCACATACTCAGTTCGTTACCGGCACTGTCTGATATACAGACAGCTTCTTACAAATGCTCAAATTAAAATGGTGATATAGTGTGATTATTAAACTGCAAATTAATGCAATTTAATAAATATACAGTCTACATGTACTGAACACTGCAAAGTGAATGTGTGAAATTGCTCATTTGCTGAAAACACCCCCATATTCTGAGCATCATGCGCCGCATGTTTATTATAGTAAATGACAGAAGAGAGCACACATACACTGTGACATGAGCAGCACCTGCTGATGATATTTTTAGATAATTAAATTGCAGCATTTTGCACTTCAGTATTCACACTGGGTAATATAACCAACGTCTTATCTTGATGTGTGAAAACAACCATCACAAACACAGAACCGAAAAAAACTTCATGTTAAAATAAAAGATTGACACTTGAAATTTAAGCAATTACAACAGCAATATAATACTAGTGTTTAGAAAAAATTATTTTATATTTAACCATTTACAGTTTGATGCTCTTTTGTGCAGCACTTCATTTTACAAAAAAAGACCAACGTTTTGTTTTAATTATGATGTGAGGATCTTTACTGAAGCACTTCATTTGATTAAAATACATTTTGATGGTATATTGGAAAATAATGATTTAATTTAACATTTTAATAGGCTACAGGAGTGTGTTCAATTACATATTTCCTGCTGTGGTATTGAAATTGGTATCGTGAATCGTAAATTTGACTGGTACTGACTACTGAAATTTTGGTACAATGACAACACTAGGTTTGGGTGATAAACAGATCAATATTTAAGTCCTTTTGACCAGCACCGACCAGTAGGTGGCAATATGCATGAAGAATGTGAATCACCAAACAACAAAAAAACATTGTGAAAGTGAAAGCGGAGATTTATAGTAAAAAGGACTTAAATATTGATCTCTTTCTTCAGAAGGCATTGATTAAACCACTGGAGTCTTATGGATGAATTGCTTTTAGGCTGCTTTTATGTGCATGAGTAAATCAACAAAATGTATGTGGCTGCTTCAGTAATTACATTTTTCATCTGATATCTGCTTTTATGACACTATCGGTTAGGTTTAGGTTTAGGTTCAAGGTTTCGGGTCTACGGTGGTCAGTTTTGTTTATTTAAAACTTGATAGAGCATTGAAAAATTGAAACTGAGATAATTGAACTCACTTTTAGTTGCACACCTTAGAACTGCCGCGATACATGGAAAGAATCACTTAATATCAATTGCCATGTAATTTACATGAGGTTAGACATGTTTGTCTTGGTGGTCAAGTTAAAATCACACATTTATTTCAAGAGTGTTCAATATTTTACCTAGGTCATTGGATTTAACAATATTTTTGCAAGTAGCAGGTTTAGGAAATAGGGTGTGTCAACTAAAGCACATTTAAACACATAAGCACATGAAACGTTTAAATGTTTAATGCTTTAATGTTACAGATGAGAGGTGTCAATGGAGCAGCAACTGCAGGCCAGACATACTTTCGGGCATCTATGGATGCTTGTGCGGCGTACATGGTGACCAACTGCATCCCTAGGCTGGTGAAACCAGAGTATGCTCCCGGTATAACTATACCTGGGATTCCCAGGGCATTCTGGGTAAATCTAATCTAATCTAAAAATGTTCTTTCTTGAAAAAAAGGAAAGCATCTGCAAAAGGGGCTTTTTACACTGTTTTTTGCACCCTTTTGTTTTGAATGCTGCATTTTTAGATAGTTTGTCAGGTTTCAAGTTTTTAAAATTGCGTCTCAAGACACCTGAGTTCTGTTAAAGGATGTTAACACAAACATGTTTTTTTTTATGTTTTTCAGTGTCTATTTAGACGGCGTGTCAATTTAAAACGTTTTTAACTTTCAACTTTTAAAAATGCTTTTCAAGACAACTGCGGTCTGTTTTTATTAGATTTTTTTTTTCACATTGACACTTACAATGTGAATGGCCCCCTATACACTCACATCGGTGGATGTTTTGTGTATTAAATTGTAAAAATTGCATAATTAAAAAACTTGCGGCTCTATAGTGCCTCAACTATTTAAGGAGTGGGAAAATTAAGTGAAGCTATGAACCGAGGTCAATTACGCTGATATCATTAACAGCTTCAAGTTGTTACAACAGCCAACAACTGCAAAAGTTCGATGAACTCATTTTTACTGCAAATAACATTTAAAATGGCTTTTGTTCTCCATCTTGATCGCTCGTTTCTGTACTTTTTACATTGCTTCTTATGGAGACCGGAAAACAGTCCAGCAGCATCAGAATCATCATCATTGCGCCACCCAGTGGTTGGTGAGGACAACTGTGGATAGTTGTTGCATGCATATAGCTTTATTTTTTTATTTTATTTTTTTGTGAAAGAATGCGTTCAGTCTGAACGGCCTCTAAAACTGTAATTCACATCGCTGAATTGATTTTGCCATTGTCTTAGATGAGTCTGAGCTACTGGAGCAGATGCCTTTGATCATGAGAACGGCCATCGCTGTGGGAATCAAACTCACCACCTTCCAAAAGATTGACCTCTTTAAGATGAAATTGTTTCACTCTGAGGGAAAGATACATGTAATGATCAGCATATGGTCAGATGTGTTCTGTGCTGTTTTCCCACTGCGCTGTGACAACCAGATGCTTGTGGACGTGTCACTATGGCTAAAGTCCATAGTGTACTTGCCAGGAGACTGTACAACATTTTTATGTGTACGAAAGTGAGTTTAAGAATCATCATTCAAGTTGAGTGCTTTTCCTTCACTATCTGGGGAAACTGATTTGTTTAAAACACTGTATATAAACATTTTGCACAATTTATATTTGTCTTCCAAGCTAACTTACAACCGTGGAAGCATAAACTGTTAGATCAAAAGGTTTCAAAGATCATGTGAAACAAATTCGGTCAAGTCAAGTGTATCTAAACTTTGACTGGTAAAGTATATTGATAACCAATACTGCCCAAGATTTGCTCTCAACAGTGAAATCTGTAATACTGACAAACATATTGTCACAGGAAACTGATGAAAGCCAAGAGCACAGATGCAGCCAAAGTTAAAGAAGAAAAAAAGAAAGACGGCTCTATTTGGAACCAAACCTCCCAGTCCGAAACATTTACGTGCCTTTGCAGGAGGGGCTTTCAGCAACAAACCAAAAAATACTTTATGGGCAGAATTAAGGTAAGTTTTCATTTAATTAAGAGTTTATTAATCTGTATAACACGATGACATTATGCACAATAAAGTCAAGATATTTTGTTTCTTAAAGATACTTCTTTTCCATTTTCATTTCTAGAGTGCTGCTACCAAGAACGGCAATAATTGCATCAATTAGTATGTTTTAAAATCGCTTTTTTAAATCTTCTACTCTCAATATTATGATTCACTGTAATATACTACATGTATTTAGAAGATGTCAGCCTTTATTTGCTGTATGTTTTACAGTAACTGAGCTCCATCTTTCAAAAGAAAAAGGATGAGGGGTTAGAGTTAGGTTTTGGGGTAAAGGTTGGCTTAGGGTTAAAGTTAACATTGTAACTACAAATGTAATTAAATGCAAGTACTTTCAATGTAATTACAACTACATGTATGTACATAATAAGTACATTGTATCAAATGGTTAAGTACACAGTAGTTAAGGCCACCTAATATAAAGTGGGTCCAATAATATTTTCCACATTTTAGAATAATAGTAAAGTCATCAAAACTTAAAAATAACACAAACTTTAGGTTAGGGAATATCTAACCAAAAATTATAAAAAAAATAAAAAATAAAAAAAAAAGCAAAACAATATTTTTTATTAATTGAGATTACAGCTCTGCACACTCATGGCATTTCCTCAATCAGCTTCATGATGCATCACCTTTTCTTTCACTATTGTGCCCTACCCATCATTTAGCATAATGTTATTACAATTTAAGTTGTAAAAAGAAAAAAGAAAAAATCACATATGCACATGCTATATTTGTTTACAAAACTTATTTAAAGCATTTAAATGTAAAATGTATAAGATCAAGAAACATATATTCAGACAAGTGTATTCAGTCTTATACCAGCAGTCCGTGTGATTGTCATTTTTACTTATATAATGTTTATAATTATATCTTTATCATATGTTGTAGATATTTTGTACTAAACCCCAAAATAAAAGACTTATTTGGTAATTACATATTTTAAGTATAGAGGTTTTATTATTTATGTAACAAATTAACTGTAATTCAGTTACAATTCAGAACAAAGTCGCCACATCGAACCATGCAGTATTTAGATACTTGTGAATAAAGAGGGCTTGTACGCTCTCAGTTAACAGAGGATTGGCGGTTTAGTGAATATGTCGTGGGATCTCAGTTAATCTCTTTAGCCTGGCAGGGGCATTGAGAGATTTAATTAACTAAGTGGTCTTTCTAAATGTGGAAAAATATACAGTACAAACTAAGTAGGAATAGAATAGCTGTCGAAATAGCCTATGATGACAGTCTCTAACCTGACTGCACCATTAAAACACTGTCTGGCACACTTTGAACTTTGAGTAAAATGTTATTAGTCAAGACAAACCAAATATCTCCCATACCAAAATCCCTGTGTATTAGATATTATAGTTTGGGACTTTGAATGTAGTTTCATGTCAGTTTTCATTCAATGGTTGTTAGTTTTAGTTTCGTTTTTTCAGATATAGAATATATCTATGGATGCTGTTGATCTCCAGCACCCATTTATCGAAAGCAAGCCTGGATCAGAAAGCAGGAATAGGAGAGAATAAAACGAGAAGGGGCAGAGCAGAAGAAAAAGGGAGTTGCTGAGAAGATGCTTAGAAAGTAGTGGCAAAGAAAGAAAAGGATGAAAAAGAAAGGAGTACGAAGAAAATCTGAAAGCTGAGAATAAGGCAGAGAAAGAAGCAACAGAAGTGCATCTGCCCCAAAATCCAATGCACATGCATAGACACACTTCTCCAACTTTTAGAAGACAAAATGGACACATACACATTAGAGACAACTATTGATCCGTTCACAGGTGGGACATTATAAGAACTTTTAAGTTTCTCTTAAAATGTGACATTGCCAAAAAGGAATTGCCTAAACATTGTCTCTATACCTGTTTTGTTTATCTTCTCCCATCAGATCGTGTTATATTAAATGGCTGATGTCGTCACAGTCACTTTTAAATACAATGTTTGGTTTACCACAGCACATTTGTGCTTTCCGTACCACACGCCTCTGACAATCCCTATCAGGATCTTACTTGATGTCCTGGCAGATGTGGTGAACATCATAGACATCACCATTTTTCAGCCACGCTTACAGTTTGGGAAAGCTGGAGACATCATAGTAAGTTGTATCATTTAGAAACAAGGAAGTTCAGCATTCAAATTCCTTTTACAGAAAGACAGAGAACTGACTAAACAGAAGTACAGAGAAACTTCCTGGTTTCAGGTGTGTAAAGTGTTTATATGTATATATACTGTGTAATGCAATATGCTTAATGTGGGTATAAAGGTAAATTGTGTAGTTGGTTTAGGATATACAGCAAATGTATTTGAGCTCTGAATAGAGTGCATATTCTCTCTTGCTTTTAAGTATCAATATTTTTTTAGTTCAGTGATCGTCTGGAAAGCATCATGGCCAAGGTGTGTAACTGGAGGTATGTTTGAGAAATTTACCTTTATATGCATTATACACCAAAAAAACAAACAAAACAACTCTGAGAAATGTGATTGAGAACTCTATACCAGAATAACTTTTAAAACTTGATCAAATAGTTTCTTGACTGTGAGCAAAATGTGAGTGGTGCTTGCCATTACAAAACCCACCGCCATAATGTCATGATGTTTTTTGGTGGTTGACAGTGAGTTGCTATGTGATTCCTAAGGTGTTCGAAGTTCATTGCTATGCAGTTGCAAGGGTTTTTATAGTGCGGTTTCACCCTAGAACGCTAAACTGACTGAATTGACTAAAATACTACACCAATTGTCGCAGCAGTAGATGATTTTTAAATGATTCTGCATAAAAAAAATGTCGCATCAAACCTTAAACAGTACCACAGTCAAAGTCATAACCATGCAAATGCAATCAGTTTTCTGTCTGCTATGCATGAGAGTCAATGAACTGCAGAGACATTTAGCTAATAAAAAGGTTTTACGTGATTTACTGGACTGGATTGACATGACACGTCCTCATGCCCTATGTTTTCCCTCTGCACGCTGGAGAGAAAAAAATACTACGTTTATAATTGTATATTAATTTATGAGAAATGGTTTGTATTCTGGATGGAACCAGTCCGGGGCTACATAGCAACTTACAAATGAGGAAAGCTACAAAATCAATTCATTTTACTGAAACAGTAACCCGAGGAGACCCCGGGAGGGTCTGTTGAAGCGGGTTTCACCCAGGGCGCCAAACAAGCTAGAACCGCTACTGCATTTATATCTATTTATAAAAGTAGGAGAGCCCATGCTTTATTATGACATATTAAGCTACATAATCATTTTTTGAATGTAGGTCTGTGCGCCGTGGACCACCTGTCGTCTTAGTTTCAGAAGATTTGCATTGAATAAGTGTACAGATTCTGTAAACATGTGTCACACAAATAGTGGAAGAGCCTGATCATCTGATTGGTCAGTGCCCTTCAGCTTTTTATCAACCTCTTTAAAAAACAGCCTGTTTGGACTGAACTCTGGTTGAAAACACTTCTTAGTGAATGTAAGTATGAAATGGGCAGATGCACAAAACTACTGCAGAATGCGCCATGATGACCTGTCCACCAGCAATGATAAATAGGCCCAAGAGCTCGCTAATAAGCCAGAAGTCAACAGTAATTGGTGCTGGATTGGACTTCAGAGAAATTCTGGGAACCCACAATGGATTTGGTCTGGAGGTGAGGAGACAACATATCTCAATTGGTACAGAGGAGAACCAATTGAAAGAAAATCAGCTCTGAACTGCACGATTGTTCTTGCTCTCAGTCTTTGATATTTATAGACATCTTTGAGCTGATTCTGGTGCAGGAGAATAAGACGTGGGAAGAGGCCCTGGAACTGCAGACAAAACAGCTCTGATCTGGTTAGTGTAGTCTCTCAGAAGATTATGAAAGAGGTGAATGATAGCATCACAACAGCCCAGACAGATCGTGTGTGGATTGGTATGCACTTTTTGGCTGGTCTTTGGTTCTGGGTCAATGGAGATGATCTTCAGTATGATGTCTGGTCTGAGGATGAAGAGCACCAGTGTCCTGCTGGAAATCTGCACTGTGGAGCTGTGGCCATCTCATAATCCTTGATTTATGTATTTTTAATGGCAGAGACATACTGTAGTTCACTTAGTTTAACAGTGGTTACATAATGGTAAAAAAAAATTTCCAACCGTTTTGAAATGTATGCTTTGAATTATATAAAGCATTTTAATCCCTTTTACTGGTTTATTGTGAGTTTTAATGGTTTGTCCGGGTTTAATTTCCATATGGCCCTTTTTTCTCTTTTGATTGGAATGGATGTCTGCACAGACCTTATCAAATTGTCATCTAAAGAGAAGATTAATTATTGATGAACTACTTCCTCGGGAGCTAAACAGACCGGGTGTGTATTGCTGCAGACTTTTCTGACAGAATTACTTGTTGTTTTGCTTTAAATAAATAGGATTGTTAAAATAAATTTAAGGTTGCTTGTATATAGATTAGTGCTGGTGAAATGTTAATACAAATCTAAATATAAGGGATAGGGTGTGTCACATATTCCTTGTTGACGTTTGTTTTGTGCTTTTATGTTGAAGTTCATGTTTAGTTCCTGTTTCCTGTTTGGTTTTTGTAGTCCTTTGTAGTTTCATTTTTTGATTGGTTTTCCCCTGATTGATTCCCATTCCCTGATTGTTTCCCCAGGTGTTCCTTGTTTTCCCTAGTGTATTTAAGCCCTTGTTTTCCCCAGTTCATTTGCCAGTTATTACATGTTCTGTGCTAAGTTTTTGGGGATTTACTGAACTGGATTGACGACGTAAGTGTTGTGACAAAACAATATAGTTTGAAAAAATGGCAAGGCAATACATTTGCTTTAGTCTCACAAGTGTTATACTTAGTAAAGTTAAGCATATTTAAATGCATCTAATTTAAACCATTTGTTTAAATCTTACTTTTGCCAGTTTTTTTTTTTTTTTTTTTTTTTGGTGATATGTTGCCTCTGCAAAGTAAACTGGGGTTAAAAAATTGCTTACATATACTAATTTATAAGAAATGGCTCTCAAAGGAACCGATAATGGGAATCTCTGTCTTACGATGAACTAAACAAATTATTTATACATTTCAAGTGCTTGCTCTCTTTACAAAAATGGGACAAACTTGGAGTAACATATGAAAATGTACATTTAAGTGTACATTCATCCATGTAACATAGCCTACACTTTTAACCAAAATGAGGAAATCTACACAAGCAATTCCTTATACAGAAATAGTAACCTGTGAAATGCTGGGACAGCAATACAAAGTCAGAAAATTTTATATAGAAAAGTGCAAGCTAGTATATCAAATAAACAACAGCAAATATTCTTGTCTTGTTTTAGACTATAAATATCTAAACATTTATAAAACAAGAAGCAAAATCACAAGATGTTTCAGAGAAATCTGAATCATTTTTGTGATGTTTATGCTTAAAACAAGAAAAACTAACAGGGTAAGAAAAAAAAGGGGGAAACAAGTTTATTTTTCTCACTACACTGGCAAATCTTTTTTTTTTTTTTACTTTTCTCTCGTTTTAAGAATAAACAATTGTTAAATCATTCAAAATCTGTGGAAGAGTTCTTCAGTCTTCAGTTTTGCATGCATAAAAACAGATCAGAGGGTAAAAAATAAGATGACGATGTGTAATTAATAATATATATAAGTTTTATTGTAATTGTGGATTTTAAAAAAAATACAAATAAAAGACTGAGTGAATTTTTTAGCACATTTCTTGTTTATTTATTTATACCGTAGATGCTCAATCGTTTTGAGATCTGGGGACTTTGGAGGCCAAGTCAACACCTTGAACTCTTTGTTATGTTCCTCAAACCATTCCTGAACAATTTGTGCAGTGTGGCAGGGTGCATGAGGAAAATGTGAAAGCTGAAAGAGGACACTGCCATCAGGGAATACCGTTGCCATGAAGGGGTGTACGTGGTCTGCAACGATCTTTAGGTAGGTGGTATGTGTCAAAGTATGCCAGGACCCAATGTTTGCCAGCAGAACACTGCCCAGAGCATCACACTGCTTCTGCCGGCCTGCCTTCTTCCCATGGTGCATCCCACTGCCATCTCTTCCCCAGGTCTACGATGTACACGCACCCGGCCGTCCATATGATCTAAAAGAAAATCTTATTCATCAGACCAGGAAACCTACTTCCATTGCTCCATGGTCCAGTTCTGATGTTCACATGGCCATTGTAGGCACTTTTGGCAGTGGACAGGGGTCAGCATGGACACTCTGACCGGTCTGCAGCTACGCAGCCCAACATGTAGCAAGCTGCGATGTACTGCATTCTGACACCTTTCTATCATGGTCAGCAAGTTTTTCCACAATTTGTGGTACAGTAGCTCTTCTCTGTGATCTCTCTCTGCTGACAAAACAGCTGAAACCAGCTGTGGCACGGTGGAGGGCGGGGCCGGGTCATGACTCAACACGCCCGGTCCCGTATTAGGCTAATTAAGCCTCCGAGAGGGTTAAAGGCCGATTGCGGACGACGTGCGGGAGAGAGAGATCGTTCACGGACATGTCCGTTGTCTTATGTGTTTGTATTTTGAGTTTCTCATTAAACCTATTATTTTATATGTCAAGCCGTTTTCTCGCCTCTTCCTTGCCCGTGAAAATGAACTGTTGTTCACCAGCTTATGCTGGTTTGCTAGTCTTAGCTGGTCTCCCTGGTCTGTTGACTGGTTTTAGGGGTGTTTTTGCACTTTTGAGCTGGGATTCCAGCTTAAACCAGTTAAGACATACTGAAATGAACAAAAACAAATCTTAAGTAGGGTTTTTTTTTCTTTTTTCTTTTCGCTCTCCAGGGAGGGTTCATCAGAATCGGCTCCAAATTATAGTTAAAAAAACTGCATTCCTTTAGGATATTTTTACAAGAGCAAGTTTACATGACCTATATGTTGATGGAGAACGTATCAGGATCACCTTCAGAAATGTCAAATAATGTCTCCACAGATGAGTCAGAGTTGTTAGACAATATGCCTCTGGACATGAGAACGGCCATCGCTGTGGACAGAAACCTCTTCATCTTCCAGAAGATCTACCGCTTCAAAGTTAGAGTGATGAATGTCTCCAAAACAAAGAAGAAACCACGATTAATGGCTTTGAAATGATTGTATTTAGCTCATTTTAAGGTTTGAATATGGATGTCAAGTTCTGTGTGTTAAATAATATTTGAGCTGCTGCTCTCTATTGGTGGCTTCTCTATACAACAATCCCATTGGACAACTATATATTACAGGTGGACACCATAGCAAGAATGATAAAAATCAGTGAGAGATATAAATGAAGAGTTTTTTTCTTTTTTTATCAAGTATAGGCTACTGTGATTTAAAAAGTAAATTATGTCATGGCCTAGCCAAGGGCATAGACAGAAAATTACCTTGTGGGTGGACCTCAATATAAATGGATGGGCTAAATTTTCACACAAATGTATTTTTACCAAATCTTCCTTAATAACAGAAAGACGGTGCAATCAAACTGTTCTTTTACACTTTCAGATATCAGAATTTATGCATTTTTAACTATATTATAAATATGAAACTGAAATTCCTGTTTTATCAGTCTCTTGCAGTCAGCAAAAGATGGAGGCAACGGAAGAACTGCAAATGTAGCTCATGGATTCGCCAGCCTATATGTGCTGGATCTGAATGACATTTTGGTCCTCTACCCTGGTACCTTTGGTCCTAGTCCCAGAAAGTGCTGGCTAAGAAGGGACGGTGTGTTACAGTGGATCCACAAACATGCAACACGTGTTTTTTTTTTTTCATAAATGATAGATTTGAAACACAACAACTAAAATAAGGCACTATTTGTTGTCGGTTCAACGGGGAGCTGATGAAGGCCAAAGGTAAAGCTGCTGCCCAAGATGAAGGACAAAAGAAGGGACTGGCACTGTTTGGAACCAAACCTCCCGCTCCTAAATTTTGCGTGCTTTTGGAGGCTTTGGGAAGAGATGATTACTGGAGAAACTTAGGGTGTGGGATATTCACACTTTTAACAAGATAAAAAATTAAAATAGAGGTAAAATGGTGCAAACATACACTCACTGACCACTTATTAGGAACACTAACGTCCTAAAAAAGTGCCCAACGTGGTCTTCTGCTGTTGTAGCCATCTGCCTAAAGGTCCGACGTTTTGAGCATTCTGAGATGCAATTCTGCTCACTACAATTGTACAGAGCGGTTACCTGAGTTACCATAGCCTTTTGGTCTGAGATCTGGCAATCTCTCCATTACATCATCCATCCATCTGACCATTACAACCTGCATCAGTCCATCCATACGACAACCATACCTGCATAAATCTGTCCAATAGATTATTTTGCACAAAATGTATTTATTTATTTAAATCTCAGTTGAGAAAACAGCAATTTTTGCAGATTTTTATTTTATTTATTTATTTTGCAGAGGAAAACAAACCCCCATAAACTGGCGATTGTCTACAACAGACCATATAAAGGTGAATTAAATATTGATTTATAAACTTGGACTCATTAGTTAACCAGATTAGTAGTCAGATACAGTGACTGGGTTTTCTCTGCTTTGATCACTGTAAATAGCTCAATCTTTTCATATAAATAACATACTTATTATATACCCTGCATTCTGTAATCCTTTTTATAGGGCTGTCAATCGATTAAATTTTTTAATCAAATTAATTTCATGGTAATTTAATGATACATAGTTATATTTAAATATTAAAATTGTGTGTATATATATATATATGTACACGTTGTTTTTATTATTTACTTGGCACAAAACATGCTTACAGGGACATAGATGGCACTCACAAAAAAAAAGCACATACAATGTGTGTTGACATTACACAAGGTATCAGATTAAAACAAAATAGCTTTAAAATATAATTATGATTATCTAATTAACAGCTTCTAAGGGCTTGTGGTGGTATTGTAATCTTACACCTAACAAAATAATCTTAGATCTCAAACATAGTTTCTGTTCTGATCTGTGAACAGTTGATTATTTTGCTTATTTATTTTTCTGTATCCATGAACAGCGCATTCAGCACAGAGAGTAGCTACTGTATGACACTGACAAACATCAGTTTCAGCTTTCATCTGTATACATTAACTTTATATCCAATATTGAATCTATTAGATGAGTCTAAGCAATGTTCCAGTGTCTTTAGTTTTATGTGCAGTCTGGCCATATTAAAGCTTGCCTTATAAAAAACAATCTGTGTAAATCAACAAACAATTGGGCACAATACAGGCACATTATTACAATCCATGTGATGTGTCTAAAACACATGGCAATATGGTTCTGTAAAATGCTTTGTGAGTCAGGCACTGTTTAAACAAATTGCATACAGATATAAAACATGAAATGTATAAAAGTATGAGAATGACATGATGTTAAAAAAAAAAAAAGTTTCACGAGAAGATATAGGAAATGAAACTGCAACGGGATTTATTTTTTTAAATACCTTCATACCACCATTGTGTTCTGCCATCTCACCTGCAACACTAACTGTTTTCTTCATTAAAGTTTCCTGGAATTTAGCAGGGATAGTTATCCTCCTTCTACCTGAATATTTCTTCATCATTGAGGATACTTTCAGTCTTGCTTTTCCTAAGATTGCAGTCCTCACAATTCATAATAAAGTATTTCATTTAGAAGATCACTTTTAAGAAGTAAGGCTCATGCAAGGCAACTGTATCATTTTAAAGGTGGTGTGTCTCTTTAAGAAAGCATAGTGTTGGGTCAACAACATGCCGATGTGTCCAGTTCTTCAGCCTCTCAGTTCTGTGTCGGCCCTTGTTGAGTGGCCACTGGAGTTTTATTGTTTGGAGGAGGAAGCTTCATCATGCTATAAAAAGTGACGACCTGACCAGGAACCTCCGCAAGAACACACTGAGTGAGAGCCTCTTTAGGAGACTAGAGAGAGAGAGAGAGAGAGAGAGAGAGAGAGAGAGGAGTGAAGTGTTAATTATCACTCTTTAGACTTTTAGCAGCAGAACAGACTGTAGAAGTTTGTGGTGGGAATGTCGAAACGGGAGAAGCTACATACTTTACAAACCCTTAGACTGCATTAACATAATGTCAGAATTACTCAAATTATAAGCAATTTACACAGTTGTCAATCCTGAACTTTGCAGCAAACTCTGAATATTATGACAGCCCTGACTTCGCCCACTTAGTAATGTCATGTAAAAATGACCAAGAACTGTAAACTTTAACAGATAAAGGAAGTTCTGTAGTTATCTCATATTTCTGTTGGATATTTCCAATAACTTTAATATTGATATTGTCTTCAGGGTGCTGTAGGTGATTTTTTTCATGAAAGAATATGAAAATAAATGTCCTAATACCTTAAAGATATTACTGAAATTAGTGTCCTGAGACTTCACACCGGTCTCTGTGACAGGTGTTGACTTTGTAAACAGCAAACAAAAATGTGTCCGTGGACAACCGACATTGATGCTTTTCACCTGTCAATCATTTTGCTAGTTCTCAGTGCTGTATTTGATACGGATCACTGAGGCTATGATTCATGTTTGTCAGTTGAGGGCGCTATTGTGCCACTGTTGAATTTGCCAGCCACAAGAACAAACAATGCTGCTCTTTTGCTCTGTTTTGGTCTCAAAATTATCTTTGGAGGACGGGTTTTTAAATGAGGGGTGTGGCAAATTTAACGGCTCAGTCACAAACATCAGAACGCTAAAATAACTTACAGCACTTTTAATAATCAGTTTTTGGTGTGATCTGATTAAAGTAATTAGTTATTATAATCTAATACATTTTTTTGTCAAAAAGTGTAAAATTCCATTTTACTTTCAGCTGTTAATTACTTTAAAGTACATTACTTGGGTTACACATATTCCTAAACAATATAATTTATGTTGAATACATTTAAAACATTAATTATGTTCATGTGTACGTCTGTTTTGAGTTAATCTGACAGCTAAAGGGCATGTATAGACATTACATTATAGGCATTATTTTGAATTTGTTGAGTGGAAAAAGGTTTTGTGAAAAGTGTTTTAAGAAGTAATTAGTAATGTGATTATGAATATGATTTAACAATAACACAACTAGGAAAAAAGTCCCCCTCAAAAGGCATGGATACATTTTGGAATTATGAGCATTGTCATATAAACTAATCATTTCCAAGTCTGAGGACATGGACATCTGAGCAGAATCTCAGAATAACATACTAAGTACTATAATTCTGACATGAGGGGAACATTTATCAGGTCAGATGAAAACCTCCTTTCGTTACAAACATTCTTGCTTTTCCTCAGATTGAGACGCTCATTAGGGGACAAACATGACATTCATGACCACTATATTTGCCACTGGTACCTTAAATAGTACAGATGAATAATGAGAAAAAAAGAACAACATATTCTGTCTGATAGATAACCCTAATGTGTGATATTAAATGTAGTTTGTGTATTAAAAACATGCAGACAGACACATTGCAGAGGTCAGGATGCAGATAAAGAAGAGAAATATTTTGGAACCCTACATGTCTATGAATTTTTTGGCTCGTGAGGTGGTGACAAGTTTTTATATCTGAAGTAGGTTGTGACTTGTTGTGGTAATTCTGCCAGTACACACTGGGCAAGCATTTCCCTGGGGGCCTGAAATGAGAAATGGAAACAAAGGCACAAGTGAGAAGCTACATGCCAAAATCTGCTTAAGTCACGTAGATAGCCGGAGCTCTGTGTTTTGCTTTGCTCAGTGTCTACTGGCATAGGCTGATTAACAATGGCCTCTAATAATCTTTATATAATTTTATATCAAGTTAAAATAAAAAACAGATAATTGAATGAATCTTAATTTTTGTCCTCAGACTAGCTGAATCCTATTCAGTCAAAATGGAAGGAAAAAAAAAAAAAAAGAGTCAAAAAGTATGTTGTCATTTTTGCACATTTAAGTCACACACGTCTCAATGTAGTTTCATTAAAAATAAATTCAAATCAAGTTACATCTGTAAAAGACAAGTGACCCAAAAGACAGAAATCAAAGCCAGAGAAAGAAAAAGCCCATTATAATTTCTGTGTTCTTTCAAAACTATTTAAACCAGTAAAAGTTCAAAGGAATAGATCACCCAAAAAATTACAATTCTCACATCATTTACTCACCCTCATGCCATCCCAGATGTGTGTGACTCTCTTTATTTGGCAGAATACAAATGAACATTTTTAGAAGAATATCTGTTATGTAGGTCCATTCAATGCAAGTGAATGGTGACAAAATTTTGCAGCTCCAAAAAGCACATAAACACAAAAGTAATCCAAACGACTCCAGTGGTTAAATCCATGTCTTCAGAATTAATCTAATCAGTTTAAGTGAGAACAGACCAAAATGAAAGTCCTTTTTCAATGTACATCTTGTCATTGCAGTCTCTAGGCACGATCATGATTTCAAGCTCAATAGCACTTCCCAGTTCTTGACGCATGTGCAGAGCAGATGGCGCTAGGAAGTGTAAATGAGCTTGAAATCATGATCGCCAAGGAGACTGCTGATGTCAAGATTTATAGTGAAAATGGAATTATGTTTTGGTCTGTTTTCACCCAAAGCGGATTATATCGATCCAGATGACATTGATTAACCACACTGGAGACATATATATTGCTTTATGCTGCCTTTATGTGCTTTTTAGAGCTTCAAAGTTTTGGTCACAATTCACTAGCATTATGTAGACCTACAGAGCTGAGATATTCTTCTAAATCTTTGATTGTGTTCAGCAGAAGAAAGTAAGTCATACACATCTGGGTTGACATGAGGGTGAGTAAATTATGAGAGAATTCATATTTTTGGCAAACTATTCCTGTGGTTCCACTCACGTTATGGAAATTTCTGAAGGGCACAAACTGCACGATGTCGCGTACGGCCGGCTCTCCAGTAATAGACTTTAGTAGTCCATCATCTCCATCCAGAATCTCCATGTCTGTGAAGTCGGCTTTGCCCACGCCCACAATAATGATAGACATAGGCAGGCGGGAGGCAGCGACTATGGCCGCCCGCGTCTGATCCATGTCTGTAATCACTCCATCAGTGATTATCAGTAGAACATAGTATTGCTGAAACAGATAGAGGCGATGTCAGAGACAGCAGCAAAACAACACTGGATTATAAACAGTGGGATCCAAACATCTAAGACCAGTAGTGATTTTTTTTTCCAATTTAATAAAACAAATTAAATTGCAAAATTAAATTATCAGTATAACAATTTGAGTGAAAAGATGATTTGAATATTTTTTTTTCGATTTCTTAGAACAGTATTTGGAATGTCCCCCTTTTACTTTAATGAATGTAAGCCCTCAAGTTGAACTTCACATGTTTAGGTAAAACCTGATGATCCTGTTTTTCCTGCATTTACATATTTCTTCTTTATTTTAAGTCATTGGGCTCTATTTTCGTGAGAGTGCAAAGCACATGAGGGTAGGAGTGTTTGCGCTATTGTGGGTGTAAGCTCGCAAACTGTGGGTGTATTGTAAGCTAATGAAGTGGTGCAAAGAGCAATTTGCTAATTTCCTGAGAAATACGTTGTTTCAGAACCACGTCTGTTTTCAGCACAAAGTCTAAACTCAGTTCCTGCATTTGCACTTTGCAGATTTTACAAGCAGGTGGTAATAAAGTTAATCTCCAAACTCTGAAAAGTGGAACATAAAATTATGTCCCTGTCAATAAGAGAAGTATCTTATGAAACAAAAATGTATAAGATTTGTTTTAAAATATCTGTAGGTCACGGTTAGTTTTCAAAATTGACCGGTAGGAGTGAACTGTGTACAGATACAATCACTGTTAATACTAGCCATGATTTGTGTGTCAGTAGATGAAAATGATTAATAATAATCACATTCTCTTGAATTTAATGGAATGTACGTTTAAATACTGATACTGAAAACTTTCAGTATCAGAGTGTGTCACTGCCATAAAAATATTTCTATTATTCTAATTCCTTGCATAAAGTCCATTTACATTACCAACTTCTTATGAATGTACTGTCTTTGTTTATATAGATTGTGCTTGATGGAATGGACTATGTAATGGGACGCAGATGTTGCAATACCCGGAGAAGAAAGTCAGAATTAAATTGCACTTGATCCAGCCCATTAGCGCTTTGTACGCAAAATTTCGGCAATGGAAATACCAAAACTTCATGCCCATGCCACTCCACTTTGCACCTATGACTTAAAGCATAGAGCTGTGCTAGCGCTCTTAAAACAGGGGCCATTATGTTTTTGTTTTAAATTTTAAAAAATCTTAAAAACACAATTTATGTTTATTTCCATTTTTTTATGACGATTATTATTATTATTATTATTATATACTTCCAGATTGTTTATTTCCGAAACTTTATTTCCCAGATTTCGAATGTGGTCTCAGACCCCACTGGGTGTTTGGGTTTGTGTTGACCCTCACCGATGCCGTGTTCTGTTGTAACGCCTCCTGTGCGAAACGTGCCACATGTGTAATGATGGGGGCGAAGTTTGTTGGGCCGTAAAGTTTGACCTGAGGAAGGCACATCCTGTAGGCCTGTACCACACCCTCAATACCTGCGAGAACAGAAATACATCTTGTTCATATGCATTATTTCTGACAATGGGTGATAAATGAAATATGAGAAATCACAGACCTTCACCTCGCCTCAATATCTGATCACAAGTGGTCACTGGAGGCACATTTGGGACATGTTACTACCAAGTATAAACGCCCATGTGTCAAGCTTGACCACCTGTGATCGGATCACCCGATATGAATGTTATTACCAGGTGCAAACATGGACTAACGGTAACATACCTGCACAGTATGGATTTGAGGGATTGAAGTTGAGTGGAAACTCGTGTGACACCTGGAAAAGACGATGAACAGATCAGAAAATTAGGCTACTGGTAACTTCAGTCGGAGTAATGACCTATTTGTGAACATACGTCATTTTTCTTTTTTATTATTTACCTGCCAGTTAGGTGGAATCTGGGCACCAAACCCAAATGCAGGAAACATTTTGTCACTGCAAGAGTTGAAAGAACATTTGAGGCATATGCAGCTATTAAGTGTGGAGAGATTTGGCTGTAAAACATTTTCCTACCTGTCATAATCCTGGATCACAAGCCCAACTGACCAGATGGCTGAGAGGTATTCATTCACACCTTGAGGACTGATGTAGTGTAAGGAATCAGGTGACCTGGGGTCACCATTTGACCCTGTGAAGTCGATGCCCAGCTGGAGAAAAGACAGGAAAAGTCATTGCTCTATACAAACAAATGGATATCAAAGAAACAGTGTATCTACAGTATATAATGATTAATTAAGGCTTTGTTTTTCTCCTGCATTCTGGGTTTTATTCATTGTTTTTATTTTTCCTGAGTCATGACAATTTCTACCACAGTGTCATTTCCAGCACATCTTAAATTCTGTATTTTGTTTAATAGAATTCCGCATTGGAAATGACAGTGATGGAAATGACATTTTTAATATTTTTGAAATAAAATGTCTTGCGAAGGCTAATTCATAGCAAACATTTGATGTATCCTAAATACACAAATAAATAATATTTTCACATATTGTAGAGTTGATTGGCAAAATTACAGTTTGACTGGAAATGATCGCTGTAACAGTCGTAATTTTGGGAAAAATTATAGAAATCATTGCCACACGATAAATTTTAAAATGGTTTATGTTTATTTCACTCTTTGTATAGATTTTCCTCATGATCTAGACATGCCAAAAAGCATTTTCATGAGATCTCGACATCAGTTGGTTTCTTGTGATCTCAATTTAATTTTCTCATGATCTCAACATAACGAAAGCCATGCAACTTGTTCAATTTTGTAAATGGAGTACTGTAAATGAAAGAACATTGCAGTCTAATGCATAACTCACAGTGAAATTTATCTGGCAGCCTCCCATGATGTAGTCTAGAAAAGTGTATTCTCTGGTAACCTGAGAGAACACATACAACATTACAACATTTTGCATTGCAACGTAATGTTTAAATTGTTTATACCAAACGTATATTCATGTAATACAATACCTGACAAACTTTCACACTCACGACTCCAGAGTTCTTATAATTTTTCTTTTTCTGTTTTTTCTTGCTGTTCATACACTCAAACTCTGCCTGCAGGACACATTTCAACATCTTTAGTTCAAAGATGCCGTACAGCACTGAAATCAAAGATATGGTCAGGATTTTCTCACCGGAGATGTGCGAGAAGCCTCTTGCAAGCGTTTCATAGTGGTCTCAAAAATCCCTATTAAATCATGTGATCCATCGTTGTCATAATCGTAACAATCAACCTAAACAGGGTTCAAAATACATCATGAAGAGATTCCAAATTTACTCAGAGAGAGAGAGAGAGAATAAAAGAGTGAGGGATTGTGATTATGTGGACAGAGAGATCATGCCAATAATTCACCAAATGAAGAACCATAGATAACCACAGATCTATTGGTCTCTTCATCAACACACTAGTTAGACACCACTGAAACAGCACACCAAACAGGATGTCAAAACTTTAAATGCATGAATGGATGAATAATATCTGTCTCCATTGACTGCTCTTTAAAAAAAATGGTCTTTTAGGAATGGAACATTCACAGAAGATTCTGGAAGAAGTCCAGTGTAAACATTCTGCTAAACTTTTACTTTTGCTTTTATACAAATCCACTTTCACGGAAACAAGAAAGTCATGTGTGTTTAAAACAACACGAGGTAAGTAAATGATGACAGAATTTTCATTTTTGGGTGAACTACCCCTTTAAGCATTTAAGGAGGGTTGATAGTGACACATTCAGGGGATAACAGTCCTTAAAAGACACACTAGAAGCTATTGAATGACACACCAGTTTAAGAATGAAACACACATTAGATTTTTTTTTTTTTTAAATACCTCTTTTCCTGACAGCGAGTTTCCCTTTACGATGCTTTCCAAAAAAACATCACAAAGTCATGAATACTGATTGAAACTCTCTCAATAATCCACTCTCAACCCTTGTTTTAGAACATTGTTAAACACCTTTCTGATTAAACATTAAACACTGAGCACGCTCAGTATGAAACCTTATTATAGAGACTCTACCTTAATCGGTTTCTCCATGTCCCCACCACAGAGAGACTGGAGAGGGATTTTGAAAGGTCTCCAGCTGGGGTTCAAGTTTTTCTTCACCACCTGAGGAAAAGAGAGATTTTCTTTATGACAGTTAGGAACATTTTCATTTTGGGTAAATATCCCTTTAAGGGGAATGTTATGTGAGCAGATCTGCACCTCTGTTCTGTGAGCAAGCTGCCAGCCTGTTCCCGTCTGCCTGTAAAACTCCAGGTAGGGGTCTGATTTTCCAAAGAAATCCTGTAACAATGGCCATATTTAAACATTGTCTGGATTTTTACCCATTTGAAATAAAAACAAATTTATGATCTCTGGTAGGGCTGGGCGATATGGCCAAAATTGTTATCACAATAATCTTTTTCATATTGTTCGATATCGATATTTATCACGATATACATTTACACATTGCACTTTCTTTTTTTTATTTCAAAGTTGACAGAAGAAAAAATCAATTCTAAACAGTGAAAATAGTCTCTACAAAACTGCACAGGGGGGCCAGAGATGGCCAATGCAGTGGGATCTTTTACCAAAATATTAAAATATTTTATAGTTTATCAATTGAAAATGAATGTTAAAAGATCATCTGTTTGTACTGAAGCATAGTGACAGCAGTCCAGTATTTGTTGGAATATTTTTACATTAAAATTAAATATTTTTTACATTTCTTTAGATTCAAATACCCAAGTATGGGGCATAGAAGCCCTTGTGACTGTGGAATGATGTTGAAATTGGGTTCAGGGGTGTCCCGAGAGAGAATTTTGAAAACGTTTTTTAAAAAAAACATTTGTATATTTTCATTAAAGTGAGAGACTAGGCTACCAACTAGTAATTTTAGTCTTTCCTTATACATTCCAGACATCTAATGAATTTTTACAAAATTAGAACAGAAATCGTTTTTGTTTATTCGATTGTTTATTATTAAAGGCTCGTAACATGCTGATTAATAAAGATACATTTAGAAGGGAAAAACTTTTTGGTCTAAAAATTGCTTTGAAACCACGTTAACTCATGCGGCGCTTAACGTCTACACACATGCAGGAAAAAGAGGCAACGCGTGCGGAGCGGGACAGGGCAGAAATGATGCATGTTTGGTGCTAGAGAACAATATTCAAGATTACAGCGCAGAAAGATCAGAGTTGTTGTCCACATCACTGTTGTTCTGTCACGCTCTTCACTAGAGACGATGAGAGGGTGCAACCGTTGTCATGAAGTCTTGCGGTGCAGATGGAATCAATCTGGTGTCCGATGTAACCTAATTGTTAGCAAGGCAGCTAGCATTAGCAAGTTCATCCAGTCTGACCCTCCGTTACGACTGGTGCGTTGTGAGCGAAGCTGAGAGCGTCTTCAATTAATTCCTATGAAAGCCGAGCGTCATGCTCGCTAGGTGGATCATAGGATTGGCAGCGGTGCGGAGCAAGCCCTCTCCTAGCGCTGTGAGCGCCTTTGAGTGGATTTCGTCCGCCCCAGTGGAAACGCAGCCTGAGAAAGCCGAACTGCTTGTGTTTTAGCGACACGCAGTAAATATCGAAAATTCCTCAAAAGCTTATCGTGGATTTTCTTTATCATGATATACATTGATATCGTTTTATTGCCCAGCCCTATTCTTCTGCCACTCATAGTTTTACCTTTTTGTCCAGTTTTCTAGCATCCACCTCAAAATTCACAACTCTGTTGTCCTTGATTTCCTCTGCACAGATCTAAAACGAAACAATAAAATACTCGCTGTTATACAGACAGGTTTGTTTACGGCATTACAATTCTACATCACTTCACCACGTACTCACAAACTTGTAATGGTTGATTTGTGCAATTTTAAACAAAAGACATTTCCTGTTAGGTAGAAGGGTAGTTTTACACACAAGAGCGTTTTAGTGATGAAAACAAAAGAAACGTCTCAATATACACACATACGGTAACCCTAGATCGGTAACCCTGTGTCAACCCGATATCACGCCGAGGCGTGAAATAGACACGCCGGTCCACTCGCGGATGCGTGTCGGTGTCACGCTTTGCCTCCTCTAGGCGTGTACATGACACGCGCGCGTCTACGTAGAATACCGGCAGGGGGCAATCGTTTCCTCAACGCCAACAACTCTCCGCGCACCAAAGAGGAAGCGATACTGTTGTCGTCGCGTTGCACGTTCGTGCGGGCAGGATGCCGGCCAATTTCGCCGGTTACTTTCACTTGTGACCATATGTGACAAATAAAGGTTCATTATAGTGCTGCTTTCATGAAGAAATCCTAACGTTGCTGTAGCCTAACGTTGTTATATGTGTGTGTGTGTGGGCTGTCGAGTATCTTGTGCTGATGTAAATAAATAAAATAAATATATATATATTTATTTAAAAAGTGTATTTATATACAAAAATATATATCCTGCTAACCGGAACTGGAGAACGTGATATATCGCTTCCTCTTTGGTGCGCGGACAGTTGTTGGCGTTGAGGAAACGATCGCCCCCTGCCGGTATTCTACGTAGACGCGCGCGTGTCATGTACACGCCTAGAGGAGGCAAAGCGTGAAATAGACACGCATCCGCGAGTGGACCGGCGTGTCTATTTCACGCCTCGGCGTGATACCGGGTTGCCTGTGTATATATATTTTTATATACCCTTATCTAGTGTATGTGTATTCTATATTGTGTGTATTGTTTACTGTACATTGTATATTAGTACTATGTTTTGTAATTATGTGTACATTTGATATGTAAATTGTTGTGTAATTATGTGTACATTTGTTATGTAAATTGGTATATGTCTCGTCACTGTCATGACTGCTATTTTGCTCAGAACTGCACACAAGACTTTCACCTACTGTTGCACTTGTCTACATGGTAGTATGACAATAAAGTGATTTGATTTGATAAAAGCAGAATAACTGACTCCAGACCATTGGCTTATTGAAAATGAAGGCACATCTGAGGTGCATTTATCATTTTAATAATTAATTGGTCCAAAGTCAATTATTCTTTACATATTTACAGTTAGCATGCGCTCTTTATGCAGTAACATATTTAGGCAAAATGATTATCCCCAAGCAATATCATGCAGACTAGTAAATATTATGTTAAACATCATAAGAACTTTCTATGTTTCCTAAATGTATGATGGACATTTACCGTAATAATTCCCCTTCCTGCAGGATTTTTGTTTTTTAGAAACAAAGGTCTCGTCAGCTTGCTACTGGAAACAATCTATGTAGATATTAAAATACAGCTATTATAACACATTGGATGAGAAAATCATGGGAGAGAAAATTACTTTTAACTGATGATGTTTTTGATCTAGATCAGATTGTCTTACCTGACCCAAAGAGCACTCCATCTCACCCAGGAAATCATCATCACTTAAATCAATGGTTTTATTGTCGATATCATAAATGCTGAATCTGAGTTTCTGAACGACCTCAAAGTAGTAGTCGACAACAAACTTCTTGGCAAATTTTGGGTTCAGGCAGTTCTTAACCCTTTCTGTGCGATCAACCTATGAAAAACACATTCATTCACTTTTAGTTTTTACTACAGACACCCTTAAGGGATTGAGAGGGAATTTAATGTCCAAAATTGTTTTGTGATTCTTCGCAACAGTTTGCAATCCCTCACAAACAGTACTGTGGCCCCTTACAATAGTTTGCGTTGCCTCACAATACATTTTGTGTTAAGTCGCAATAAGTTTTGCAATCCCTCACAATAAAATTTGTGTTCCCTCATAAAGTTTAGCATTTTGTTGCAGTAAGTTTTGATTTTCTTCACAATAGTTTGCGTTCCCGTTAACAATACTTTTTGCATTCCCTCACAATACTTTCCGTTCCTTCACAATAAGTTTGTTTTCCCTTGCAACAGTTTTGTGTTCGCTCACAATAAGTTTGCGTTCCCACAACAGTGTTGCATTACCTCACAATAAGATTTGCGTTCCCCCTTATTAGTTCCCCCTTATTTTACGTTACCTCAAAATAAGTTGTGCATTCCTCCCTGCCCCTTGCCCTTTTTTCCCCCAAGTCAACTGACCTCAAACCACTGGTTTCCAGATGGATTCATAAGCAGGACACACAGAGGGTCAGATTTTGACAACAAGTCCATGTCCAAAAGATGTTCACAGGAGACTGTCAGCTCCACCTTGGTAACACACGGTGTTGCCATTGGACTGAGCTGTTTACAAAGAAACATTGCAAGGAATCAGTATGATGTGCCATGGGAACTGAAAGTACAGTTGAAGTCAGAAGTTTACATACACTTATGTTGAAATAAAATTATTTAACCACTCCACAGATTTTAGATTTCAGATTAGCAAACTATAGTTTTGGCAAGCCGTTTAGGACATCTACTTTGTGCATGACATGAGTCATTTTTCCAACAACTATTTAAAGACTGATTGCTTCACTTTTAATTGACTATATCACAATTCCAGTGGGTCAGAAGTTTACATACACTGAGTTAACTGTGCCGATCAGCAGCTCGGAAAATTCCAGAAAATTATGTCAAGCCTTTAGGCAATAAGCCAAAAAATGTATGTATTTTAAGGCCTACCTTCAAACTCAGTGCCTCTTTGCTTGACATCATGGGAAAATCAAAAGAAATCAACCAAGACCTCAGAAAAAAAAATGTGGACCTCCACAAGTCTGGTTCATCCTTGTGAGCAATTTCCAAACACCTGAAGGTGCCACGCTCATCTGTACAAACAATAGTATGCAAGTTTAAACACCATGGGACCACACAGCCATCATACCGCTCAGGAAGGAGACGCATTCTGTCTCCTAGAGATGAACGTAGTTTGGTGCATAAAGTGCAAATCAATAGGCAGTCCACATGGTGTTACACTTGCTTTGATGCCACAGTATACTGAAAACACAAGCTTCATAACAACAGTGAAATACCACATTGTTATTTATTCATTACAGTTGTATGTAGGGTGGAAATATTCCCAGATAGCAGAGGTATGCGGATGAAATCGGTGGTAAAGTGGCTCAGACTATCAGCCCAGGCCAGGGGCTGTTCAAACAGATGGAACACAAATGGTAAATGGTCTGCACTTATATAGCGCCGTTTTAACCTTAGAGGTTACCAAAGCGCTTTACACTGTGTCCAATTCACACACACACACTCATACACCAATGGCGGCAGAGCTAGGCGCTAGCCTGCCATTGGGAGCAACTTGGGGTTCAGTGTCTTGCCCAAGGACACTTCGGCATGTGGAGTCGTGTGAGCCGGGAATCGAACCGCCAACCATGCGATTAGCGGCCGACCCGCTCTACCACCTGAGATAAGAGTTTTTCAGTGGTCAATTCTTCACTCAGTGCAATGGATGTTAATAAACACATTTAATTAAAAATGCTCAGCCTATACTCGGCTAAAGTCTAGAATATAAGGTTACAAGTATTATATTACTGTTTATTACAAAGCTATTACAAAGCAGGAAATAAGAACATATGCAATGTGTTACGGTTATAGAAATGGATACAATAAATATTAATAGTAATACAAGTATTATATAAAAATATGTTATGGATATGGATTTTATAAAAAGGTGATTGATATTTTATTTCTATTAATTTTTTTGCACTCCCTTATGTTTTAGTTGCTGTCCTTTTAAAACATGAAACAATTTCAATACATGTAATTTTACAATACAGTGAAGTAAAAAATAAAATTTTCACGTAAACGCATGATTTTATTGTATAATTAATGTTAAAAATGTATAATATGTTTAGCAAGAAATTACGTGTGCGTTTAACGGTAAGATATTCTTAAAATTACGGTTAAAAAATTCATTAAAAATTCCCATAATAGTTCCCAGAATTCCCTGTGTTACCATCACATTTCATTATAATATATGGGAATAGTTGTTTCTTCTTATTTTTAATATCAGTTATGTATTTCGGGGTGTTCTGTGTTATATTTGATGTAGTTTAGTTAACGTTTAATGCACAATTTTAATTCCACATATGTTACCCTGATGGTGTTTAGAGTTTGTGTGAGTGACACTGAACACTGTCTCTACATATTTATTGATCATTGCTCTTGGACAGGCAACTTCTGATGAACTTCACATCATTATGTGCCTTTCTGTAAAAGCTACGGTGAGTAACAATACATTATAAAGTGGAAGCAGATTTTTACAGTAACAAAAGTATTAAGTTTATGTAATTTAATAATATAAATGATAATGCACCGTAAAATATACAGGCATCAAAATTACATCCCGTGAAGCATGGTTACCGTATTTATACAGTGAATTTGTGGCAACCACAGCTGCTAGTTATTTTAACGTTAATTTAACAGGTTTTGTTTACAGTGTAGGGTTTAATCACAGATTACAGCTTGATCGGTATCAGATGTATACTTCAGCCGATTGTCTATTTGCAGCTGCAATAAATCAATGAAATCCCAGAATTAAAGTTGTTTACTCTACTGAAATACAAATTATGTTATTTATAATTTCATATATGGCACTAAAAAATATATTATAATAATAAAAATTAAAAAAAACATGTTTTTTACTATGGTAATGCTATAAAGCATGAATATGGCAATAATCATTCAGTGCAATGGCATTATATCTAATACCCATCACTGTATCATGGTACTGCCACATCTTTTTATAAAGGTATGCTGTTATAGCATCTACTACTGTATACAGATACTTATGTTTGTTGTTTAATACATTTGATGTCTTAGAGATCAATGGTGACATTTGAATCTTTCTATTCAATATTCTCAATATCCTCCCCCATACACAAACATACAGTGACTCAACCAGACTCTTGTTTCTGTTTAAGATTCTCCACGCCCTTCTCCATGTCACCACCACCACATACCACTGTAGTGTCCTAACACACACACACACACACTACTACAATACTATTAGGATTCATCATTAACTGGTACACTAAATATATGATTCTGCACTCAAAAACCTGCCACAGATTTATTTACAATGACGTCATAATCGGGCGTTATGCAACGCGCGTGTAGCAAAGAAAGTTGTTTCATACCATAAAACAATAATGAGTGCCTTACCTTGAAATGTTAGTAATTGTAGTTTATGACGGCGAAATTGTTCTTTGTCTGGGTCTCCACGGAGTTGTGATACAGGTTGTAACAAATGCAAGTTGAAGAAGTAAGCGTATCCAACTCCAAGAGCTTTTTTCCCCCTCTGTTAACCACCTATTTTGATCTGTAGTTGTGAGTGCGACCGTTGCGTCGCACGGCTATGGAGATGTACAGCGCATGCGCAGTGGACTCGAGTAGTGAACGGCGGAAGACTCGTCTAGAATCCAGCCCCTTTCATGAGCTATTGCACAGGAACGTGAGTCACATATGATTGCTAGGTGTTCTCACATGTAGTCCTGTCATAGAAGCAGATAGATAAGTGACTTTAGTCTGCATCTAATGACAAACTTATTGACATCTTTCCACTGTGAGTACAAGGTCACAAATGCAAGTGTGAAATGTAGAGAAAATAAAATTTTGTTTTATAAAAAGGGAAAAGTGTGGATAAATCTTATGATGTTTATGTATAAACATGTAGCATATACAATGAAAACAGGCTCCTGCACAAACACAACGTCTCTCAAGCTGGAAAATATGGCACCATTATCAAAACTGAACAGCCACATACCACTATTTGAGCTACAAATGGACTATTTAAAAGCATAGCAAATCTTTCAGACAGTGAATGAATGAACAGAAAACCCTGTCCTGGTAGTCTCTATGGAAACTTTTAATAACTGTGTCACTTATTAAGACTCTGGAATGATTCTAGAATAGTCCTATTTAAATTACAGACAATATTTTATCATTGTTATGAGACAGGAGCGTTTCTAGGATTTGAAAACATCAGGGGCTAATGTAATTGATATAAGCATTTAATGTACCAAATTATCCTGATACTGTAATGAGGTGTAAGCAGGGCCGTCCCAAGCCCGGATGAGAGTCGTCTAAGTTAATTCGAGATTTGCGAACTGATTCAGGACATTTTGTGAACCAGTTTATGCATCTCGTTGTAAATAACTAATTCAATTGAGTGATTTATTTGCGAATTGGGCATCGCTGGTTCTGATTCAAAGATTCATTCAGTCAACAAAACGTCTTTATGAAATAACAACTTAAAGGTGCACACAGCGATTGCCGAGAAACACTGTTGGTATTCGAACTCAACCGCCAAAACAAACACACCCCTCTCTTCAGTAATTTGCTACTGCTAAGGTAACTTGCAGAGAAGACGAGATGGTTTTACGCACACCAGCTCCAGACACCCACAACTCTCCTGCTACTAAATCTAACATCACAACAACAGCATATATGGGTTCTGTGAAACATAGCAAAATATGTTACCCATCAATCGAGAAGAAAAAGAGCAACTTCTGCATCCGTCTTCAAGCCTTTTACCTCTCAGAGGTCTCTCCACTGCTGAAAAGCCTCACCGATGTTGACGTGACACCTAGCCCTCGACTTATCATAATCTTTCTTTTTTTAGTTTATTTTTGTCTGACCTTTTTCTCTTGGTCTGTTGCTCAGCCAGATTTGCCGTCACTCTTCTAGTGAATTTCCCTCTCGCTCTGCCCCCACCCCCCCATCCTGTGCACGTGCAAGAACCACCCCCTGTTGCTGACTGGCTGGAGTAGTGTTGTGTGGATTGGTCTGATCCACTTTGTTTTTGTCCCATTTATAGAGCCAGGGCTATGTAAAAATACTAGATTTTTTTCAGCCCACCCACAGAACGGACAGCTAGCAGAGTGTGAGGAGATATTTGCTAAATTTGACAAGAAGTATAATGGATTAGAATTACTGAGTGCAACTTTAATGAGAAACAACCAACATTTACATAATAACTACCTCTTCAGTTCCACTTAAAAAAGTTTGTTGCATTCAGGCCTCATTTTGTAGAGCATTTGGTTACATTAATCAAGTTAATCAAACTGAACTTTGGATATCTGTGGGAGAGAAAGCTGGTGGGGTGGGGAGTGCCTCACATCCATCCGCTAATTGCCCCTTTTTACTTTAAGATGTATTTGAAGGGTAATCAACGATGGTGGGAGTACATCTCCTTTTATTATGAATGCGCTAGATAAGCCATAATGGCAGGAAACAAGTATAAAATTATGCGGATGCAGGTGTTTTTCTGACAAAACAGACAGAACAAATGATCAAGAAAAGGCAACTAGAAGGAAAAAGTATGAATGTGAAATAGGGAGGACATAAAAAATTATAGATGAACATATCATGTGATAAAGGAGTAATTAAACTATAAAAATTTAAGCACCAGTAGTTTCAGCTCAGTTGCTCTCGAAACTAACTTGGTGTATTGTGGAGAGGATTGGATTTGCAAAAAAACTATTTTCTGCATTTAATTTTGAAGCCTCCAGAGTCTTTAATAGTACTTAGTCAGATTTTTGTGTCAAATAACCCACAACATAATCCACACAAAAACCAAAAACACAGTGAAAATCATCTGTTCTACAGCAAGATATATGTCAGTTCAAGCAATATTTATTAAATATATATACAGCTATGTTCAGTTTTTGGTGTGAGTGAATGATGACTGCATAACATTAATAAATGTGACATTCAGAGAAATATTTCTCTAGATTGTTTCCTCAGTTTTGACTAAGCTTGACAAAAATGTTATCTAGCTTTCAATATAAAACCGTTCAAAATGAGCATAGGCAGTATTGTGCTGGTCTACAGTTCAATTTTCACAAAAGATATAAAATACACATACTGTGTGACAGATATATTTAACATTAAACAGGAACAGGTGACAATCAGTGGAAGGATTAAGAACGGCAGTCTGGTGTGCCATATAAACAGGATTCCTTTAGATGCTCCAGCTCTTCGGTTAGCTTCTTGTTCTGGTTTTCAATCATGGCAAGGCGAGTCTCTAAGCTCCGCACATACTCCTTCCTCCTGCGCCTACACTGTCTGGCCGACTCCCTGCAAAAAGCACAAGTAACACGGGCAACACAACACACCATACTGGCTCTGGAGCTTTCTGTGGCCACGAGCATACACACATGCACACATCACCATCTTAGGTACATGGGACGACACGACCATGCAGCTGTCAACTTATTCGATTGTTGCGAGAGTTGGCTAGACATTGTGTGAAAACCATGTTTACCACTCTGTGGCAAATCTGTAAACGGCAAAGTCTTTAGTGAGTGACTTGCAATGGATTACAGCTATTCGGTTTTGTGAGAGTACAGGTCTTTAAGAGCCTTGAGTTCTTCAATGAGTGTCTTGTTTTGTTTTTCAAGTACAGCGACTCGGTTCTCGAGACATTTGACATATTCTTTCTTCTTCCGACGGCATTCCCGTGCAGCCTCCCTGGAAGTAACAACAGAGAGGCTCCATGAGCATTAATATATCTTAAAATAAAAATTGCATTATGAATGAAAGCCTCAGTCACTATTCACTTGCATTGTATGGAAAGAAAGAGGCACTGAACGTGAACAGTTACCGAGGCTGTCATTCCCTAACAACCTTTGTGTTCCACGGAAGAAAGTAAGTCATGGGTTTGGGATGAGTGAGTACATGATGATAGAATTTCCATTTTTGGGTGAACTGTGACATTAAGAACTAAGTTTTTCCATTTTAACTATGGAAACATAAGTAAAGACCAAAGTAAATGGAAAGACACTGAGACATAACTTTCAGCTGAAACAAGCATGATGCAATGATGCTGACAGTCCTGTGATCAAAGGAATTAAGCAGACCAATGGATGCAACAGGAGAACATGTAAGACATCAAGCGCAGTAAGAGCTGATGAACAGAAGTGAGGAAGCCATTGTTGACAATTTGGTGAAACATGAAAATCAGGTGAGTATTAAATAATGTCTTTGATTTCATATTCTAAGGCTACATAATGATTGATGATTCTTGAGAGGGGTAGGAATGCTGTGTTTTACCTGTTTTTCATCAGACGGAGTTCCCTCTTGCGTGATGCCTCCTCAGTCAGCTCCTGAGGGCTTGGCAGAGAGCCAAGTGAGTTGCCCATCACCTGGGAAAGGCTTGAGGTAGGAGAGTGAATCTGATATGCTGACATATCTCCAGTAGTGGCTGAAAAAACCCCACACACATTCATTATGGAAGAACCTTACAGGGTTCCCAAACTTCTCAATACATTATTTTCCTGGATATTTTATGTAACCAAAACCTGTACTATGTAAGCCATCATGTATGATAAAGTAAAATTGTGGCTAATGGCATGGCTGTGCTGGGCATAATGCCTATTGTTATTTATAACCAAGATATATATATACCATCACATAAAAAGAAAAAGTAGTGTTAACTTTACACTACATCATTTTTAAAGACAACAATTTATATTTCGGGACATTTTTAGATTTCTGGTGGCACCTGCTGTTTATTTTGTGTCATGGTTAGATGAAGTAGTTTAATTAGGGCATCTTGGAATCTAAAGACATTTTTATTTTACTCTTTTGTTTCTGGTCAGTTTAGAGGTTAAAACGGTTTAGCTAGATTTTGTTTATTTCATTATTTGGCGCACCTGCATCCCCTACCCCCCTTCTCTGTGTGTCTCGTATTAACTTGGTATTGTAAATATTGAAGTATCTGTGAAAGTATGGAGCATGAGACGAAACATACACATCATAGACGCATACACGGGGGTGAATGACTTAATGCCTTTGACAGCTGGACGGATGCTATTATTGAGACAAATATGGTGTTGCAGTAAGTTTGATGAGCGTTAAGTCGCGACTCAGCAGCAGTCACAAATAAGACACTTTATGCCCAAACGGAGCATAGCGTAGATGGCTCACCCCTCTGTCTCAAACCGGCGGCTGGCTAAAAGACCCATGCCCGCTCACCGGCCCCCTCCGAGCCACCGGTGAGGCCACACAAGCCGTGGCCCAGACGGAAGCAGCCATAGCGGCGGCCACCTCTCGCCGACAGGAGGATCTCCCCCGCGCAGCTAAAGCGCTCCTGACAGACGCAATGATTTGAAGCAGAAAACAGAGCCCGTTGTTCCCTCTGGTGCTCTGAAGATGGCTCGGTTGGAGACACAGAACACTGTTCCCCATCTCCCCACTGCTGTTCATCGGGAGAGGAATATTGTTGTTCACAATGTTTTGCAAAATGTTGTTTCTGTGCCCTATGCAATAAAAAATGCAATCAAGTATACAGCCATTTTCTTCTACAAAGCACACACATTATGCGCAACCACTTCCCTATGGTAAGCGACGCATTATATCATACAGTGAGCAAACCGAATTGCCCTCTGTTCCATTACGCGGACGCGTGGCGAGCCTTAACGGGCATTTCAGAATTGGCGCAAAAAACGATCAAACATGGTTATACGATCCAATTTGTATGCCGGCCACCCAGTTTCAATGCCGTTCTGTCTTCCACGGTTTTGTCCGAAGACGCACCAGTATTACGGGCCGAAATACATAATCTCATCATGAAAAACACAATAAAGATTGTGCCAAATTGTCAAGCACAAAAGGTGTTTTTTACAGCTATTATTTTTTTGTCCCAAAGAGAGATGGCGGACTTCAGACAATCCTGGATCTGAGACATTTAAATCGTGCACTTATAAAGTGCCCATTCAAAATAATTACTCAGAAACGAATCTTATCTTGGTTTGCATTGATAGATCTGTAGGGTGCGTACTTTCACATCCAAATTGTACAACACCACAGGATGTTTTTGAGATTTGCGTTCGAGGGAACAGCTTATCAATTCAAAGTCCTGCCCTTCAGACTGTCTCTGGCCCCTCGCACATTCACGATGTGCATCGATGCGGTTCTACTGAGCGGCATACGCATCTTCAACTACTTTTATGGTCTGTTACTGGAGCAATCAGAGGCTCTGCTTCAGCATCTAAACAGCTTGGGCCTCAACGTAAACTTGGCAAAGAGCACACTCTCTCCCAGACAAAAAAAATCCTTTTTGGGAGTCCGCCTGGACTCCACGAGCAGGCGCATGCACCTCAGGAACATGCAAATTCAGACCATTCTACAGTGTCTGTCTCAGCTCCAATTGGGGAAAACACTTCCTCCGAAGCTGTTTCAGAAAGCATTTGGATTTATGGTGGCAACATCAGCTGTTTTTGGATGAAAAGTCATGCTCCGCAGTTCACAAACTGAAGGAAAACTATAGATCTCTCATTTGTTCTTATAATGCTTAAATACTATAAAGTCTCTTGGCAGATTTCGGTCATGAACATCTATAAATGATTCAATGACTCACTCATAGCACATAAGAAGCTAATTTGTCGCCACCTAGTGG